>WNWK01001094.1:190000-328048 GCA_009830355.1 Cherax destructor | reverse complement strand
TGTTGACTTTTGCCTGGCGGGTGTTTGAGTCCTGGGGGGGGATACGGACAAGGTTGTCATCTCTGGGGAATGCTTTTATTCCCCTATAACAGATGTAGCTAGTGACTTGTCCCCCTTTGGTGGGACAGCCAAACAGGCATTGCCAAAAGCAGAAGGTTGTGCCAGGATCCATTGTTTGCAGGAGCATCGTTGACTTTCTTCAAGAGGTCAGCGAATTTGCTGGCAGCTTCATGGCGAGCTGCTTTGGGGATGTGTGTCAGCGTCCTGGTGGATGTTAATTTGATTGCAGCTTTTAGGTCCTCTGTAGAGGTGAAGTCAGGGTGGCTGTCAGCTCTGTCTGCTGGGAGGGTCTGTTGGCTGTTCCCATTTGGAGCCCTCCTGGAGCCTAGACATCCATTGTGTGCACGGATGTTGCCAGTAGAGGGATTGAGTGCACATTCCCTATGGCACACCTGGCAGATGCCTCGGGGACGGGTTCCAAGGCGTTGGCTCTGTCCTGGAGATTCCTGGGAACCCTGCACTTCTTGTGACATGGTGTGGGTGGGAGGGCGCCAGCTGTGGGGTACCGGGTGAAGGACAGCATGGATGCATGGGGGATGGGGGTGGGAGAGTAGTGAGCAGGAGTGTGAGTAATTCGTGAGGCACTAAACGGCAACACTCTTGGTCAGGAAGTCAGTAGGCCTAGACCAGGAATGGGGGGTGAGGGGAGTGGCCCTATATGTTCACTTAAGATGCACATTGCTAACTTTTGCTAATTGATATACTTAGAAACAACCTCGCCATTTGGCACACTGATCGCCGTGTTCTCACTGTTAACCAAGGTGGTGTTCTGTTCATCATCAAAAGACGAGTACTGGGCGGCCACTCTCCCCCCAACCCCGGCCAAACAGAGGGTAAACAAACCTCCCCCACACCTATATATATATATATATATATATATATATATATATATATATATATATATATATATATATATATATATATATATATATATATATATATATATATAATGTCGTGCCGAATAGGTAAAACTTGCGATTTTGGCTTAAATAGCAACGATCTTCTTGCCAAATAAGGCAAGCAAAAATTTGTGTATGAAATAATTTCGCAAAAATCATTCTGAATTATTGTAAACTTTTTCAAAATATATTTAGTTGGATTAGAGAACTCGGAGTTCAAAGATTAGAAAGTATTGGGTTATCAAAATTATTCAGTGCTAGAAGGGGCTGTTGAGGTGTTTGAAAATTTAGAGAGGACGGAGAAATAACTGGATTACTAGGAGGGTGTAAAAATCTGGAGTGAAGGAAAGGAGTGGGGGTCTGTAACAAGTGGCGTTCCACAGGGATCAGTCTTGGGCCCGTTGTTGTTTATAATATATATCAATGACCTTGATGAGGGAATTACTAGTGATATGAGCAAATTCGCCGATGACATGAAGATAGGTAGGATAATTGATTCAAACGTAGATGTCAGGGAATTTCAGGAGGATTTAGACACTCAATTACTGGTCAGAAAAGTGGCAGATGCAGTTCAATGTAGATAAATGCAAGTCCAGAGGTTATATTACAACTTTATACATCGTTAGTAAGGCCTCACCTAGATTACGCAGCTCAGTTCTGGTCTCCATATTACAGAATGGATATTAATTCGTTAGAAAACATTCAGCGTAGAATGACTAAATTAATACATAGCATTAGAAATCTTCCGTATGAAGAAAGATTGAAGACCCTAAAATTACATTCACTTGTAAGACGTAGAATGAGGGGAGACATGATCGAGGTATACAAGTGGAAAATAGGTATTAACAAAGGGGATATAAATAAGGTCTTGAGGATATCTCTCCAAGAGAGAACCCGCAATAATGGATTCAAATTAGATAAGTTTAGATTTAGAAAGGATATAGGAAAGTATTGGTTTGGAAATAGGGTAGTTGATGAGTGGAACAGTCTGCCTAGTAGGGTTATTGAAGCAAGGACCTTGGGTAGTTTTAAATTTAGGTTGGATAAATTCATGAGTGAGAGGGGTTGGATTTGAGTGGGAATTGCACATGAGTAAATAGAATTATCAAAGCTTATTGCTTAGGTAGCATTGAAGATTGGGTTGAACAAATATCTTGTTAGTGGGATGGAATGTGAAGGACGTGCCTAGTATGGGCCAACAGGCCTGCTGCAGTGTTCCTCCTTTCTTATGTTCTTATGACGATATGTGTGTTATCCATTGTCTCTGTAAATCAGTTGAGTTTTTATTATATATATTAAAAAATAAATTCCATAAAACTGAATTAAAAACAACTTTTACCGGCAATAAATTCTCTCATAATCAATTTATTTTGACCCTCTAACTGCCAACGATAAATTAAAAATTTGTGAATCCCAGTTGAAAATTTTCATTTTTGAGGATAATTTTATAACAAAATTTTCAACCGGATTACAGAAAAATACAATATATTCTTTATTATTATAGTGAAACCTTTGATGATACAATGTCGTAAGGACGAGTGGTATATTTTTAAATCGTGGATCTTAAGAGTGACACTCTTCAGACTTTCGGAGGATTGACGACCTTACCGGCACCCAGGAAGGGGATTAGCAGCTTCAGGAGCGGCGAGTATGGCATTTTCTTCCCCCAGTCTTATTTTCTGAAGAGAAGACAAGAAATATGTTAATCAAGGTGATACGTAAAATTCATCTATATAATAATAATAATAATAATAATAATAATAATAATAATAATAATAATGAGACGAAAAATAAATTCACGAAAATAAAAATTTGTGAGATTTCAGCCAAGCGAGAGAACAATTGTTGTGAGAAACTTCTATACGAACCCAATTTTTGCTTTTAAAATACAACTGAAAACATCTGCTCTATTTCCCTTCAAACTCCGTGTGAAAAATAATACATAAAAGTATGTAAAAATCGAAATATTAAATAATTAAAAGTCAAAGATAAATAAAAAAAGTCAAGAAAAATAAAGTATTATTATTATTATTATTGTTTAATTATGATTTTGCTGGTGTTGTATTTCACTGGGGGAAACGCTAAATGTATAGGGGCCATACATGAACTGGGGGATGGGATACAATCAGACGTGATTACTGAAGGAGAGATCAGTTCAGTTTCTTTGGCTCAACAACACTCCACCTTGAAGACTCACACTTGAAGGTGGGAAAAGAAAGAAACTTTGGAGCTCTGGGAGTTTATCAGGTTGTAAAATGATCGATTGAAAGCCAGAGATTTTGCAGTGTATTTATAGTCAAGAGAATATCACATGGGGTCTAGGATAGCTAAGGTACATACTTTCACCCGCGAGCGTGCACACACACACACGGGGCCAGGAGCTGAGTCTCGATCCCTGCAACCACAAATAGGTGAGTACACACACACACACACAAATCTAGTAGCAATCAGTGAAGAGGCGGGGCCAGGAGCTATGTCTCGATCCCTGCAACTACAAATAGGTGAGTACACACGGACATACACAAAAAGATGACATTGAGTTTTAGAATTGGAGACACGAAAATGTCCTGTTTTATGAGCGACATTCCATCCAGTTTTAAAACCTTTCCATCTCCTTGGTGGTCCACACGAGCTCACACACACACACACACACGCACACACACATGCACACGCATGACTCGACCCCTGCAACCACAAATAGGTGAGTACACACACACACACACACGGGGGCCAGGAGCTATGAATCGACCCCTGCAACCACAACTAGGTGAGTACACATGCACACGCATACACACGACATATATATAATGTAAACGCAATTTTTACAATGGGGATGGGAGGACATGTCACACACGATAAATATAAATCCCCAACTCGACCCTATCCTGTCCCAGATTCAAACTCCAAACCAAAGCCTCCCCCACCTCCACATATCCCACCCACAACTTGCCTACTGTTTACCCTCCTCATTTCCATCTAAAATAGCCTTCCTCACCGCCACACACTCATACCTCACAGTAAAACCTCATGAAAGCCATACTACCTAACCATAATCCACCTCACGCACCCCTGCACTCTCCCGACAACAAAACAACGGTGAAGTTGCATTCTGTTAGGCGTCTCAAAGTTCTTTACAAAAAAAAAAATACTGACAATATCCAAAAATTCAAACTAGATAATTAAGTATAAATTCCGACATTTCAGCAAAAGCAGAACAATTAATTGAAACAGAAACAGATACAATATTTCCCGAGAAATATCAAGTAATAAGGAAAGAAAGATATAGCAGGGAGTTGTGATATCCTTAATAAGATAGATATTTTAAAAAATAATGGAAGCACCAGAGGTAAGATGGTTCGCATATTACCATTTTTTTTTTAGAGACAACAATAACAGGAGATCTACAGGCTGCAGGAACAGAAATTACGTGTAGGGGGTGGCGACTCGATACACCGTCTTCTAATCACACTTTGTAAATATGGATATTTTAGCTAAAAAATTAAGTTTGTCGGAGAAACGCTTAAAACCGCACTGAATCGTCGAAATATACAATGAAATAACGTTTTAACACATTTTTCATATTTTTAATATTTTACATATTTTTTTTAAAAAATCATATGAAAAGTTAATTTGTACTAAGGTATATTTGCAGAGAAACAGTGAATCAGCAAGGAGGAAGTACAAGAATATTTCGGAAAGCACTAAACCCGTAGGAATTATACACCATGTAGAGACTGCGAAGCAATCAGGTTCGGTGAAGAGAAAATCAGGTTCAATTCACTGAGTGCAGATCTCTTCACAAACATCAAGGCTTCTTCCTGGAGGCAGGTACACCTGGAGAAACCTACAGATTTTTTCCTCTTAAGTAAACGTAAGTAGCGAGTTAAGCGAACTTTATTCTGCTGGGAATTACTATTAACCAAGTGTGATATATTATACATATTTTTTTTCGGTTCTCTCTGAGGATACGTGACGACGTACTATTTACTATTATTATTATTATTAAATTAATTTTATTTGTCGAAAATAAGAACCAAACTCTTGTGAATCATATAGAAATAACACGGAAGTTGATGGATACGTTTTAACCAATATTTCAATACTTCCAGCTGGTTTTTAGTCTCCTTACGCATTTTACGCAGGATATTGACCCCTGTTTTGTTTCCTTCCTTGCACCGAACGTCATTAGCCTCCACTCCAGAAGCGATGCATGACTCGTATGGATTCAGCGCTTTCCTTTGATTATAACCTGATGGTTATGGTGTGAAGCATGAGTGAAGTTTTCAAACGCATAAAAAAAAACACTTTTGCTGGATGCTGCCTACAACAGTCTGATAACACGATAGGTGGGCACATGTGTCTGCATGGGGATCGAACCCGGGACATGTTTGTTGTGAGGCGAGTGGCCTCACCACTGAGCTACTCGTCACCCCGTGACACACGGTTAAGGTCTCAGGGAAGAGGAGAACGTGGATTCTGTCACAGAAAAAAAAAACAATGTTAAATGAAAGAATCATTTTTATATATTTACTTTGTGCATCGATAAATGTGTGTGGATCGTTCAACCAACGGAGTAGTGGAGGCTCGATCTTCCGTTTACTAAGCTCGAGACATTGTCCAACTGTACTCACTTATTATTCCCATCTACCTCCTTGTCTACACATCCTCCTCAGAGTGCTTGCCTGTCTAACGCAGCATTTATTTCGTCATAAATGGTGGAGATGTTTTCCCTCTCGAATAAATCTGTTGACACTCATGGCCAATGACGCAGAATGAATTATGGATTAGGGAATGTGAAAAGTTGCCTTTGAATAGACTGACTTTGATAATGACAGACTAAATACTATGTTTAATGCACCGAAAAACTTAATGGTTCTACTGCTTTGTAAATAAAACAAATCATAAGATAAACCTATTTGTCCCCCTAGAAAGAGCAATCGAGGAGAGAGTTGGACTAATAAAAAAAAATTTAATTGGGGAGAAAACAAAGCACTTACAGAATGGCCTGGTAAATTAAGTAAAGTGAGGGGGAACTCGACAAGCATATAACAATATTGAGATATTAATATGGTAGGCCATAGTTCGGGAGAACAAGGCAGTGGATGTTATAAATGGAAGGGAATGTGATGTGTAAGGTAGGGAGGAGTAGAAGGGTGAGAGTCGTCATTGAAAGAGATATAAGGATGGAGCGATGCTTGGATCACTAGTCCTGCCTCCACAGCTTCGGCCCCAGTAGCAAATCCATCCTAACTTTCGTTCCCATGTGGAACTCTTACGTAGAGTAGGGCGGATATACCCAATTTTAACATAAAAGAGTATTTATCAGGGGGCTTCTTCGAGATACAAACCCATATCTCTAAACGGACCATACTCCATCCTTCCTATTCACTCCTTCTTGCATTGCTGCCCACGAAAATACTACCCAACACCACGCAGCTCCATCCTACACATCCCATCCCCAATATAAACTCACACATCTCACCCCAGCATCAACCAACACTTCTTAACAACAACCTACACAACCCACCCGAACAACAACTTACACAACCCACCCGAACAATAACTTACACAACCCACCGGAACAACAACCTACGCAACCCACCCTAACAACCTACACATTAAACCCCAACACCAACCAGCGCTTCCCACCACACCTAACAAAAAAAATACTCAAAAGCTGGAACTAAGACACACAAGATACCATGATTCAACCAAGAATATAAATGAGTTAATATGAGAAAGAAGAGAGCTTGGAAAATGTAGAGAGACCAAAGCATGTCAAGAAACAAAGACATACTCTGGAGGATCACGAACGAGCGCCTCAGAATAAAAAGAAAAAGACTGTGGATTTTTTAAATGTTTGTCTAACTCAGTGCAAACTCCTAGGTCGTGCTCTTCCACAACGTATGGAAAAATATAATCAAACCTGTAAAAATTTTAAGAAATTATATCTGTCTTCCCAAAGGAACTATAGCAATACCTGAAACAAATCCTCATTTTACACCGTTGATTTTCAAAGAAGATTCCCATTGTGACATTGAACTACAAATATTTGTTTTTGTTTCGGGACGCCTATTGTTATATTAGGTTATATTTCTTAAAAATACAAAGAGAGATATTTGAACAAATTACACAAAAAAACCGACATGTCTGGCAGAACAGTGTTTTGGCAATAAGATTCAAAGTTCCTTCACTCTTACCACTCGAGGTGTGAAGATAGGGTGTTACTCGAACAAGGAATTGATTGAGCCTAACACATCTAGCGAATACTGAAAGGACAAGAGACGAATTAAGCAAGCTTATGAAATAGGTAGTAAAAGCAAAAGCCATGAAATTATACACAATATAATCATTGGAATTGAGGAAAGAAGCAGAAACCCTAAACAATATGAACGACACACAGCCAATGTATAAAAGGCAAGAAACGCAACCAGCAGACCAGCATCCTCAACACGCATACTGTCTAACTGATGGAGAAGCTGGAAAAATGTTAATTAATCACCTTCAGGTCGTGGTTTCGTCCTTAAACATTAAGAGGTTGAGAGATTGTGTGTCCTTCACTACAAACTTTATGGAGATTCATAATGGGATGATAGAAATAAAATTGAGGGATTAAACGTGGGCAGAATTTATACTCGCAAATGAGGAGATCGAACGGCCTTCATAGCTCTCTGCGTTGACTCACCAGCAAGAGCTAACGTTGCACACAAATAATAATAATAATAATGAAGTAATATAATAGTAATAATGTGAATCAGTGGCAGGAAAGGAACTTCACAGGACATAACAGCACCTGAGATCCAAGGCAGACTAATGGTTATAGACGGCTCATCAGAATGAATTACAGTAAAAAGTGGACTCAAGAATCTTTACTAGACTATTTTTTTTATACATCTAAGAATAATTAATTTTTAAATTCAGGGCTTTCCTTGGGAAGAACATGACATCACCGTGTATACTTCCAATACAGAAGAGGCAGAGAGGGTGGAAAGACGAGGGAACACCTAGGCTTATGAAATCCCCCAAGGCTCAACCCCCCACCTAAACATCACATAGTAGCCCCACTTCCCCTAAAACAAAATGGCCCCACACCCTTCCCCGCTCCTTCCCCTATTTACATTTATAATCCTGACCCCGTTCCCTGTAACAATGTCAAATCCAGCCCCAGCCTCACCTCATTACAGATGAGCCATGTGGATACATACAACGGAGAAAAAGATGAAAAAAATATATTGATTGAGCATGATACATCAAAGGCAGTAGGACCCGACAAAGTGTCAATATGGATTCTGCGAGAGAGAGAGAGAGCAGAAGCACTGAACCACTAGCCAAAATCTACAAGTCCGAAGGAATGAGGTTGCCAGAGATCTTAACAATATCTTAATAATTAGATAGAATTAAGTTACAGACTTGTATCACTATCATGCATACCATGTAAGGAAATGTAGAAGATAAGAGAGATACTAATGTATCCCTGTGTGTGTAAATGTAAATTTAATGAGGACGAAAATCGATGTGGACGTGTAAAGGCTGTAAATAACCTGGACAAATTGCAGGATCGGTCAGACAGGTAACTATTAAATTTTACATCCATCAAATGCAAGATTATGAAAAATAGGAAGTGGCGAGAAGACTGAAAACTGAGTATAGAGTCGAAGGAGAGAAGCTGCAAAACTTACTAATAAAGAAGACCTAGGATTAGCATAATGCTTAGCATATCACTAGAGGCACACATCAACAGCATAACCTATGCGGCGAATGCTCGTTTGGTAAATCTATGGCTGTGTTTCAGGAATATGAACAAAGCTATTCGCGGCCCCATATACATCTTACGTTAAGCCTATCTTGGAGTACGAAGTACTTTAAGAAATTGAAGAAAGTGCGGAGCTATTTACACTGAGACCAATCCCGGAGCTAAGGAGAGGCAATGGAGCAAACTCAGACATTAGAGGATAAATGATCCAGGAAACAAATAACCACAAAAATAAAATCTGAGGACAAACTACGGGTAACTGGTCCAATGGCGAGGAACAGGTTCACGAGGGCATATTTGGAAGCTGAGTTGCAGAAATATCAGGAAGTATTTTCTCAGATTCGAGGTGGTCTGGAAGAGCAATGACCTGGACGAAGATGTAGTGGAGGTAGGCTCCGTGCATACTTTAAAGATTTAAGTATGACAGGACCCACGAAACTAAGAGTAATTCCGGCAAGTCGCAAATTAAGAAGCAGAGCCAGGAACTGTGACTCAGTGCCTGCAACCATAAATAGGAGAGTACAAATATGTGAGCAAGCGGCACACACACACACACACACACACACACACACACACACACACACATAACCATCCAAGAGCACCATCATCGCTCCGGCCAATCAGCATAAACCATTAAAGATTTACGAGGCAATGAGACTCGCGTATCAAAGACCAGGAACTAATCACGGAGTACAAACTGAATTCTAATTTAACGGTGAATGAGACAATTAAAATTCAAAGAACAGGAGTGCTTACCAGAAGAACGAAAGTTAGACATTTTGACATTAGATACATGCATGTCTCCCCGCTGTGTCCAGATATATGTGTGACGAATAATGAGGGTCTGTTGTTGGACCCCAAGTGACGTACTGCCAACAACAGTGAAGAAAAGTCAGGTTATTGAATAAGCTTTTATTGGGGGCAGTGTTTCGTTCTGTCATAATTATATCTTTGCAAAGACATAACCATGACTTGATGAAGCTGTACACAATGGGAAATATTGCCCTAATTAATGTTACTTCCGTCCCTGCGTCTTTTCATGTACTGCGGACTTGTGCCAAAATGTGCTGGCTTGGTTAATAACTTATTGTCTCGTAACTCAGTTGGTAGCTCGCTCAGTTCACACATTGAGGTCCGTGGTTAGATTCCCGGTACGGGTGGAAACATTTGGGAATATTTCCTTAAGACACCTGCTGTCCCTGTTCATCTAGCAGTAAATAGGTACCTGGGTGTTAGCCGACTGGTGTGGGTCGCATCCTGGGGACAAAATTAACCTAATTAGCCCGAAATGCTCTGCATAACAATGGACTTCCTACATTGTACGTCGCTGATGTCAGCTATGGTCTGTATAAGTTGCATCATGTACTTGTAGAGATAAATATTATTATTATTATTATTATTAGGTAGTTCTAAGCCCGTAGCAGTTACACAACGCTTGGCAGAACTGGATGCGTTCAGGTTCGATCCAAGGAAGAGAAGGATCAAGAGTTTATCAAGATAAAGGTAACACCAGACCCCGATTGATTTCATCCTTGAGAGTTCGAGATCCATTGATTTCAGCTCTTACGACTCTATTGTGCAGCATTTTTTGAAGATTATTGACCAAGACACAAATTACCTTACTGAATTTAAATTGTCCCTCAAATAAGTACAATTATATTTGTACGATGAAGAGAACTGGCCTAAAATACCGACAAGATGAACACACACACACACACACACACACTGTAATGAGTTCATTTATCGGCTAAGTTTCACTAACACAATATGTTTTTTTCAAGTCATATACATGAATAAAAGTTCTTCTGGTGGGAATATATGTTATTTGAAGTTAAATTATGAGAACACTCTGGCTATTAGAGCTGTCGCCCTTTAAGGGAGGTTCCTTGATGTTGGTGAGGGGCTCTTGATCTAAGCAACGATTTTTTTTAAATTAATCTTGCAAACTATTACTGCATGAAATTTGCTTTTGACTGTAATATATATTGGAAAATTTAAGAATTTTGAACAAAAGTTTTTTTTCTTTTTGCTGATGTTGTTTAGATCTTCGGGTCGTGACCATGTGGGGAAGGTCGTGACCATGTGGGGAAGGTCGTGACCATGTGGGGAAGATCGTGACCATGTGGGGAAGGTCGTGACCATGTGGGGAAGATCTTGACCATGTGGGGAAGGTCGTGACCATGTGGGAAAGGACCTAACCATGTGGGAAAGCGTCTTGATCTCATCTCACAGGAATGCTAATTGATGTACGACCCAAGCACGGGGTCGAGTGGAGTCTGTGGGGCCAGGCGTTTAACGTGCCGACCCAACCGTGGCTCTGTAACCGCTTATTTGCGATGGCGGGGGGTCGAGTTGCCGCTCTTGCTTCCGCCTCCTTGCCAACTGTCGTTTGGCCTAGTTCCTGATGTCTTCTAGTTGTGTTGAATTCTAACTGGGTACTAGTACTGATGTTAATGGTGGTGGTAGTGGTTGTGTTGATGGTGATGATGGGGTTGGAAATGGAGAAGTGCAATTCTTGGGGAATATAATGCTGATGGGGATGTTGGTGGAGGTAGTGATAGTGGCGGTGAGGATGATGGTGGTGGTGATAGTGGAAGTGGAGTGCTTTTGATGGTAATTTTGGCTGTAGTGGTGATGGTGCTGGAGATGAGTCTTCGTGGTATTGGTGGGGACAAGGGTGGGGGCGGATTGTGGTGGTGTTGGTGGTGGTGGTAGTGGTGATAGTGGTTGTGGCAGTGGTGATGATGGGAGTGGTAGTGCTGATTGTGGTAGTGGTGATGGTGGTTGTGGCAGTGGTGATGATGGGAGTGGTAGTGCTGATTGTGGTAGTGGTAGTGCTGATTGTGGTAGTGGTGATGGTTGTGGCAGCGGTGATGATGGGAGTGGTAGTGCTGGTTGTGGTATTGGTGGTGGGAAAAGCAGCTATCAGACGACCTTAAAGTCCACGCGGAGGCAGTCTGCTGAAAACCTACAGCCTGGACTACCTCTATTTTTATCGAGATAGTTGAGGTTGCTATAAAATAGCGGAAGAATCTCTCCCCCACCCTTCACTCCCTCCGGCTGCACTGCCAGCTTAAAAGGATCAGTGACGGGGGTAATAAAAGGGGCTAGCCAAAAGATAATATAACCATGCCATTTGAAAAAAGTACATGAGTGGAAGTGCACTGGAAACGGGCCAGTGGTCCTCCTGCAGTGCTCCTCCACTATTATATAGACTGCAACATGCATTATTGCAAGCACGAAAGCTAATTTTACTAGCATTAAATACTGTGTCCTAGATGATCTATGGTTAACCAATCGTTAGCATTACAGTTGATACAGCCAGTCACAATATTGCATCTGAGCTTTTGTATTGTAGCTAGACTGCTCCAGTATTGTATCTATTTGAATCCTACATTTCCAGAGGGCTTCTTTGTAGGTGTAACATTTCTAGCCTCATATATAGCTCAGTTTATGTTCGATGACTCGAAAAAAAAAATGTCTTGACTCGCATATGTGTTGCATCTCTTACCTTGGAGTCTCGTGACGATGTTCTGTATTATTTTATCACTTTGTTGTTCGCGTAGCGAGGAGAGGAATGATTAATGAGAGATAGAGATAAAGAAGAGTAGGGAATGAGAGAGAACAAACGAACGAAGAAATAGAAAAAAAAGAGAGTGATACAGTGAACTGAATACATGGAAAAGATATGAATTACAAGTCAAATAAATGATTGTTGTGAGTGAGAGAGCAATTTAAAACAAATAAAAAAAAAGGAGGGGCAAATAAAAGAGAAAACGAACAGGTGAGAAACGATAGAAAAGAAACAAAAGATGGTGAGAAATAATAAAAAAAAGAGAGAATGAGGATGAGAGGGAAGACAAAAGAGGTCTCCAGCCTGTATTTCAGAGGAAGCAATTTGCAAGGCAACAAAACTTCCGCGCGCGACTGACTGATGACCCAAGTTGGGGGCCCAGGCAAAAACTATACACACAAACACCTCGGCCCGGGTTTTCTGCCCTGAGCGGCTGGTTAAGGCGTTAGACCTCTCATGTCTCGGTGGAATGACACCCTACGAATTTGCTTCCTTGGCTTGAGATATTTTGATAATGTGTGAATGAAGAATGTATTTGGATTGTGTTTTTTTTTTTTTTGTGGGGGGGAGGGGGGACGGCGGCCAGAAGGAATGAGAGGGAGGCAGGGGAAGACTGATTACCTGATTACTTATGTTACAAAGTATGTAAAAAACATATATTTATTATGCAGTTTTGGGCCTTTTCAAATTTTGAATTAAAAGGACACGCTATTATTATCATTTTTCTGGCGACGCACTAGCGCGATATTTACACTCGTTTCATCTCCCCGGTGAGCTTGTGGGTTCTGAACAAGAGCTCTTAGCTCGCCTCGTAACTTTCGGTCTACTGCTGTGATAAAGTTCTGTCGTAATTGCTTTTGAAACTCAGTAAAGTTTCAGTTTCTTCTGGGTTGTTTCCAGGTCCATTCTTCTCGCTTACTTCCCTAACACTGAAAAAAAAAAAACTGCTTCCTAATGTCTCTCTTCAATTATTTGGGTGTTCAGCTTCTAGTTATATCACCTAATTCTGGCGTAACCTATGTTTTATACCCTTTGTCTTCTATGTCTATTCCCTGGAATATTTTTTATATCTTCGCAATTATGTGCGAAGAAGAAAAAGGCACAATACCGTAGGTGAAATACATAAATAACCCGTGGGAGCTACAGGTGTTAGGTATGGTGTTAGGTGTGGTGTTAGGTGTGGTTTGTAAAGCGTTGTAGTCGGTGTTTTCTTCGGATTTTTAAATGCCGGTCTTGCATTTCCCAGTCTGGGGAACGCTGCCGACGATATTCAGTCTGTGTGCTTTTGGAGATACACAAGTCGTGATGTTTACCCAAGGTCATTTTTGTTTATTGACTCTCTTAGGTTTTTCCACCACGTGAAGTGTCTTCAGCCATCTCTGAAGATACTTCATTTTAGCTATTAATGAAAATACTTGCAATGTAATATTAAATAAGGTAACAAATATAAATGTAATTTCTTTTAGCCTTATCAAGGCGTAACACTGGAGTTGAATTCCAGCAGCCACTTTTTTCGGCCATTCATGTATCACTCCTATCATCATGCATTTGTTTTCAAAACTTCATCGGCTTTCATTTTTTAAATATTTTTTATATATATATTTTTTTTTAACTTTAGGAAATATTTTATCCCTTCAAGTTCCTTCCCTGTTAAACTGGTCTGTTTTTTACAGGTTTTATATTAACCTTTCATAGTGTGTTGCGTTAATGACCTTACGGTCAGGGAATGTGCAGACTGCCAATTCTTCCCTCTCCTAATTAATCTCCGAGTCTCTATTGTAGGATTCTTTTATGTTTGTGAGGAAGGATTTTTACATTCCTGAAACGATGTTTTATTCTGATATAAATTCCGAACTATCAAGGTGTTCTACTAGCCTCTAGCTATTTTCTCCATCACCCTCTTTGTAAGGCTTGTCAGAGATAGTTGCAGTTTTTTTACTGCCTGTCGGCCCTAAATATAATTATTTAATTAGTATTCTCAAAGTATTATTATTTTTTTGTCATAAATGATGTATTAGACATTCAGGCTAATGCTTTGATCTGAAGCACTGACCCATTCTTCAGAATTCATGTTTGGATCCATTGTTTCTTCATTGACTTTTGTAGCCATCTCTTCATTTCCTTTAATGTTATTTTTGTTTACAATCAGTATGTAATTTATCAAGCTCCTTACTAATGCTATTTATGTTTCCACCTTCCTGTTGTTTGATTCCTTCCTGTTTGATTCAGAAGTAAGGAAAATACGTTTCGATGCGTCTTGGACTTTTATCAAGTCGCCACTTTATTGATGTACATGAATTGTATACAATACCGATAAGATGAAAAATTTGACACATATGCAACATCTGGGTATCTTTATTGTAGACGTTTCGCCCTCCAGTGGCTTTATCAATACAAATTCTAGGACATAAATTGAAGACAGTACAACTGTATACAAAATATGAGATAATCAGTCCCTCAGCCATGGAGTTGGTGTGAAGAGCACCGTAGTTGTGAATAATCTGGAGCACAGACAAGAAGGCTGGTGCTTATATACTGACGTCAGGTGGAAAAGGGACGGGTAGCAGACGAAGGCATTGTCACTGGTAGGCGGGATTCCCCAGCAGAAGTAGGTCATACCCTAAGGACGGGTTAGTAGAAGTGAAGAAGGTTGTGGAGATGTCCTCTGAACCAAGATTCCATGATGTTGCAGTGTCTGATAAGTTGTACATGAATGGTAAACATACCATGAATGGTACACAATATCTGTGCATCAAATTCTTCACGACTACGGTGCTCTTCACATCAACTCCAAGGCTGAGGGATTGACTGCCTCATCTTTTGTATATAGGTCTACTGTCTTCAAATTATGTCCTAGAATTTGTATTGATAAAGCCACTGGATGGCGAAACGTCTACATTAAAGATACCCAGATGTTGCACATGTGTCTAATTTTCATTTTATTAATGGTTCATCACGGATTGATATATTGCCTTATCTTCGTTCCCAATTTGCGGTTCAGCTATATAGGCTCTTCATCTACCCCCGCAGATATAAGCAGTAGCTTTGCTTCACTCTCTGCTACGTCATTTTCAAACTATTTCTCCGTATCTCGACTTCTCCCGAAATATTCGCTTCTTGCTCTCTTTCTGTGTTTCCGGGAGGGGAGATCTGCAAAACTTTTTCTATTCACATAACTGACCGATGCTCGCTTCCCTACATTCCAGGTTGAATTATGAGTTTTCTTGGGCCTTTCCTTATATGATTTGTTATAATTGTGGAAGTTTTGTTGTCTGTCTCTACTTTATTTTTGCCATTTTATGCAATTTTGAGAGTTACTGTTGAAATCCAAGAAAAAAATGTGCTATATCCTTAAGGACTATAGAGAACCTGGAGAATTGGTGGTACAAATTGATCCAAGAAACAGTAGGATAGTTGTGGATCCTTGTATGGAGAGTTCTTCACTTGCTTCGGGGCACCTCGTGAGGGTAATTTTGAAAACAAAAATGGACAGAAAAATCAAATCAAGGCCTCGCAAATGCGCAGTAAATATTAGTGTTGTTTCAGGTCAGATGGCCTAATGCAGAGCTCTATTTTAACATTCTTATAAAAAATATTGAAAAATATGAGTGACAATAGACTGGTATTAGAAGAATCTGCCTATTATGGACTAGTAATTCTACTGCTGTGTTAGTATATAATTACGCTTTATTTTTAATGTCTCTTGTGTCTCTCATTGTAAACAAAAACATGTTAGTCAATTCTAAGAAGTTCTGAGTAATGTCAAGAATTTGTTCTGCTTTTGTTGTCTAAGAATTATGCTTCCAACTTTTTTATAAGTCTCTGCATTCCGTTATAGTCACCGCTCCTGCACACGGGATGTTTAGTCTCGTTTTTCTGGCTTTTGTTTTCCGAACTCTGTGAGGCAGCGGATTGATAGCACCAGTGTACACATCCAGTTATGTATGCAGGGGTCAAATCTTAGCTCCTGGTCCACCGTCTTTTGACCATATTCGCTCGCACACGAATACGTTAGTTACCGGTTGTCAGATGCACTGGCCATTAGACAAAAGGACATACAAGCAACTAGTGTGACATTTTATTGTGGTATAGTTTCGCTCTCCATGAATTTTGTCAAGCTTGACAAAGCTCCTGGAGAGCGAAACGTTGCCTCAATACGTCACAAAGGTTGCACGTAACATATTGACGGTAATTCTATTTTTATTACTAATTGTAGTTAGACACTTGGCCTGTTAGTTACCATTTTGTCCTAGGCACATGTCGATTAGACACTAGGCCTGTTGTATATATATGTGTATGTGTGTGTGTGTACGAAACACTTCGAAATGTTTCGGCCCCGCCGGGAATTGAACCCGGGCCCTCCGTGCGTGAAGCAAGAGCGCTAGTGTGTGTGTGTGTGTGTGTGTGTGTTTCAATAGGAAAATTTTGTTTCAGCAATAATTTGGAAAGCAGTTAAGGAAATGAAATACAAAATGGTGAGAAAATTAATCTGCCCAATTTCAGTTTTGTTCCCACTGATGGTCGTTGCAACATCCAAGCAAATTTAATGTAATTTGGCATCGATACGATGTTTTGGTTCAGTCAAATTACATTTAATGTGATTTCAGAATTGCCGTTTTCACGTACATATTATGGAAGTAATAAATATTAAAAAAAATTTATGGTTATGATTACAGCAAGGATTATAAATTAAAATAGTCAATAATGTAGGCGAAAACTTTAATTAATAATAATAATTGATAACGATAATAATAATTGAATAATACCAATAATAATAAATGACTAATAGCAATAATAATAATTAATAATTAGTAATAAATAATACTCATAATTAATAATTAATAATTTTACTAGTAAAGCGAACACAACAAAACACTCATTTACATATATACATGTATATGCAAAATAATGTTTAGTGTTGGCTGTGGTGTCGTACTTTACAGTCAATGATGAAAACAAAAAGTTTAAAACAACGGTGAAATGCAATTAAGAGTCAGTTGGTGATACCTGAATTATGTAATGATTTGTGGAGGTATTTGCTGCAGTGAAAGGGCAACAGTGCAGAAACTATGGTTTGTTGTTGACTTGGTAACAATAGACGAGAATCATCAGTTTTTTCTGGTTTGGTGCAGTTGGGAGAGAGAGAGAGAGAGAGAGACTAGTACTTCCCTCCACTGTGTGTGTATCTCTCTCTCTCTCTCTCTCTCCATATTATCACGAAGCCCACAGATGCAGAAAATTAAAAATGTTTATTACGTAGACATTTTTGCCTGGGCTCGTAATAGTTCCCTTGTTGTTGTTGCTCTTGTCGTGGCCATGTAATAACTTCCTTAATAGGTCGTTATGTCAGGTAAACAGAATAAAGGGATTAAAGCGGAATATGCTAATGTATGTATGTGTGTGTGTGTGTGTGTGTGTGTGTGTGTGTGTGTGTGTGTCAGAATAACGGAAACTAAGCGAGGGAGAGAAAACAATGGGTTCGCTGCTTTTTCCTGGACTGCAGGAAAGCATTTGACACAGTACCTCACTAGAAGGAAACACCAGGAAGAGTGACAGTAATAAGTGGGGTTCCCTAAGGATCATTATCAGGGTCTTTACTTTTCTTAATATGCGGAAACGATCAATCAGAGGTCAAATCCTACGTATAGCTGATTGCTGAAGACCTAACACTGTAGACGGAAGCTACATGAAGGCTTGCAGTTCTGCAGGAGAGGCCAGACAAGTCGCTGCAGAGTTTAATCCCAACAAGGAAAAGATTCAGCAAATTGGAGAGGTTGGAAGAACACCAGCTCAAGTAATAGTTACAAAAAAGTTAGAAAAGAGAAGGATTTGAGTAAAAAAATTGACTGATTGTATCGTCAGAGACAGTGTAAACTGAATAACATTAGTAACACATGCAAGGACAGCATATCTTAGAGATCCCTTCAGATAAGTTAATATAGAATCCTTTTAGACGTTTTATGTCGGTTCAGTTTTAGAATATACTACACCAGTATGGAGTCCAGCCGGAGAATATATAGAGAGATTTCCAGCTATACTAGTTCTAGAACTGAAAGATTGTAATTATAAGGCGAAGTTGAAGACATTATATCTAACAACCCTGCAAGAGTGAAGGACCAGACTGGACAAGATAGCGAATAAGGATTTGAGATGTTAGAAAATACTTCTTCTATCTTAGGGATGAAAACGCGTGAAATAAGCTTGGTGAGGCGGTGGAGGCAAGCTCCATGCACTGTTTCAAAATTAGGTGTAATAGGCCTCAGAAGCCTAGGAACCAGTAAATGCATCCAATTTCTGAAGTTAAAACGCGGTGTTAGGAGCTGTCTCTCGACCCTCTCAGTCATAACTTTGTGAGTAAAACACTGTAAGTGTACGCGTTCGCACCACTACACACACACACACACACACACACACACACACACACACGCACACACACGTTGACACCACCACCGTACAGCCAAAAACATACACCACCAACAAGCCAAACACTAAGCTGTAAAAGAGTTAGTATTATATCATAAACTTGACCCAATTTGAGGCATTCTGTGTACTTTCCACGTGAAGTATAAGTTTAAACCCACCAGCTCGTAAAAGCAATAAAAAAACACTACATATTTCGAGCAATAACTAGCCAAGGTATAAAACGGCAATAAATCTGATAAAAACATATAATGGAAGCGTAGCATTGCGTGTGTAGGCGGATAACAGAGCGTCACTGCGTGTGTAGTGTCGCTGAGTTGTCAGATGTTGAGCTCCAACCCTTGGTACCATTCCCATGGTTGGCAGACGAAAGTTATTTCGGTTGGAATAGGCTGTTAGAATGTTTATAACTCATTCTAATCCTCTGTGACGTTAACGTTGTAAAAGTACTGAAATGTTTCTGTTCTCTCCGAGTTCAGCGTTCATCTGTCTCTCATCGTCGTTTCATATTTTTCCAGACATACCATAAAGTTGGTAAATTTTCTTCATGGCTTATATTAGCAATATCAGGCCCTTCAATGGAATGTATTAGTGCTGGAGGGCTCTTGATCCAAATCTGATTGCCTCTCATTCCCCAGGCGCTGCGTAACCCTTACGTGTTCAGCTCTTTTCCGTGAATATAATAATTATTTTAAGCACGAGCCTGGCGGCAGACTTGTATACTTGTAGTTCAGGTGACAGCGGTTCGATGGATCCTTTAGTTGGTCATCACAAGTCCTAAATTCTGCTAATATTGTGAAGGCCACTTATGATGTTTTCTTTATGCAGTTCAGTGTGGAAAGGAAAGCGCCGTACATAAATGAATTATATAAACCACAATCAATCGAATATAGAAATCCGTAGCGAAGGTGACTTTTTGGGGTGATTTTTGAGCTGTATCAGTCTTTTTCATTAGTGGGTAGACTGTTTCAAGGATTTCATGCTCACTGGGTGAGAAAAAGGTCAGTTAACTGTCTTGTACTGCAGTCTGAGAATCTTGAGGTATATTGTTCAGTGTCTTAAATTTACATACTGTAGTGAAAATTACTAATTTGACAGATTTTTTTCATATCAAGAAATATATATAACAGAAGTCTCAAGGTAATACAGTTCTCTATCTTTGGTAAGAGTGCATTTTACAATATGTTATATTATCTGATAAACATTCAGAGAACAATTATAGTACTAATTTTCTATGTTAATTTTTTTCTTACGAATAAAAATCGACTGGTCTTACATCCTTGCAGCTCAGGTACATGCCTCTTTTTGCAACCACTAACATTTATCTGTTCTGCGATAAATCTGCCGACACATTCACTCCTAAATTTCTAACTATATTCACATATTTTACACTCTTTCCAACTTGATATTAAATTTTTCATTTTTTAAACATCTTATAAACTTTCTTTTTAAAATATTCCCTCTTTATTTGTCTTCTTTTATACAACTTTTTAAATCCTTAAATCCATTTCTGCAATCTTTAATTTCTCATCTCCAGAATGTACCGTCAATAGCAAAGCGCAACTAAGAAAACTTTTGTTTGTATCAGATTCATAAACTTTTATGACTAAGCCTTTCCCTAACAACCTAGCATTTACTTCTTTACAACGCCGTTTGTAAATACAATAAACAACAAGGTCATAATACACCTCAGTAAGACTCGCTTTTACTGGGAAATATTCATTCTTTCCTACATAAAGGTCTTTAAAACTTTTGACATATTTCCTAATCCGTACATTCGCAACAACTGCCACATCACTGCCTTGTATACCTAATCATATGTCTTTTCCAAATTCTTAAATGTTTATTTCTTTCATTAACACACTGTACGTACTTCATTACAAACACTTGATCCATGCATCTTCCATTTTAAATGCATCTTTTATTCTCTGCAATCATATTTTTCTGGGTTTTTTTTTTCTGTCTTCCATTAACAAATCGGCCATACACTTCACTCGATAAACTCAACAAATTAATTCCTTTACAATTCTTGTACTATTTCTTGTTTTTTTCCTTGTACACAGGACCTATGTATATATTAAACGTAAGTCCCAATCATTTCAAAAGTTCATACCAGCTTACTATTTCTATTTCTTAAATTTATTTCATTACTGTTGTTTTTCCCACTAATAACTTGCTTACTGTCCAGCTCACTTCCTTCATACTAATTTCTGGTTCTTCGTCCCTGCTTTGTGGATGAAACCACCGCATTCATATCATTCTATGCATTTAAACACGTCTCAAAATAGCCTTTCCCTCTTTCTGACACCTCTACTTCCTTATCCAGCAGAATAAAAAAACAATGAGGACAGTCTTCAACTGTCCAGTTTTGGGGAGCCTTTGCCCACTGTAGCCTCAGTTTCCTGTTCATAACTGACAGGAGTGGAACCCGGGATGATCTGCAGCTGTGTCCTATCCACTTCACAGTTGGGCATATTGTGCATTCGGGAATGCTCTTCTGCATACCACTGTTGCAACGTGTGGTTGAGTTACTGCCGCATTTCTCTCGGTCTGCGCCAGACTGATCACGTTCCTTTGACCTCATTAACAAGGCGTTTACGCCCTTGGAACTGCCGCTCACTGTGTATAATGTGTTTTTCACACCATTCAAAGCCACTTAGATCACTTTTTCCTCATTCTAATTTTCGGTCTGAACAACAAATGAACCTCTATTTATGTCTGCATGTTTTAAGACATTGAGGTACTGCCTCGTGATTGGCAGATTAGATATTTGGATTAACGAGCAAGTGTACAGGTGTACTTAAAAAGTGGTCACTGAGTGTAATATATATATATATATATATATATATATATATATATATATATATATATATATATATATATATATATATATATTCAACGAACTGGCTGTATCCCACCGAGGCAGGGTGACCTGAAAAGAAAAAGAAAGTTTCTCTTTTGAATTTAATAATGTATACAGGAGAAGGAGTTACTAGCCCCTTGTTCTTGGCATTTTAGCCGCCTCTTACGACACTCATGGCTTACGGAGGAAGAATTCTTTTCCACTTCCCCATGTATATGTATATATATATATATATATATATATATATATATATATATATATATATATATATATATATATATATATATATATAATGAGGGTTTTTAATTAGATAACAAATACTGCAACTAGTTGGAGATCTAACCTCCCGATATTTTAGCAAGACTCCCGAGAAGCCCGCCAAAATTCCGAGACGCCTTTGACCACTACAAACATCAGGTCCCAAGTACCACTACTGAACCTCCCTTAACCACCTCCCATCACCCTTTCCGAAACGACCCTTACACCACCTTCCCTCATTCCAGGGTTTATTCACCTTGGTCAACCTATTCTGCTCCATCCTCTCTAAATGTCTAAGCCACCTCAACAACCTCTTCTCTGCCCTTAGAATAATACCTTTTGTAGCCCCATACACCATCTAATTCCTCTATTATTAATTCTCTACCTAATAAACACACCACAAATTGTTCTCAAACAAAGCATATCCACTGCATCAGACTACCTCTTCACTACCTCACACCCATATAAAATTATTGGTACCATTGTACTCTGGTACATTACCCACTTTCTTGCTGTCTACGTTAAACTTTTTTTTTCCACAAATTTCCAAATTCATCACGTGTCTTTTTTCCCTCTCGTTTATGCTTCACTTAGTCTCTCAAACATCTGTCTGCCCACATTTCGCTAAACATTCAAATACATTCTTAGTCATTTCTCCATCCACTCTGATTTACAGTACTCACTTTATGTTAGACATGACCATGTCACAGACGTAGTTGAATGCTTACAGCGTTGAGCCTCTGTATGCATGGTTCAAACACACCTTCATACTTCTGTTTATTCACTGATAGTCATTTATTATGACTCGGATATATATATATATATATATATATATATATATATATATATATATATATATATATATATGCAAACTTACCTAATAAATATCATTTGAAAAATTTTTTTTGTCAGAAATCACATATGGAAAATAATCCCAGCAATAGTTTAGGTCTATATATTTCTTGGTGAAAGGCGGAGAGAACAGATTTGTTTATTCTTCTGATGTGTCTATTTTGAGATGCTTTGTATCACTCACGCACTCAGGACACACTTCTGGCTTTCAGTTGCAAGTATCACTTTGTCACTTTTCCTTCAGAACGTCGAGAAAACAGTA
This sequence comes from Cherax destructor, assembly GCA_009830355.1. NCBI lineage: Eukaryota > Metazoa > Arthropoda > Malacostraca > Decapoda > Parastacidae > Cherax > Cherax destructor. The sequence goes on along the minus strand of WNWK01001094.1, from coordinate 305,107 downwards.
AGATCCAATCAAATTTATATGAAGCTTCAGGCTAAAATATTTAAAATTAAGGAAACTACACTGTTAACAGGAGGAAAAAGAGGGCTTATTTTAGAATTCAGCGTTTAAAAAAAAAAGGGTTGTGGACCGAACGACAACATCTCCCCTTTGCAAGAGCCATAGCAACACTGACCCCTCTCCTTGATCACCCTCACGCCCTGGGTGCTGTGTGTCGCTTCTCGCCTCCCCGTTTTCTGTGACCCGAGTCGTGGTTATCAATTTTTTTTTCCATGTGGATCAAAATTGGCTGCATTAGCAGTGTGCTGCTATCCTATGCTATATGATAGTTACACGCTGGCCACAAAAGCTATGTATAACTGCTTGATCCAAGGAAGGTGATGTCAGGTCCAGTTCCTAGGATAAAGAGCCCCTCACCAGCGTCAAGGTACCTCCTTTTAGGGGTTGTATAAAGAAGACCCGAAATGGATTAAAAATGAATATAAACCCCACTACTTGGCTTTTTATATTATATAATTATTATAATCACAACTAAGCGCTAAACCCAAAAGGGTCATACAGCGCTGTTGGCTTTTTAAAGTAATATTAGAGTTATTAACCCTCACGGGTACATCCGAATATAATCTTTTTTATAATTATATGTTGTTATTCTACTCATTAACACACCATTATTCTTGGAAATTTATTAAGCAGTTTTCAAGCTACACAATTATTTTCTAACATTGTATAAACATAGTTGTATAAGCATCCAGCAGTGACTTAATTCTTTCAACTTGGATAATCCAACTGTCCAACAAATTGAAATATTTCCTTTAGGGTTTTTATATTTTATATATTGGCATATATGTATCCCCCGGCATATTTAACAAATAATAATAATTAGTAATAATGATAATTGCTGAGGAAAGGAGGGGAAGGGGCCGCTTGGGTAATGGAAGTTTTGCAAAAAAGAGGCTTGGACATCCTACAGGCACGTGTTATAACGTTAAGAGTGGAGGAGTCAAGTAGCTTTTATGACCTGACGTGCTGTTGAGTGTGGGCAAGATAATTTAGGAAGGGATTCAGGGAAACCGGTTAGCTGGACTTGAGTCCTGGAGGTGGACAGTGCAGTGCCTGCACTCTGAAGGAGGGGTAGGGATAATGCAGTTTGAATGGGCTTCTGAGCTGTAATGGGGGCGCGTTTCTGACAGGAGGATGATGGCGTGAGTGATGGTGAAAGTGTTTCTTCTTTTTCTTGTCACCCTATCTCGGTGGAAGACGACCGATGTGTTATTATTATTATTATTATTATTATTATTATTATTATTATTATTATTACAAATAAAATTATTAATAAAATATAAGTAAAACTGCTAAAATAACAAAATCTGCCAATCACTAATCTTGACCAAAACAAATAAATCTTCTCTTATTTTCTTACCTGCCGTAATGGATTGCAAAGTCTCTCCTCGGCTTTAATGTCCTCTGATAAGATCTTCCTTCCCACGGTTCCGGAAAGCTGATTAACCTTACGAATTCCAGTGAAGGAAACCCAAAGATTGAATTTAAGCTTATTTTTTCCCCGTGAGCTTGTAATGCAGCTGTCTGGACTTTATTGCTACATTAAGGCCTTATCCTCCTTCACCGCCGCCTTCACCGCCGCCATCAACGCCGTAGCTGCTATATTTTGCAATCTTCCCCGTAAGTGATTCTGATTCTCTCTCTCTCTTTCTCTCTCTCTCTCTCTCTCTCTCATTGAAAAAACACACACCTCGAGTGGTTTTCATGCACTAAGAATACACACCTCTTGGTATATATGCACTAAGAAATATACGAATATCGGTGTATATACACTGTGGATTCCAGAAAAGGTTTATATTTGAATCATTTGCAATGATGCAAATATGTGAGCAGTACTTAAATAAAAATAAAAATGGCGTTTGTTGTATTGATGGATTAAGAAAATGAATACAACAGGGTGAATTAGGAAGCAGTGCGACTTGTGTTACAAATGTCTATAAGAAGTGATAAGCTGTACAAAAAGTTTTTACGAGTTAAGTGTCAGTTGCCACAGTTGCTGTTTACTGATGGCACTCTGTTTTTGGGAGATTCGGAAAAGTTGCAAAAGTTTATGAAGGAGTTTGAAAAGATGGGTCAAACGAGAGGGTTTTCTTTTTCTTGTTTTTAAAGATTTTGTGTGTTCCGTATTGACGATATTTATGTAACAATTCGTCTCTAAAATACAACTTTATGTGGACTGACAAGATACAAATATTTTTGGTAGTACTTAATCGATAGTTGAATATTAGTTAAGGATAATTTGTTAAGGGAGCAAGATCTAAATGACTCACAAAATCGTAATGACACGATTGCAAACCAACCATACCACGGGTGGGGATAGAACCCGCGTCGGTCTGGAGTTTTATCACTCTCTGATCGCGGGTTCTATCCCCGCCCGTGGTAAGGTAAGATCTGAAGGGTAAAATAGCAAAGGACGGAAATGATATCTTTAACTGCTCGTCAACAGTTTGGGAAGAAATTAACTACTTTTTATGGCGGTGTGTTAACTCAAAGAAGGATTGGCGTTGCCCAAGAGTCGCCCTTTGGGGTAAAAATTCTGCAAATCAAAACATGAGTTTGTGCTGGTCGTACCTTTCAACGAGATCTATAATTTTTCACATCACGAAAAGCCTATTAATTAAAACACTTTGAAGGAAATCTTCCCTTGAAATTTTCCTGAAGCTTTCAAAGTGTCTTTTCAGTCCCATGTTAAGATTACTTTTAACATTTACATAATGTAACCAGGAAATACCTTTGAAGTTAGTCTTGTTCATCATAGACATTCATTATTCATTGCCCAGTATTCTTGTATCCCATCATGAACTTTGCATCTCCCAGCCATTGCTTTCTTTGGCTAGACCAGTGTCGTTGTTGCAGTGGTCGAGGATCGCTAGTCATCTGTTGTTGCTTTTCATATTTAAATTTGATAATATAACCTTAAAATTCTTTAACTTTTGTTAATAAATGCAGACTAACTTTGTTTAGTACGACATCACAAGAACAGACAGTGTATTCAGGAAATTTTAATTTTATCCTTGAGTGGAGAGGCTTATTTTCTGAAGAACTAGCATCCCTTCCCTTGTTGTCTGACATCAGGGGGTATATACACCGAAAAGTGTATATTGCATATATACACCCCATATGTATATACCTGTGAACAGAGTTTACCAACGTTTTAGAGAATAGAAAATCCATTTTACTTCTATAATTTGTGAAAGTCGAGTTTTATTATCACTAAAGTGCAGATAAATTAGAATTCTCTTAACAGTGAACATCGACAATGTTACTTTCCTACTCTTACATAACCCACTGAACTGGGTCTACGCTCCACTTCCTTGGCTCAAACCTGATTGCTTTACATTCCCCTTGTGCTGTATTAGCCGTATGGGTGTGGTATTTCCTAAGTTTATAATAATAATAATTTTCTATGAGATAGGTTCATACTGGCCACCGAAACTAGCAATGTTTTCCTCTCGTATTCCTCTACACGGATTTCACGTAATGAAATCTCTCCGCATGAGCCGGGCTTCTTGAATATAGTCAGGCAGCTTTAAGAAAAACTGGGACTTTCTGGAGCATTTTCTGATTACCCTGCTGTTAGATATTTTACCGAGGATCGCGAAATTTGATATCTAAGAAGCTAGACTCTGCATAATTTAGAACAAAATTGAACTACCCGATAACAATAAATTAAAATTATTCAATAAATTAGTGAGTAAAGACGAATTAATAACCCATGTTTATATGACTAAGAAAACAAATTTTGGATAGAGTTCAGGAAAACGGTCATTTCCTGACGCGGGTCTTAGATGATGACCCTCCGTTGGAGCTTTCGTCATTTGACCGAGGTCTTCCGCTGGTTTACCGGTCCACCCCTTTCAGAATTATGGTCATAATTATAACCATTTAGAACAGAAGGCTCTCTTCCCACCCTCCACTCCGGTCACTGCTGGTGTAAATAACAAGCTAGAAAAGTAGCGTGGAGCTTACTGGAGAGATGGACGTGGATGGAACACGGTGGCTACAGCTACCTCAACTAAATTAGTACTATTTCTCTATCACTACTCATGTCACTCCACTGATATTTACATAGCTGCGTCTACCATTAGTTCTGCTTTTGATTACCACCGGTTCTTCTAAGGTTATCACAATCCTTTACTTCTACCTCTACAATTATTATTGACTTGGTTGTCTGGCTGTCATCTGATCATCCTTAAGCAGTTTTATACAATCAGGAATCTGTTGACTTCAGTTTGCTCCATCTGTTGTAAATGAGAGTCTGCTGAAGTTTTAGAGTTGATTTAGTAAGTGGTTGAGGAAATAAGTGTCTAAGACAGCTTTTTATTCCTCTTCTCCCTCACATACGCTTGCTAGCTATAACTTATGTCCTATGTCCCGGCAACTCCTACTAAAGCACGATGTATCTAGTTGAATCCAATACTTGCAAAGTGCTTGTCTAGCTGGTTCTTGAATAATTTTATTGCCGTCGAGCTTACAATATCAGCGGTAGTTTATTCCAGTCTGCTATAATTCTTTCGTAAAAAAAAGACTTTGCATACGATCCTGTTGCATCTTCTGAAGAACCTGTTTCATGGCAATGTTTCGAGTTATGAACTCATACAGTACTACAGATAGTTACTTTTTTTTTTTAGTTTCTCAAAGGAGTTTCTTGGCAGGTCCAGATCCTATCCTGGTGGACATCTCGCTTTGGGGGTTCAAACAATACGCATCCAAGAGATACTTTCCCGCTCCAGACTTAAGGTTTCCACTGCCTCCCCTCCTCCTTTCTATCTCTCTCACACACACACACAGGAGGCCAGGAGCTATGATTCGACCCCTGCAACCACAATTAGGTGAGTACACACACGCTTAGTATTCTTACTAATTTTAATATTTTTTTTCTTCCTGTAATAGTAAAAGTATTTGTTGATACATCTATTTTTATTATTAAATTTGTTCCTAAAATTATATACTATATGTACGTAATAATCGCAAATAATTGAATATAAATACATAACTACAGGCGAAAGTTGAATGACAACTCTAGGCCTTTCGTGTTGCAGCCAACATTTTTTTTCAAGAGCTTGCAATAGTGAAAAGGAATGGAAATCAACCCAGGTAGGTGTTTCCAGGGAGGCATCTTACCAGGAAAGAGAAAGTAAGCCAAAAGCTGCTGGCCAGACCGTCAAATGCCTAACTATCCAATGCCAGATGCCAAAGGTTCAATTATTTAAAGAATTAACAGAAAAGAAAAAAGAACCCATAATTGCATACAGACAGTTGAACATGTGTTGAAGGCCCAAATAAATTTTTATTCGAGTCAATCCATTTTCCTCAATTCCCATTCTGAATACTGTACATATAAACAACTGCATTTACTAATGCAATGGGAACTATTTCAGCCTTTTACTGATGTTAAACCGAAAAAAAAACTGGTGAATTACACAGACGAATATTTCGTTGTCACACAAATAGTGTGCATTTAATAATAAGATATTTTAATAACTGTGAAAGGTTCCATAACACTGAATAAGTTATTCCTTGAATAACAAATTCCGGAAAATATATTGTTGGCGATTATGAAACTTTTTGGATATCGAAAAATTTGTAATTTTTTGTTTAAGTGTGAGTTATGAGAGGAAATGTCCAGAACTTTGGAAAAACAATACAACAAACACGAGCGAGTTATTTTTGTTTCTTTATAACAAAACGTATGGAAAGTTTTTGGCTCGTTCTTGATTCTTGACATGTCATTAACGATATATTCTCTTGTTTATTACCACACATTTAACGCTTATGGGCTGGGCTGTCTTTCTCTTAAAATACTTCCTTGTCCGAATTTTTGAGTTATCCTAGGTAATTTACACATCTTACAATGGAAGAAAATGTGTGTAACTGTATTTGTGTACCTGTACTTAAATAAACTTACTTCCTGGATCCTTTGGCATCTGGTATCGGATGGTTAGGCATTTGGAGGTCAAGTCAGTGGCCCTTGGCTCTCTCCTCCCTGGAAGGATGCCTCCCTAGACACACCTACCTGGGCTGATCTCTATTCCTTTTCACTACTGCAAGCCTAGAGCTTTCATCCACCTTCTCCATGTAGCCGTTTTGCATTAGAGAGATAGGTACCAAAGATGTTCTATGTACATGTACATAGAACATGTACATGTACATAGAACAAGCAGAAGCTAATATGTACATATTAGGAAACAATAAATGTTAGTAAACTGCGTTTAATTATCTAGTTTCGTGTAGAAAAGGACAAATATATATTATTGTGTACTAGACAATCATAATCATTTTAGATATATATTTGACAGTGCTGACTATCTTGAAGGCCGTAGATGCTAGAGAGAGTACTTGCCACCGTAATGGCAGGTGTTTGTAAAACACTTATCTAGTGTGAGGGCTGTAGTTGCTAGTAAGAGTACTAGCTAGTGTGAGGGCTTCAGGTGCTAGTAAAAGCGCTAGCTAGAATGAGAGCTGTAGGTGCAAGTCAGAGAACAGTATACGGTATTATAGGGTAAAATAGGCTAGTCAAGGGCTATTTAGCTGCCTGACGCCGTTCAGGTCGAGAGATCTGCTCGTAAACCCTGCTTTCATGACAACTTAAAGAGAAGCTGACCTTGATAGTCCTCTCTCTCTCTCTCGCTCTCTCTCTCGCTCTCTCTCTCTCTCTCTCTCTCGCTCTCTCTCTCGCTCTCTCTCTCGCTCTCTCTCTCGCTCTCTCTCTCTCTCTCTCTCTCTCTCTCTCTCTCTCTCTCTCTCTCTCTCTCTCTCTCTCTCGCTCTCTCTCTCTCTCTCTCTCTCTCTCTCTCTGCCTTATTCGTAATATTTCTTATATTTTTCTCTGCCAGATACTTGTCGTGTCTGGTTCTGACGACAATTCTCGTCGTCAAGCTGCTCTCCTCTGCCTCTTACCAGCCTCATTACCCTCGCAAAATGTCATCTAGAATTATTCTTCTTTCTGTATATATTTTTTTATCCGTGTTTTTTCCCTCGTCTCGGGTTATATTTCACCCACTCTGCTGCTGCTTCATCATTATTGCTCTCTCCTGTATCTCTCCTTCACGGGAATATTTGCAAAACATTTTCACGTTTTGTTGACATTTGAGGTGTGAGTCAGGGTTACAATCAGTGTCCACCAAGGCTGCGCAATTTTGGCACAGATGGAATATGTTTCATAATGCAAATATCACTCGTTTTATATCCTGTCGTGTTCTAATTGAGTATTGCGATTGGAAGTTCTTAGTACACTTGATTTATAGAGTGAAATAAAGGAAAGGAGATACCTTATGTCTATAGAAACTGAAGAATAAAAAAGGGCCTAATACGATGACTGGTGTTTTGTGCTATAGAAATTATTTTGTTTACACTCTTATCGATAAAGTGCAGGGTAAGCGATAGTGAGGACTGGCAGTCTTGTCATGACCTACTCCCTTCCTCATTTGTGTTTAAGGTGTACTTGGAACCTATGCAGCGTTTTTACAATTGCAAGTGTGTGTGTGTCTGTCTGTCTGTCTGTCTGTCTGTTTGCTTGCTTCATTACTTTTAAATTGGTACAAGAGCTGAGTGACCTGCATGGTCAAAGTGCTCATAAAAATATCATTACAACAACTACTACTACTACTAACTGCTGCTGCTGCTGCTGCTACTACTACTACTACTACTACTACTACGACTACTGCTGCTACTACTTCTACTACAGCTGCTGCTACTACTAAGCTTACTGGATCGTCATATGCCTAAGGCAATTGAGTCAGGAGAATTTTTCCCATTTCTGCTGTCAAAATACCACCACCTCACCGACTCCCACACATAATAACCTTGAACCATCCAATAATTTCATTATTAGAATAGAACAAGACGGATCCCTGTTAGTTCCAGACATAATATTCTTCCCCAAACCCACATATCTCATTCTCTCCCCATCCAATACCATTCACTCCCCATCCAATACCATTCACTCCCCATCCAATACCATTCACTCCCCATCCAATACCATTCTCTCTCCATCCAATACCATTCTCTCCCCATCCAATACCATTTTCTCCTACCACATTCTTTCTCCATCCAACCCTCTTTCCTAACCTTCTTCACCCTTGTATCCCATTCCCTTTTCATTAATCCATCTTCTTCCATTTCTGCCGACATTATTGGAGAAAATACGCAGGTGGCAGAACAACCTTTCACTGGGACAACGTTTCGCTCTGTGTCACCTTGATAAAATAATGACTTTGTTAAGCTGTACACCGAGCGAAAACTTGATCCAATTAAATATTGTTTCGCACCGTGAATCTCTTCTCCACCTCCACCAATTCTGCTATTTTTCCAGCTCACCATCTCCAACAAACCTAAAAACAGCAAACATTCCTTATGCTAGACACACTCCCTCTCTCCCTCCCTACGTGCCCTCCCTCGAAAGATCGACGACCCTCCACTCCTCCCCTCCCATCCCTTGTCCTCCCCTTCCCCAGGGCACCTTCTCTCTCGCTTTAGTGGACGTCTCACAGAGGTAAAATAACGTGCGATTTCCCTTCCCTGTCACATCTTGTTTGAAAAAGATGGACGCTGATTACTGCAGAGACTATAATTCACGTTTATATCTTGTAGCTGAGAGGTGGGAAGTTTCCTTTCTTCTCTCTCTCTCTCTCTCTCTCTCTCTCTCTCTTTCATAAAATAATTGCTAATGTCACCAAAATTCTCGATAAATACTAACAAAGTCAGCATTTCCGAAAACTGACTTTTTTAAGTTTATTTAGGTACAGGTACACATAAATACAGTTATACAAATTATCATATACATGGCTACGTATGTGTAAATTACCTGGGATAACAAGATGTTATGCTAAATAACTAAAAAAAAAAAACCGAAAAATTGAACAAAACATCCACAAAGATAAGGCTGCAGCACTCTCATCCCAGAGAAGATTGCACTCTTAGATATGATCTAAGAAATTTTCATCATTATTAGAGAACTTTTTGAAACTACATTGGATGCATTCGTCTCCGTCAGAACGTTTATTACCTACGATTTGTTGACTCAAAAAGAAAACGAGCGTCACAAGAAAACGATAATTGTATGACCAGAAATGACCACAGAATATTTCGAGAGGAGCTTTTTACAACGTGGATGATAAAAGCGATAGATTGTGTATGCATTAAACAAATCCGGCGACGAAGACAGACAGATAGACAGAGACAGACAGACACACACACACACAGTAACAAAGGGTCACAGTTCGAAGTTGAAGACTCAGAAGAGTCAAAGGTATGTTAGGAAGTATTTCTTCAGCCATAGGGTAGTCAGGAAGTGGAATAGTCTAGCAAGTGATGTAGTGGAGGCAGGAACCATACATAGCTTTAAGACGAGGTATGATAAAGCTCATGGAGCAGGGAGAGAGAGGACCCAGTAGCGATCAGTGAAGAGGCGGGGCCAGGAGCTGAGTCTCGACCACTGCAACCACAATTGAGTGCAATTAGGTGAGTGCACACACACACACACACACACACACACACACACCTACTGGAGTTTTATGACAGGGTGACAGCAGTAAGACAAGAGAGAGGGGTGGGTAGATTGCATTTTCTTGGACTGTAAGAAGGCGTTTGACACGGTTCCACACAAGAGATTAGTGCAAAAGCTGGAGGACCAGGCAGGGATAACAGGGAAGGCACTACAATGGATCAGGGAATGCCTGTCAGGAAGACAGCAGCGAGTCATGGTACGTGGCGAGGTGTCAGAGTGGGCGCCGGTGACGAGTGGGGTTCCACAGGGGTCAGTCCTAGGACCGGTGCTGTTTCTGGTATTTGTGAATGACATGACGGAAGGAATAACCTCCGAAGTGTCCCTGTTCGCAGATGATGTGAAGTTGATGAGAAGGATTCAATCGGACGAGGACCAGGCAGAACTACAAAGAGATCTGGACAGGCTGCAGGACTGGTCCATGAATTGGCTCCTGGAGTTCAACCCCACCAAGTGCAAAGTCATGAAGATTGGGGAAGGACAAAGAAGACCGCAGACGGAGTACAGTCTAGGGGGCCAGAGACTACAAACCTCACTCAAGGAAAAAGATCTTGGGGTGAGTATAACACCAGGCACATCTCCTGAGGCGCACATCAACCAAATAACTGCTGCAGCATACGGGCGCCTAGCAAACCTAAGAACAGCATTCCGACATCTTAATAAGGAATCGTTCAGAACCCTGTACACTCTGTACGTTAGGCACATACTGGAGTACGCAGCACCAGTTTGGAACCCACACCTAGCCAAGCACATAAAGAAACTAGAGAAAGTACAAAGGTTTGCAACACGACTAGTCCCGGAGCTAAGGGGTATGTCCTACGAGGAGAGGTTAAGGGAAATCGACCTGACGACATTGGAGGACAGGAGAGTAAGGGGGGACATGATAACGGCATATAAAATACTGAGAGGAATTGACAAGGTGGACAGAGACAGAATGTTCCAGAGATGGGACACAGCAACAAGGGAGCACAGCTGGAAGTTGAAGACTTAGATGAATCACAGGGATGTTAGAAAGTATTTCTTCAGTCACAGAGTTGTCATTAAGTGGAATAGTCTGGCAAGTGAGGTAGTGGAGGCAGGAACCATACATAGATTTAAGACGAGGTATGATAAGGCTCATGGCGAAGGGAGAGAGACCCAGTAGCGGCCAGTGAAGAGGCGGGGCCAGGAGCTATGACACGACCCCTGCAACCACAACTAGGTGAGTACAACTTGGTGAGTACACACAGGACAGGAGGGTTAGGGGAGACATGATAACGACATACAAAATACTGCGAGGAATAGATAAGGTGGACAGACAGGATGTTCCAGAGATGGGACACAGACACAAAGGGTCACAATTGGAAGTTCAAGGCTCAGATGAGTCAAAAGGATGTTAGGAAGTATTTCTTCAGTCACAGAGTTGTCATTAAGTGGAATAGACTTGCAAGTGAGGTAGTGGAGGCAGGAACCATACATAGCTTTAAGACGAGGTATGATAAAGCTCACGGAACAGTGAGAGAGAGGACCTAGTAGCGATCAGTGAAGAGGCGGGGCCAGGAGCTGAGTCTCGACCCCTGCAACCACAAATAGGTGAGTACACATGCAAAGCTTAATCTATAACACAGGGTTATGCTTCTCCAATTACGTCGTCTTAGGTTGGGGTGACAGAGAAGACAGTCACCAATATGAGGACCTCAATAATATTACCATATCACTTCCTTTCATCTCGTTTCTCTCTCTTTTCCCTGTCTCCCTTCTCTTTACCCCCATCTCTCCATTTCTAATAATTTCATATATTTCCCCTTCCTGCCTAACCCTTTTTATTTCTCTCTCTCCCATACTTTGCCCTATTTATCTCCATTTTTTCACTCTTCCTCACTTTCCCCTCGTTCTTGTTTCCTGTTTTTGTTTACTCAACCTTTTCTTCATCTGTCCATATTATCCTCTTCTCCCTGTTCTTCCTTCCCCTGCCCTCTACACATTTTTCCTCTTTCCTGCATTCTGTCCCTCCTTTACATATATGCTAGGGACCACTCGCCTTATCCTTTGCTCTCTGCAGGACGCTCACCAAGACACTGTTAGGATTAAAGATTTCCGGCCTGCTTCCCTGGGTTCTTTGATGCTTGCGCCCTCAGACTGCTGGCGACGGTGCGTGTCAAGCCGAGAGGGCGAGAATAGTAAGGAGAGAGAGAGAGAGAGAGAGAGAGAGAGAGAGAGAGAGAGAATGAGGGGGTAAAAGCGAGAGGGAAGACTGTGAAATGGGAGTAAGGTGAATTGTATCGTAATGACATGTCCAGACTACAAGCTTTAAATTTTAACTATGGCTATGATTGAGGGAATACATTGGCTTTTTGTCAGAAATTTTTTTACTTGTATTCATGGAAAATATAGATAGAAGAGAACTTTAGAGTTCACACCAAGGATATCTTCTGGGAAAAAACTATGAGCTATCTAGATTAAGGATTGAAGTGTATTTTCTGGGCTTGAGGCAATGATAGTAAACAAGACTCTCTCCGCACTCTTCAGCCGCTGCCGGAATGAACACGGGCAGAACGGAATAGAAGAAGAAAATATACCATACCCTACTGAAAAAATGGCTTGAAATTTACAAGAAAAATGAAAGAGTGAATGGCATAGGCTGCAACTTCCTCTACTTAATTAGTACCGTAATTACTCGTGTTACTCCACTGAGGGCCAGTGCTACTATTATCACAACCATGTACTTCTACCACTATCATTATTAGCTTGGGTAGGCTCTTTGTCAACCAATCATCTTAATGCAGTTGCTGAATGAACATCAAGAATCCATCAAGAATCTCTTGATTTCATTTTGCAGTGTTTGTCCAGGTGGATCTTAATAATTGTATTGTCATCCTGGTTACAACTTCAGTGGGTAGTTTGTTTCATTCTGAATTAATTTTGTTTGCAAAAGAAAAATTACGCACGTCCGTGTTGAATCTGCTCAGGAGTTTTATTCCATTGTTTCGAGTTATGGACTAATTGTTCTCATCAAATAGTTCTTCGTGTTTGAATGTATCAAAACCATTTAATATCTTAAAACTTTGAATGAAATTTCCTCTCTTCTTTTCACAAGAGAGAGAAAAAGGCTAAATGTTTTGATTTATTCTTCGTATAGTTTATTTTATAGTGATGGTACGTACTTGGTTGCTCTTCTCAGTACCCTCTTCGTTTCCTCCGTAATATGGAGTCCAAAACTGGGTGGCATTTTCGAGATGCGGTCTAAAAGTCAAGTTTCTGGAAATCTAGCATTTTGTTAGCTTTGCTGCTCACGAATAGGCATTGTTTGGTTCTTTTAGTCGTTGCTTATGATTTTTTCGAAAGTTTTTTCTTCTTCTGTTAGTTTGCTGCCGAACATGTTGTATTCATGTTTAGGAATGTAACATCCAAAATCCATTACCTTAAAATTTTTAACTTTTAAACTTTTTTTTTTTCACTTCTCCGATCACAGCGCTAACCTATCCAGATCACATGGGGGATTCAGTCTGCTTTGGATGCTGCACTTTTCCCAATTTTGTAGCATCAGTAAATATGGTTATGTTTAATGTTCGCCCTGTCTCGAGGTCATTAGCGTGCACTGAGAAGAGGATTCGTCGGAAAACCAATTCCTGGGAACATCATTTATGTCTAGCACTCTTTTGGTCACTAATATTCGATGAGGTATCTTGTCTTTTAGACATCTAGATATATTAAAGCTGCGGAAACTTTTTTTCCAGTTTTTATGACTGAAAGTTCGAATAATTTAGCCAGGCATGATCTTTTGTTACGGAATTCATGCTATTTTCTGTGTTATTCATAATAATGTTTACCTAAAATTGATGTAAAACTAATAGAACGACGTCTAAGGGTACAAAGATTCCAGTCCTTTGGCACATTACCATCTTCTACTCAACTCTTAAATATTAGAATTATAATTCTATCCTTTACATAATAATATTTAACTTCGGAAATAAATTTCAGAAAATATATTTAAATCCATCCTTTACCCTATGGCTATTAACTCCAGTATTTAAACATAACCTTTTAATTTCACACTTCACACTACGATATTTAACCCCGACATTCACATTCCTATACCGAGTTTAAAAAACCACGATATTTAAGTCTATCCTTAAAACCTCAGATATTTAACTCCTTTCTTTACGCTACGATTAACCCTTTAATTAAAACTTAACTATTTAACTCTGTCTTGAAACTACGCCGTTTAACCCCGTTATTTAAACCAAACACTGTAAACTTTGCCGTCTGTAACTTAAAAGTCTTTTATTTTCGTCATTTAACCTGAGGTATTTAATTTGTATATTTAAATTGCCCTTTAAACTCTGTTGTTGACTGGTGTTCGTGTTGTGTTGTGTCAAGTGATGGTGTATGTCATTATGATTTGTGGAGTTGTATTGCTTTATGTGATGGTAGTGTGAGTTGTATGGTGTTACTGTGTGGTATATTGTGTTACTGAGATCTGTGTTATGTGATGTTATAGTGCGTTTGGGTGTTATTGTTTTTTAATACACTGGCCGTCTCCCACAGAACTGGGTTAACCCGAAAAGAAGAAACACTTTCACCCTCACTTACTCCATCACTGCCTTACCAGAGGCTCACCGGTAATATATCTCATCAAAGCTGTTATTCTGTACTATGTGTGGCGTTGTACGTTTTGTGGTATTGTTTATATTGTTTTACTCTGTTTAAACATGTGCTTTTGTTTGTTTATGCTGTGCTATTGTTCCTTTCATAAACTTTTGAATGGTTTAGAGAGTTAATTTACTCCCGCTGCCCGTTCTTGGACCAGGCTCGTATGGTGCTTGTTTGGTCAAACAGGCTGTTGCTGCTGGCAATCCTCTGGTCCACATATCCACCAAACCTTGGTTGATCCGGCTTATGTGGTCTTTCTGTGTACTATGTAGGTATTATTGTGTGTTTTGTAGTGCTGTTGTGTGCATTGTAGAGATATGAAGCATGTGTTGGAAGTGATATGTTGTATGTTATGTGGTTTTACTGTATGTAGTAAGATGGTATTGTGTGTAATATGGTGTTATTGTTTTTTAAAGCAACTGTTATTTGTGTGTTATGTGGTGTTATTGTGTATGTGGTGCTGTTAAGTTTATTCAGGTATACACAAATACAGTTACATAGATTATCATACATAGCAGCATATGTGTAGAGAACCTGGGATAACCCAAAAAAAGTCAAAGTGACTTATTTCCATTGTGTGTTATTGTGTGTTATGTGGTGTTATTGTATCGAGCGACGTAATTGTTAAGTAATGTTATCCTGCGCTGAATGTTGATAATGTTGGGTTTTCCGTCACTGCCATTAAGGTAATCTAACCAACAGGTGCATACAAAGGTCACACAAGGTCACACAAAGGTCACACAAGGTCATACAATGTCACACAAGGTCACACAAAACCCAAACCTTCAAACACTGCAAAAACCAACTCACCCCCCACACACACACACATATATAAACCCACAAGAGTAACTATACCTTAGTTAAGGTTCTGTATCTTAACTAGCAGATCACTAAGTTAAAGAATGATGTAACCTCTTTCCAGATTCTCGTGTTGGAAGCCTGAAAAAGGGTAATGGATTGCCAGTACATTTTCCAAAGAGTTACATGTTTCTATAAGAGGGTAATCAGACTAAAAGAATACCCTAAATGGACCACAAAAGAGGCTTCAGCATCTAAATAAGAAAATAGGGCTTTTTTAGGAACGCAGAGTTTATAAGTATATTTATAAAAGAGCTATTATAAAGTTTAAAGAAAGATAAAGAATACTTGTCTAAGGTGGCGTTCTTGTCAAGAATGAGGGTGGGAACCCTTTTATCCATCCTGGGTTATTAAGTCTCTGCTTGACTTTATTGGATTGTCCTGCTGAATCAACATTATATACCATTAATTATTATAATAAAAAATGAAACGCTAAATCTACATGTACCAGGACTATAGTTTATATTTTACCACTGTGCATATTTATATTGTCTGTATAATAATTTGCAGATTTCCCGAGTTGCATTTTTCGTATCTTAAAGGGTGTATATACAGAGGTGAGTGGTATATATCCCTCAATGTACAGATGCTAAGAGTTTTCTTTGGTCCGTATTTTAAGGATTAAAGAATTCTTGACTGGTGTGTGCAAGTAACACGCAACCTTAAACACACTTTAGTTTCCTCAACAGAATTTATATAGCCAAGTTACATGAGTTGTGTGTAAGTTACATGAGCTTTAAAATTAGTTTGCAATTTTCTAAAAACTTTAGCACATACAAGAATATCATCAGCATACAGTAGCTCACTGTAATTTTCCTGGAGGGTATCTGGCACTGATTTTAGCAGAACATTGATTAATATACTAAACGGTTTAGGACTTAATATATCGCCTTGAGGCTTGCCAAGTTGCATTTCTTTAATTTCATGTTTGTTACCCTGATACAATGCAGCAGATTTTCTCTTAGATCCCCAGGATTCACTATAACAATAGACCACCAATGTCAGTTCTAGCTAGTTAGATAAGTGTCTCTTATTTATGTAATTTGTCCCCAAGTGTTGTTAAAAATGTGATGTAATTTGGTACACATTTGTTGTGTGTAAATCCATTAACAATTAATAATACATATTCATTATGTATAGAAACGTTAATTACCATTCTCTCAAATGTTTTACACAGCTAGTCAGGAAGATGTGGCGATAAATCTTAGTTTTGGCGATAAATCTTACCTGGAGTTTACCTGGAGAGAGTTCCAGGGGTCAACGCTCCTGCGGTCCGGTCTGTGACCAGGCCTCATGTTGGATCAGAGCCTGATCAACCAGGTTGTTACTGCTGGCCGCACGCAGTCCAACGTACGAACCACAGCCTGGCTGGTCAGGCACCGACTTTAGGTGCCTGTCCAGTGCCTGCTTGAAGACAGCCAGGGGTCTATTGGTAATCTCCCTTATGTATGCTGGGAGGCAGTTGAACAGTCTTGGGCCCCTGATACTTATTGTGTTGTCTCCTAACGTGCTAGTGGCACCCCTGCTTTTCATTGGGGGGATGTTACATCGTCTGCCGAGTCTTTTGCTTTCGTAGGGAGTGACACTCGTGTGCAAGTTTGGTACTAATCCCTCTAGAATTTTCCAAGTGTATATAATAATGTATCTCTCCCGCCTGCGTTCCAGGGAGTACAGGTTTAGGAACTTCAAGCGTTCCCAGTAATTGAGGTGGTTTATTGTAGTTATGCGTGTCGTGAAGGTTCTCTGTACATTTTCTAGGTCAGCAATTTCACCTGCCTTGAAAGGGGCAGCTAGTGTGCAGCAATATTCCAGCATAGATAGAACAAGCGACCTGAAAAGTGTCAACATGGGCTTGGCATCCCTGATTTTGAAGGTTCTCATTATCCATCCTGTCATTTTTCTGGCAGATGCGATTGCTGCAGTGTTATGGTCCTTGAAGGTGAGTTATGGTTAGGTTTGGCAATAAATCTTAGGGTTAGGTTTGGGTATTGGTGCAATAATGCCAAGTAAGGAAGCTTTCAAGTACATATAAATACAGTTACATAAATCATCACACACAACAGGTTATGTGTAGATTACCTAGGATAATCCAACAAAGTCAGACAAAGTGACTTATTTCATTTGCTATTAGTCAACGATGAACATAACTGACACAGAGAGTAACTAATAATAGCACAGACCATGAACCTTACATATTAGGTACTTGGGTGCTAGCCGAACTGTTGCTGGCCGCATTCTAGGGAAAAAGATCAAAGGATCCCCAGTGGAAGTAAGCCAGACAGTGGCTTGATTGGGTTATCCTGGGTTTCTAACCCGTCCTCGACTCACACACTGAGGATCCGGGATAGATCCTCTGGCACCGGTGAAATGTTAGGTATGTTTCCTTACACCTATTGCCCTGTTCACCTTGCAGTAAGTACCTTGGTGTTGTGGGTCGCATCCTGGGGGCCAAAATCAACCTAAGTTGCCCGAAATGTTCTGCATAACCAAGGGCTTTCTATATAGTATGTCAGTTATGTCAGCTGAGTCTATTCTTGTAGTATTATTATTATTATTATTATTATTATTATTATTATTATTATTATTATTATTATATTATTATTATTATTATTATTATAAAATATATTGCTCAAGATCTTTTTGTCTAAGTCACCGCACAATATTATTTTCTGTGGGCGCCGCTGAGCTATTATAGAAAATTTCATCACAGGAGGGGTCACTTACGTAGTTTGTAGACAAACTATAACAAAATGGAAATTTATATATAACAACAATATCTCACGACAAAATAATACATACTTTGTTTATAATACTAATAATAATAATTAATAATAATACGTAAAAAATACGAATATACAAGAATATACGTACTGTGGAAAACAGATATAATAGAACACTAATGTTATATAGCTTCGTTGATGTGATAGATCAGAGGGGATATACATTTTGCGTATATCCCCTCTGTATACAACAATGAATGTACAGGATTTCAGCACAATGGAAATAAGTCACTTTGACTTTTTTGATAAAGATTAGATTTATTCGGATTTTTAACCCTCACCAGTCGACTAATGCCCAGGTACCTACTTACTGCTAGGTGAACAGAGACAGCAGGTGTAAGGAAACATGCCCAAAGTTTCCACCCGCGCCGGGATCGAACCACTGACCCTCAGTGTGTGAGGCGAGAGCGTTGCCAACCGAGCCACGGTCACTTGCATTATCCTAGGCAATTTACACAAATGTTACTAGGCATGATAATTGTACTTAAGTGTACCTGTACCTAAATAAACTTACACTTATAATTCCACGTATAAGGATGAAAGTATATTCTTGATTAATTATGTACTAGGAATTAATTAATGACCCTCGTGTAAGCCATAGGCATTAGACGTAATCAACCAACTGACCATCTATCTATTGCCAGTCATAATGCACACTCCGAGGTGTATATTTAGTTGTGCATATACGGATTGGCGAAAAAATATGCTGCTGATATTATATGGTATAAGTGCACCTCTGGCGATATGCTTGATGTAATGTTCACGCCAACATCTTTCTTCCTGTTCCGATTGTGTAGTTTCTCACTTGGGTTGAATTTGACTAGTCGTTTATTTGACTACCCTGACGGCTTGTCCAAGTCTTCCTAACCTTTTCCATTCTAATTTCCCTTTTTTTAATTTTTTTATTAGTAAGCAGTAATAAATAGGACTGAGTCCTCTCAAGCAAGTCATTTATATTTATAAAGAATAATAACGGTGCTAGGAAAAACCCTATTCATTACCCACTGTCATTTTGAAACAGTCCTTTACGGTTACCCTCTATTTTTTTCACTCTTTGGGTATTCATTGATTCACTAGCACTTCACCTTGTATCCTTCCTTGCTCTTCTAATATGTGAATCAGTTTGGTACAGAAAGGTGGTCCAAGAATATGCAGTAGACTAATCCTTGTCCGGCTTGCTTGATCTCGTTACTCTGTTACAGAATTCCAGTAAGCAGGAAATACCTTCTGGTTTTCTTTAATATAGTCCCTCCTATCTAGATACTTAATCCAACCTTTTCCTGATTCTTTTTTCCAATATTTTGAAATGCATTCGTGTTAGTGATGCAAGAGTGTAATTCAGCGCCTCCTGCCTGCTTTCTGATTGTATATTTAGACTCTATTTGCAGTTTGCAAGTTGTCTGCTAGTTGATGTGTGTTTATTGACTTTTCGTTAGTTTTTCCTTAGGTTCATACAATGCTTCCTTTCCCTGTTTCAGGGACCATGGTAATAATGGCAGAATTACCGACAAAATGTTATATAAATGGATACATATGCAATTAATTAGTGACAAACTCCTGGAGAGCGAAACGTTGCTGCAATTGATTCTGTGTCCATTTACCTAACAGGTCCTAAGCCTTTCGATGTGCACTTTCTTTTAATAGCATCCTATCTCCTCTGATATGTGGATGCTATACACTTTCTACCGAGTAGCCCTTCACTCCTGCTTTCTGGCACCATCCCCATTTTCTGTGAATGCCAAAATTTTTCTACTCAATTCCACGCGTTCCGCTTTGTCGTCTTCTCTGAATATTCTTGTCTTCTTAATCAGTCTTAATACTTGCTCTTTTACACTTATCTTCTTGCGTGGTTTTGCAACAGAATAAACTACGTACAGTGGTTTATTCTGTCATTTTCGAATTCTCGTTCTGTTTTCCTCCTTATCCTTACATACTCATTCTTTGCTTCGCTATTTACATTCCCTGTCATCTTTTCCGTTCTTTCCCTTTTCAATGCTTTTTCGCTTAAAAAAAATAATTACCTCTCTGCAGTACTGATTAGACCGAGGGCTCTCTTTCTAATTTGCTTTGCGGATCTACTATGACAGTAATGAAGCTTAAACTAAAGGGGCCCCTAATCCCGGAGGGGCCCCAGAAGTCACTTTAGTCAACATTGCTTAAAAATTTGGGGTCTACTGTATGAAAAGGGGTTGCGAAGGGGCCCCTCATAACAGTTCAAGTTTCAGGGCCCCAAAAATGTAGGTCCGCTACTGTTTGGTGTAGCCTCCTGGCAATTTCTAACTAGTCCCTCCATCACCCATGGGTTGTACACCTATCTTATGTCCAGTCCCAAAATAACTCAATTTATGAATTATTTCAGCCTAAATGACTCCTGTCGTCTTGTGAGTTCTTACACTTCACTGCCATTTATATAAAATATTAAAAACTTGACAAAGGACAGCCATTGGTAGTGCGTCTCTTAGGTCAGATGTGCATAATGTAAAAACCTGGGATCAGAGGTACTGATTCATCCCCTGCTCTCATTCTAATGATTTATTTAATGCTGGGACTTCTGGTACTGGACTTGCTGGCGCACGCGCGCTAGCAATTGAGAGTGAATCTAACAGTATATACCCTCCGAAAGGTGTGTATGTGTGTATATATATATACAGGCGTATACCTCAGTGTATATCGAGCATTTTATATATTTTTCAGTGTATATACACCGAGAGACGTGTATTTCTATACTCGTATCCGAAGAAGTTTGCATCAGTGTATGTACACTCATTAGTGGGTATATTTCATTGTATATTCACATAAAGATATGTATATTTCAGTGCATATACCCCGAGTGGTGTGTGTACTGAGTTGTGTGAAATCGCTGTTTGAGAATAAATTATTTATGTTATTAAGCATGTAAATTATTTGGTTAATGAACCAAATAATGTCGATAGGCTTTAAACCCAACATAGCAACATGAACAGAATATTCCGAATATTCTCGCTGATTTATAAACTCTAACCTTCATGGGAGATAATATTTCTAATTGAATTATTATTCTTTCTCATTATTGATTATATTATTATTCGTATTAGAAGTGCTCGTAATAATAATAATAATAAAAATGATAATAATAATAATAGCAATATTATGTCAGTAGATATACTTGTATAGTAGGTTTATAAATTTTAATATATTTTTGCTTCGGCAGTACTTGTATACTATGTACTGACAATTATTATTATTATTATTATTATTATTATTATAAAACAGCTGCAGATATATGTTTGTAACCTTGAATTAACTAAATAATACCCACAATCAGCCAAAGTTGATGTATCAACCATACAATTTATACTCTGCATTGCTGCTTCCTGCCACCATAAATAGAGCTTTGAATTAATTCGTAAAATATCTCCGCCCCATTCGCAATTTTTTGAAACCTTGTGGTCCTCTTCCTATTTCCGGGTTGTCGTTTGGGGTATCCGGAAGGCTCAGGAAGGTTATCGTGTGTGGTGACTGTTGTTTTTTGGGTATCGTATAGTTGCTGTGTTGTCTTTCGACTTTCTGTTTGGGTTATCGAGTATTTGCAATATCTTATGAATGGCTGGTTATCGAGTAGTTGCAATGCTATCTTCTGATTGGCCGTTCTGATTATCCAGTAGTTGGTTATCTTCTGATTAGCTGTTCTAGTTATCGAGTAAATATTTTGTTTTTGGATGTTCTAGTTATCCAGTAGTTGTCTTCTGATCACTGTGTCTCATCCGCGCCTTTTAACTTGCATCTGTGCTCCCTCACCACTATGCCTCTCATTTCAAAGAGTCTGTTCCTATCCTGCTGAATCTGAGTATCTTGTATGTTATAAACATGTCACACCTACTTTTATTTCCCCTCTAAAATCGCCTTGTTCAGTTTCTTCAGTCTCTCTCAACTTAATCCTCTCAACTCCGGCACTAGTCTCTTGTCCACGAGCTTTAATACACATTTGCCCATGTGGGGGCTCTATGATGGTGCTGCATATTCGTGCTGGGCACAGAGTTTGGAAAGTTTTTTGATAAGGTATTTGAATGCAGTTGTGACTAGATTAGCTCACAAATGTTGCAGATGTTATGCGATTTATTTGTGTTTCTGGCGATATGTTGGATATGTCGTTAACTCCAAGATCTTTCTCCTTGAGCGATGTTTGTAGTTTGTCGCCTCTCATGCTTTAGTGTGTACTCACCTAGTTGTGGTTGCAGGGGTCGAGTCATAGCTCCTGGCCCCCTGTGTGTAATGCAATATAAACATACTATCTAAAAAAGTAACTAGAAAGGCGAGATGAATTTTTCGACCTGCAACTGAAACAAATTTTTTGAAAAAAAAAAAGTGTTCAAAAAAAGTAGATTAAACACGGAGAGGAATAATTTAAATATATAAATTCTTTGGTTTTAATTACTATGCTCAGCCTGCGGGGGCGATGATCCCTGGAGCCATTAATAGCTTCATATAAATGTAAAATGT
Source organism: Cherax destructor (assembly GCA_009830355.1). NCBI lineage: Eukaryota > Metazoa > Arthropoda > Malacostraca > Decapoda > Parastacidae > Cherax > Cherax destructor. Next base: position 282,796 of record WNWK01001094.1, on the reverse strand, counting down.
GTTGGATGAAGAAGTGAAGATAAATTCCTTACACAGTTTCAAGAAGAGGTATGAAGAAATTTAAGAGGCCAGAAACCAATAGTTGAGGTCGTAACAACTTCGGAGACGCTGTTTCTCTCTCTCTCTCTCTCTCTCACACACACACACACACACAACAGTGTCTGAAGGAATAAAAAATATTTCAGTGCTTGTAAAGGCTTTTCTCGAGTGGGGTCGCAATGTCAGGAAAGTGGGAGAGAGGGAAGGTGTGGAGTGAGAAGGGAGTGGGGGGCGAGGGTAGGAGGCAAGAGGATGGAAATGAGGGGAAATATATCGCTTAAGAAGAGAGACGAAGATAGGAGAGAGAGGTGGATGTGATAAGGAAGAAAAGTGTTAATAAAAGAATGGTAAGAGAAGGAAGAGGAACGATAAAATAGAACGAGATGGGAGAAAAATGAGGGAATGAAAAAGGGCTAGAAGGAAAGAAAAGTGTAGAAACGAAGAAAAAGGGTAAGGAGGAAAAAGGACGAAAGGGAGTAAAGAAGAGGGGTGGAAATTGATAAAAAAAAAAAGCGAATTGGAATTGTGGGAGCCAGGTGGTGCATGTTTGGGAGGGGAATGGGTGGGGGAGGAGGGAAGTGGAAGGGTGCGGAGGGATAGGAAGGGTTGGGTTGGCTCTTGCAAGAGTAGAGGGGAGGGGTGGGTAGGAGGAGGTGGAGAGGGATGGATGAGGGAGGGGAGAGGAAGGGGTAGGTGACGAGAGGGAAGGGAGGAGCGCGTGTGGAGGGGTGCCTGCTTGTTGTTCGTCTCCCTCAGTACCCTGTGGGACGTCGCTAGGGAGAGACTTCACCTCACCACCGCCTCCAGCACCCTCACTGGGCTCACCGCCTCCAGGAGACACCTCCAAGCTAGACCCTCTCCAAACACCTCCTCAGCCTGATCTGTAAACCCCCAACTCCTCGAAGACACACTGAAACGACTCCGAAATCGAGTTGTTGGAAAAATCTGGTTACTGAGCAGCGATTCACGTGTCTGTATGTACTTACCTCACCCACTTGATCACCACTCGCGTGAAGTATATGATGACCTCGCCAGAACGTAGCTATCACACGAAAGCCAAAACTTATATATAAGGAGCAGAGAGAAAATTACTTGGGAGGGGTTTCTACTTTCCTGGCTCGGCATGTGTACAGTATCGAGGTGGGCGTTGTTCTGTCAGCAGTGAAGATGATTGTGGCAGAACAGCAAATTGATGCGAGTAAACAGTGGTAAACACATCTGGAGACCCTGTGGTTGTGATGGAAATTTTCTAACTTGTGGATTATTGAAATATAATAAAAAACAAAATTAATGTTTTGTGGTTAGAAAATAAAGATAACAGTACGAGAAAAAGTAAGATAGTGGAACAGAGAAGAACGGTCGATTCAACGAAGGATTTAACAGCCACAAGGTCGATATTAATCAACTAATTTTCACTTTTTTAAAGGTAAGATGCTGTGTGAATGGATCTTTAAGTTTACGATTGAGCTGATCCTTGATTAAGGCTGTGTTAGTTGTACCTGGGTCCAGATCATATGAGTTGCTCTTCGGCCCAAAATGTGTGAATTGGTCCTTGACGCAGACTGTGTGAGAGTTAATCCGCACCACCCGAGGATCCGCCTCCCCTCACATCCTCCAAATGAAAACAGCAGAGTTACTTAGCTGTTTTAGCTTTTAAATTTAAATAATAAGATGTTACAAGGACCCCAATGGAAATAAGTCACTTTGACTGGATAATAATAGGCAATTTACATTATGTATGATAATTGTACTTATGTGTACCTGTGACTAAATAAACTTACTAAAGATGTTAAACTTTTTTGCATTTATAATTTACACCTAAATTTAAGTTTATTTAGGTACAGTTATACACAAGTACAATTATACAAGTTTTAGGTGATTACATTGCAACATGTGTAAATTACCTGTGATAACTAAAAAATAAGTCAGTGACTTATTTTCATTGGGGTTCTTGTAATATATCATTATTAGCAGCGTAGCTCTAAGTATACATACATCATTTATGATTTCAACCATAAAAATTAAAACGGCTAAGTAACTCAATTGCGTGAAAATAAATTACAATAAAAAGAGATGCAATAGGGATAAAGTAAATTGGGTAGATTACATGAGTATTAAATAGAGAAATTCAGCTTAATATAATATCTTCACAAATGTTAACTATACAAGAAATCACTTTCCTTCCTTTCTGTACCTTCATTCATTAATAACCTTTTAGCTCTCTTCGTAATCTGGTTCTTGTTAAAACTGGCCTTGACATGTTCAGGCAATCCGTTCCACTCCTTTATTGCTGTATAATAAAAGGTGTATGAGGCCTGACCACCTACTGTAGTTACTACAAAATTGTGTTCACGTCCCCTAGTACCATACTGCATTTGTTTCCTAACTTTGGCAGAATTCTCAGAAAGATATTCTGGATAATGATTGTGAGAAATTTTGTAAACATGGTTTAACTTCAGCTGCTTTACTCTCTCTCTCCAACGTTCAACATATCCAGTTGTAATTCATCCTGCCTACATGTTCTCTTGGACCCCGAGTCCAAGAGGAAGGGTGAATTTTCAGGTGACATGTTGGTTCTTAACGCAGACTGATAGGCAGAACGATTGACATACAGTCGAATTTACCAGGGCGAGGGAGGGCAGATGCATGGGGAGGTTTCGTAGCATCTGCTGCACCTGTCGTGTAAAGGTAACTATGTAAACAGAAAGCAAATGATTGCTAACAACGTAAGGGAACTGGAAATGAATGCATTTCCTTTCCAGAGAGAGAGAGTCCCAGACTTTAGTCAAGACGTTTCTCTCCTTGGACCCTGATCATTTGGATCTTTTGCAGTGATCAAGATCCAAAGACCGAAACGTTTTTAATAAAGTTATCTTGAGCGAATGCAGTCGTGTCCATTCCCCTCAAGTAAACAAATAACTAGTAGTAACGCTGGTGGATCGCATCCTGGTGGGGAGAAGCTGAAAAAGAACTCCAATGAAAATAAGCCACACTGCTTGGCTTTCCTGGGTTATCCTCGGTTATCAATCCTCCACGGTGACTTTTCCATCGAGTCTGAGGGAGTGAAAATAAACAAACACTTTACTTCTTCCGATTTAGCTAGTTTGTTAGCATGTTAGGACGTGCAGATTGTTAGAAAATGCAATTTTTTTGGATCTGAAGGTTGTTTGAAAGTGTTAACAAGATTTTTATATATGAAAAGAACTACCAAATAGCAAAACTGAAGCCACTGTATTTTCTTAGTTCAAATTAAGAGGATAAGGCTCATACACGAGCTGGAATAGGTTAGTAAGAATGGGTTAATATATATGGGTTAGTAAGCATGGGTTAATAAACATGGGTTAGTAACCATACATCAGTGTTCCTATATACAAGGACCCCAAGTGGAAATAAGTGACTTTGTCAGACTTTTTTTTGGATTACTCTAAGTAATTTACACTATGTATGATAATTGTGCTTAATGTGTAATTGTGCCTAACAAACTTACTATATAACTTTATGTTGTTTGTGAGACAAGCCAAGCATAGTCCGGTAGGCCTACTGCATTATGTAAATAAAAAAAATATGTATGTGGTTTATGGTATTCTGTTAAGAAAATGTTTCGTCCGCCAGCTACTTGGCAATCGTCTGAATTAATGTAATAATAATAATAATAATAATAATAATAATGCAAAAAGTTCTCTCGATAAAATGCCATAAATCGCATTTCATGTCTTATTTATGTACCTGGTGGTATATTTTACCATTGATGAATAAATCTACTTCAGTGTTCTTATGTTGCTACGACAGGAAGTGTTAGCAGGTTGACAGGAAGTGGAATCGGAAGGGAAACATTGTTCCTGCCAAAAAAAAATTATATTAATCACATTCGTCGTATCGACCCGAGACGAAAGTAATAATTATTTTTTTGCTATTTGTTGGGAGTTGTATTATTATCAACAAATAGACCATAAAATCATGATCGGGTTTTACGATTTATTTCCAAAAATCTGCCGAGGTTTGTATAGTTAATGTCATCCATTACTGATTTATTTTCAAAGGTGGTTGATTGTAGTTTATTTATTCACGATATGATAGTTATTTTTGTCTGACAAGAAAATCATAATGCTGGGAACATGGGCAGTGATAGGACTTATTTTCTGTGGGCGGCTGGCACCAACAGCCTGATTGAACAGGCCAGCGGCCGGGAGGCCAACTGGGATCTGTCCGCGGGGGTGGTTACACCCAAAATCGACTACAGGTAATCTGCTGATAACTGAAAGGACACGGGTTCGATTACGGGAGAGGCGAGACGTATTTGCAAGTCTCCTAACACTTTCTGTTCCTGTCACCTAGTAGGAGTTTGATAGTTGTAGGTCGCATCCAGGAGGACCTAAAGACCTATCAAAGTAAGTTTATTTATGCACAGGTACATACAAGTACAATTATTATAGTGTAAATTGTCTAGGATAACCCAGAAAAGGTCAAAGTGACTTAATCGTAATAAGCCACATTTCCTGGTTTTCTTGAGTTATCCTGGGTTATTAATCCTCTGGGGATGATCTCGAGTATGTCTTCTTCGAGAAACCGAAATATCGAAAAGCTCAAGTTATTTGTGGTCAGAATATGAAGATGAATTCACGTAGAGTTTCTGACATGCCCATCAACGATGTCTTAAGAGGCGCGTAAGTTCCCCAGTCTTCTAATAACATGTTCATTTTTCCACTATAATCTACCTTGTCCATAATTACTATCGCATTTGCTTTGTTTCGTAAGGTGAAGTCCAGGATCTTTCCTTAATTCATGGTATAACTTAAATCTTTGAAATCAGTTGTGTTGCAGACCTCTGCAACACGTGCCTCTTAAGCACATGCTACTGAAAGTGAGGGAAGAAAAGTAGTCATTCTTGCTGGGCTTCCCTGGCAGAATAACCCACTGGAACACAATGGAAATAAGCCACTTTGACTTTTTTGGTTTACCCTAAGTAATTTACACTACGTATGATAATTGTACTGTGAACCTGTACGTAAACTTACTAATACCAATATGCCCTATGGAAATGCGTCACTCTGTTGGATTTCATTGGGTTATCTAAGGTATTTTACTCTGCGACTGTGTAAGACAACTGTAAAAATCTAAACTTGTGTAATGTACCTGAATAAAATTAGTTATTTCGAGGGAACTTGATAGATTTCTCAAAATCAGTTCCTGGTCAACTGGATGGTTGTGGTGCATACGTTGGATTGCGGGCGGCGGACACTAACAGCTTGATCGATCGGGCGAGCAATCTGGAGGTCGGGGACCGGGCCGTGGGGGGCGGTGACCTCCGAAAGCGACTCCAGGTAATAAGGGTCCTTTGATCTCCAGGATGCGTCCCACAACAGTCTGCTAACACACTGATGTTTACTTACTGCTTTGTAAACACGGGCAACAGGTGTAAAGAAGCACCCCTAAGGTTTCCACTTGGGATCGAACCCTACCCTTTTAGATGCTAGCTGAAAGCACTACCACTTGAGCCTATGCAGTGCTCCTCTATTCTTATGTCCATTCTGTAATACGGAGACTAGAATTTCACCAGGTGATCTAAGGGGATCCTTGCCAACGACAAACCTATAAGTAGCATAACCTTGAGACGGCAGTTACTTATACTTCTTGATATGAAGCCAAGTCTTTATCGCTTCCGAATTTATTAAGTTCTATATTATTAAGATTATAGGAGCCGCACTTGTTTTCTTTATCTCCGACAATGACTTTATATTTATTTACATAGAACCACGTCTGCCACAACTCAAACCATAACTTCAGTCCTTCAGAAAACAATAAAGCTGTATTGTATTGGTGTTCAGTGGTGTTCCCTTTAGAACTAATTTGCTTGTATCTTTTTGTATCTCCATCAGTTTTGTAAATTGTACGGAAGGGGCTGCACACTGGGTCCGGATACTAGAACACAACCTATTACGGGTTATATTTTTTTGTTAATTGTTAGGCCAAAGAAGGATATCAAGAACTGGGAGGGAGGAGACCGGAGATGGTTAGAGCAGTGAAATAGGTCGTGGGCAAACAGGAAGAGAGGGGTAAGAATCGTCAAGTGACCTGACTACTGTGGGCTGAGTTTTATAAAGGGGTAATTTTTGTCACAGTGACGAGTTTAAAGTGTCTACCATTTTGATTGAATAAAAAGGCACAATATCGTGCCTTTTTATTCAGTTAATGACTAGTCACTAGTCATTAAGTAGTTAGTGACTAGCTGATGGTACAATCCAAGTCGGATCGAAACATCGTCATAAGATAAATACACGAGTGAGAGGGGTTGGAACTGAGTTGCACTTGAGTTAACAGGGGTTCGGGATATTTGTGTATCTTTCTGATTCCTCCAGATTTCGCAAAATCTGTTGCCTCAGTTCAACCCTCGACCCAAAAAGGAACTTTTTTCTATTCCTTACCATATGCTACCGCGTTAATACATCTAATTCGGCACCAGTCTGAGGCTGTCTTTAATAAGGATTTCAATGCCAGAACAAGTACTGTCGTACACATCGTTGTCTATCATTACAAATAATTTAGCGACAAAATATCAGAAAACGTACTAGGAAAGACTCGTGAGGTATTGAAGTTCGTTGATAAATTATGCTCAAAGGATTTTGTAGATTGAGAGATGTGTGTAAATATTGATAGTAAGGCTGATAATAGTATGGCAAATGGACACATTTGCAACTTAATGAGACGTTTATTAGGCAACGTTTCTCCCACCAGGTGCAAAATGTTACCGTAAATGTTTGTTTTCTCTCAAATCCTAAGCATTTGCATAATAAATGTCACATTAAGTTGACTTTTTTAAATCTTATTTTTTTTGTTGTAGGTTAGGTTGGGTTCATTTACATATTTCTATACAACGCTTAACTTCAAAAGCGCTACATAAAATAAACGACCACGATACACCTGGCAACAAACATACCCAGAATAAAGCGAGGAAACGTTCAAATGTGAACGTTTGCTACTCGCTGTGCGAGAATTAGCTGACTTGAGAACCCTGGGAGTAAGACTCCTCAGTTCTCGGTATTTTTGCAATTTGCACCCCGGTCACCCTGTGTGTGTTCTCACAGACAAAGCAAGATCACGCTGATAAAGATCTTACGACCAGTGTGCTTGTGCGTGAGAATGCGGAGGCTTCAGCGTGAGAGTCTTGGGACACGAGCGTGGGAATCTGCAATTTATGTCTGTCCACGGTGGTTCATTGAATGTAGTAGCGGTGGCTGGCTCCCTGACCGGATAGGTCAGCAGTACTTCAAACACAAACACACACACACACACACACACACACACACACACACACACACACACACACACACACACACACACACACACATACATACGTGTGAACGACATGACGGAAGGAATAGACTCAGAAGTGTCCCTGTTTGCAGACGATGTGAAGTTCATGAGAAGAATTCAATCGGGCGAGGACCAGGCAGAGCTACAAAGGAATCTGGACAGGCTGCAGGCCTGGTTCAGAAACTGGCTCCTAGAGTTAAAACCACCAAGTGCAAAGTCATGAAGATTGGGGAAGGGCAAAGAAGACCGCAGATGGAGCACAGTCAAGGGGGCCAGAGACTACAAACCTCACTCAAGGAAAAGGATCTTGGGGGGAGTATAACACCGGGTACATCTCCTGAGTCGCACATCAACCAAATAACTGCTGCAGCATATGGGCGCCTAACAAACCTAAGAACAGCATTCCGACATTGCCTTTGATATACCTTTGAAGAGTTTCGATAGTTTATCTACTCTCTGAGCCCGGCCATGGGCCAGGCTCGTCTGGTGCTTGCCTGGTCAACCAGGCTGTTGCTGCTGGAGGCCCGCTGCCCCACATATCCATCACAGCCTGGTTGATCTGGCACCCGATGAAGATACTTGTCCAGTTTCCTTTTGAAGGCATCGTTCAGGACCCTGTACACCGTGTATGTCAGGCCCATATTGGAGTATGCAGCACCAGTTTGGAACCCACACCTAGCCAAGCACGTAAGGAAATTAGAGAAAGTGCAAATGATTGCAACAAGACTTGTCCCGGAGCTAAGGGGTATGTCCTACGAGGAGAGTTTAAGGGAAATCGACCTGACGACACTGGAGGACAATGTCTGTCTCTGTCTCTCTCTGGCGGGGCCAGGAGATGTGAATCTACCTCTGCAACCACATATAGGCGAGTACATATAGGTGAGTACATATACACACGATGATGATGAGGAAGTGACATCACGAGATGAGTGGCAAAGAAGACAAGATGACCATCTTAAGACGGAGTTGCAACGGTTGTAACAATGGGGGTATGAGGCATTTCCTGCCAAACGAGGCTGCATCACACACCCTAACAGGTGAAACGGGACAACAGAATGTGTAAGGTCGCTGACGTCACAGCCGTTGAACACTCGTAGAAACAGCGTCACTACAGCACACACGATAAAAACGTGTTTAAACCAAAATTTTCTCCACTGGTCAACAATAAAATATTTCCTTCCTGCACGAATTGTTGAAAAAAGATAACAATCTGCGGGTTATGGTCTTTTATTAAGAAGACGTTTCGTCTTTATGAGCAGACGAAGCTCTGGCGACCGAAACGTTTTCTCAATAAGATACCATAACCTGCGCATTGTCATTATCTTACTGGACGAACTCAACTCAGTAGCTTTTTTAAGGGGCAGGTGTCCTAAAATTAACATATATTAAATATCACACTTGTAGCTGGTAGGGTTATCATAATGAAAATAATAATAATCATAATAAATAACCGTACTGACGTACGAACCACAGCCCAGCTGGTCGGGTGCTGACTTTGGGTGCCTGTCCGGTGCCTTCTTGGGGACAGTCAGGGGCGCTGGACGGGCGCCTGGGGTCGGTGCCTGGCCAGCCGGGCTGTGGTTCGTACGTTGGACTGCGTGCGGCCAGCAGTAACAGCCTGGTTGATCAGGTTCTGGTCCAACATGAGGTCTGGTCACAGACCGGGCCGCAGGGGCGTTGACCCTTGGAATTCTCTCCAGGTATGTACAAGGTATAGGCCTGACATCAATAAAATACTACTCTACAGAAAGTCCTTTGTTATGCAGAGCATTTCAGGCAAATTATGTTAATTTTGACCCCAGGATGCGACCCACACTAGTCGACTAACACCCAGGTATCTAGTTTTTACTGCTAGATGAACAGGGACAGCAGATGTCTTAGGAAAACACATCGTAAGGCTTTCCAACCGTACCGGGGATCGAACCACGGACCTCAGTGCGCTACCAACCGAATACTGAGAAAATGGAACCTTATCAATATTAAGTCACACATTGTTTACTAAGATGTGAAAAAATATCCCCAAAATGTTGAAATGGAAGCTAAACAAGTTTCGGTGCGTCGTAGACAATCATGATGTAGCGAGTACCTTAGTCTACGACAGACAGAAACATCGTCTAGTTTCCGTTTCTACGTTGTAATTACTTCAGTAAATACAACGTGAGACTGAAAGCCGTCTGGTAGGTTTACTCAAAGCGGGAAGGATGTAACTGTTTTCAAGGATTTCTAAAGAATGCAAAGAGAAACTTAATAACCCGTTAGCTAGTCCCTTCAGTGCATCACTGCAACGGGTATAGTGACGTATTATTATTATTACATTCATGAGGATTGCGCTAAACCTGTGGGAAGAGGGGATGGAGGGCATTCAGGTTTGATTTCTTAGATCAAGAGTCCATCACCAGCATCAAGGTGATGGGAGAGAGAGGGAAGAGAATAGTAAAGAAAACTTGGCAGAGAACCAGTGTTAGGCCTGTGAACAAAATGTAAAATAGGTCCCTACTTGAATTATCACATCACTAGTTAATTCAGAAACAAACCGGAGTCACCTCCTTGAAAATAACTTCGTCAATAATAATCATCACGGCTTCACAAGGGGTCGTTCTCTCATTCCACATCTGCTGAATTTCCTTGGTAAGGTATTTAAAGTGGATGATCAAAAGAGTGAGTACGATTTTCTTTACCTGGACTTCAGGAAATCATGGTATAGTCCCATGCAGGAAAGTGCAGTGCATTGAAAGTTCTAAGAGGCATCATTGCACAACTCGGGGCAACATGGGTTTAGAGTAGGTGGCTCCTGGACCACTTTGATAAATTCGAACCACAAGAGAGCGAAAAACAAAAATGAAGGACTTGGGAGTGATAATGTCAGAGGATCTCACCTTCAAGGATCACAAAAGTGTCACTATCACCTCTGCGAGGAAAATGATAGGCTGGAGTACTGCTATACACTAACTGCCCCATTTAAGGCAGGTGAAAATGCAGGTCTAGAGAATGTACAGAGAACCTTCACTGTTTGTATTAGTTCAGTCAAGCAGGTTAATCCAAGGATGGACTTGTCCATAATCTGCACACAGAAATCACGCCCTACGAAAGCGAAAGACTACCTGGAGGGCATTCCGGGGATCGACGTCCCCGCGGCCCGGTCTATGACCAGGCCTCCCGGTGGATCAGGGCCTGATCAACGAGGCTGTTACTGCTGGCTGCACGTAGTCCAACGTACGAACCACAGCCCGGCTGATCTGGCACTGACTTTAGGTATCTGTCCAGCTCCCTCTTGAAGGCAACCAGAGGTCTACTGGTAATGCCCCTAATGGCTGCTGGGAGGCAGTTGAACAGTCTTGGGCCCCGGACACTTATTGTGTTTTCTCTTAGTGTACCAGTGGCGCCCCTACTTTTCACTGGGGGTACGTTGCACCGTCTGCCAAGACTTTTGCTTTCGTACGGAGTGATTTCTGTATGCATATTAGGGACCAGTCCCTCCAGAATCTTCCAGGTGTAGATTATGATATATCTCTCTCGCCTGCGCTCCAGTGAATATAAGTCTAGTGCTTCCAGGCGTTCCCAGTAGTTAAGGTCTTTGATGGAACTTATACGTGCAGTAAAGGTTCTCTGTACATTCTCAAGATCTGCAATTTCACCTGCCTTGAATGGGGATGTTAATGTACAGCAGTATTCTAGCCTAGAGAGAACAAGTGATTTAAAAAGGATCTTCATTGGCTTGGCATCTCTTGTCTTGAATGTTCTCATTATCCATCCTATCAGTTTCCTCGCAGATGTGATAGTGGCATTGTTGTGGTCCTTGAAGGTGAGGTCTTCGGACATTACCACACCCAGGTCCTTCACGTTACTTTTCCGCTCTATTGTGTGATTGGAGTTTGTAATATACTCAGTCCTAGCTATTATTTCCTCCAGTTTTCCATAACGGAGTAGTTGGAATTTGTCTTCATTGAACATCATATTGTTCTCTGTTGCCCATTGGAAAACTTGGTTTATATCTTCTTGGATATTTGCCGTGTCCTCAATGGATGACACCCTCATGCAGATCCTAGTATCATCTGCAAAGGATGATACAGTGCTGTGGTTTACATCTCTGTCTATGTCTAATATGAGAATAAGGAACAGGATAGGTGCAAGTACTGTGCCTTGTGGATAGGTGCAAGTACTGTGACTAGGTAGACGGTGCAACATGCCCCAGTGAAAAGGAGATGGTACAGGAGAAGAAAACGGGTTACTGAATTGCTGAAAAACACAGTTATGTTGCAACAGAGGAGAGATAGCCTTAACCGAGAGATCACGGAATTAGAGCACAAACTTAAGATGTCATACCTGACAGAAGAAGTACAAAGGGAACAAAGAGCCATACAGGATATTGCAAGAAACCCAAAATATTTCTACTCCTATGCAAAATCCAAGCTAAGAACTACCTGTAGAATTGGACCATTATTGAGAGGAGATTCGTATACGGACGATGAACAGGAAATGAGTGAAATTCTAAAAGAACAGTATGAGTCAGTGTTCAGCAACCCACTAAATGACAGCAAGGTAGAAAATGCAGAAATATTTTTCACTCCAGCAGAAGGCTGCGCAGACCACCTAACCGACATTAGTACAAATCCCATAGATTTCGAAAAGAAATGGCCAACATGCCCACTCACTCAGCACCTGGACCAGATTCATGGAATGCTTTATTTATAAAGCAGTGCAAAGTACCATTAGCAAGAGCCCTTAGTATTCTGTGGAGAAAGAGCTTAGATCTAGGTGAAATTCCAGAGGCCTTAAAGAGTACAGACATAGCTCCTTTGCATAAGGGAGGTAGTAGAGCACTAGCTAAAAATTACAGACCAGTAGCCCTCACTTCTCACATCATAAAAATCTTTGAAAGAGTGATGAGACGGCAGATTACAAAGTTCATGGACCAGCACAACCAACATAACCCGAACCAGCATGGCTTTAGAGCGGGTCGATCATGCCTGTCACAGCTGCTGAACCATTATGACAGAATTACGGAGGCATTGGAGGACGACCAAAACGCAGATGTGATTTACACAGATTTTGCAAAGGCGTTTGACAAATGCGATCATGGAGTGATAGCGCACAAAATGAGGGCCATAGGCATTACGGGGAAGGTAGGCAGATGGTTTTTGAGTTCCTAACACAAAGAACACAAAACGTAGTAGTGAACAGGGCAAGATCCAGCATCAGCGAGGTCAAAAGCTCAGTGCCCCAAGGCACTGTCCTGGCACCTCTGCTGTTTCTCATCCTCATAGCAGACATAGATAAAAACACCCAGCACACTTTTGTATCATCATTTGCAGATGACACTAAAATAAGCATGAAAGTCACTACGGTAGAGGACACTGAAAAATTACAGGAGGACATAAGCAGGGTCTTCCAATGGGCAGTGGAGAACAACATGACGTTCAATGGTGATAAGTTTCAGCTGCTTAGGTATGGAAAAAATGAAGAACTCAAAAGGAACACTATATACAAAACGCAAGAGGGTCACCACATAGAACGAAAGGAACACGTAAAGGACTTGGGAATAATTATGTCTGCTGATCTGTCGTTTAAAGACCATAACAAGACAAAGATCACAACAGCCAGGAAGATGAAGGGTGGGTATTGAGAACTTTCAAAACAAGGGAAATAATGCCGATGGTGACACTATTCAAATCGCTAGTGCTCCCCACTTAGAATACTGCTCAGTGCTGACGGCCCCGTTCAGGGCAGGAGAAATAGCAGAGCTGGAACAAATCCAGAGATCGTTTACGGCTCACATTGAGCCATTGAAACATCTAAATTATTGGGAACGCCTTCAAGTCTTGAACATGTACTCATTGGAGCGGAGGAGAGAGAGATACATGACAATATATACATGGAAAGTACTTGAGGGCCTGGTCCCAAATCTGCACACTGCCATAACAACATACTGGAGTGAGAGATATGGGAGAAAGTGTAAAATAAACCCAGTGAGGAGCAGGGGTGCGGTGGGGACAATACGGGAGCACTGTATTAACATCCGGGGTCCCAGACTATTCAACATCTTACAAGAAGATATCCGAAACACGGCTGGAACCAGTGTAGAAGCCTTCAAGAGGAAACTGGACAAATATCTTCACCAGGTGCCAGATCAACCAGGCTGTGATGGATATGTGGGGCAGCGGGCCTCCAGCAGCAACAGCCTGGTTGACCAGGCAAGCACCAGACGAGCCTGGCCCATGGCCGGGCTCAGAGAGTAGATACTCTCGAAACTCTTCAAAGGTAAGGAGGGGTATCCTGAGTACACAGAGGGAAAAAAACAATAAGTGTCTAGGGCCCAAGACTATTCAACAGCTTCCCATCATACATAAGGGGAATTACCAACATATACCTGGCTGTCTTCAAGAGGGAACTGGATAGATACTTAGTCAGTGTCCGATCAGCCGGGCTGTGGTTCGCACATTGGTTTGCGTGCGACCAGCAGTAACAGCCTGCTTGATCAAGACCTGATCCATAAGGAGGCCTGGTCGAGAGCCGAACCGCGGGAAACAACCTCCAGGTAGGTAGCAGGTAGATGGAAAGTTATGAATGACAGATTCTTGTTGGTTACCTGTAGTCTCTTCCGGAGGTCACTGCCCCTGCGGTCCGGTCCCAGACTGGTTGATGGCCTGATCGATCAGCCTGCTGGTGGCTGCAGTCCAAACGCATGCACCACAGCCACGCTGATCAAAAACTGACTTGAAGAATCTCAAGCTTCCTCTTGAAGACAGCCGGAGGTCTGTTGGTAATCCCCAACTCAGTTCCTTTACATCCTTCCCCAGCCTTCTAATTTTTCCTCTTTTACCACGATTAAAGTTAAAGACCCGCCGATTCCGTGGGTGTAATAGAAACATACTCATGCTCGATGGGATAGCAGTTCGATACCCGTGCAGGTCAATCCCCTCGCATTGTTACACTGACGAGTGTGACACTAATTTATTTTTTATATAACCAAAATGTGTTTCCAGTCCTAAAATAATTGGTTGGTGTTAACTTGATATCACTACGTAACACGAGTAATGGCCCCCACCCCCACTACAGTAACCACCACCATGGTATGACCTCTCCAGAGTGGTCCTCACCTCAGTGAGCATCACCCAGTGGCCCAACCCTCTCACCACAACGAGCATACCTGGAGTCTACCTGGGGGGTATTCCGGGGATCAACGCCCCCGCGGCCCGGTCCACGACCAGGCTTACCGGTGGATCAGAGCCTGATCAACCAGGCTGTTACTGCTGGCCGAACGTCAGATCACTACAGTCACAGTGATCCCCTCCGGAGTGATTCCCCACCAAGGTGAAACTCACTACTAGGGACACAACAACAGAGGTCCCACCACGGTGAACCTCACTGCTATGGACACAACAGGTCCCACCACAGCAATTCTTACAGAACGGTAGCATTCGGTACGATTCGATTTTTTTTTGTTTGTTACCACGGCACTAAATTACGGAATATTATTTCTGACAAGTACAAAAAAAGAAAAACACCGCACCGTACTTGCCAGCCTTGCACTAAAGTGAACCCCACCACAGTGAACCCCCACATCGGAGGACACGTTACAGTGCTTCCCTCATACCTCGGTGGGGAGGGGAAAGGGAGTTAACTGGGAGTACCAGGAAACACGGTCGACACAATCCGTGTGCGATCTCTCGTCCTTCACAATAGTTGGTTTCCTGTTTCACTGCTCAACGCCCTTATTAGATTCACTAATGCAAAAGATGAATGTTCACGTTTTTCTATTTGTATTATTCGGAAAACTTGTCGTTCCAGCTCGCTGTGTTCCCTGGTCCGTGCAGACTAGTTGCCTTCTTTCGTTCGTACCATCTCGCGATGTTTGTTCGTTCGTGCAGGCTAGCTGCCTTCTCTCGTTCGTGCCAGCTCGTGGTATTCCCTCGTCCATTCAGGCTAGCTGCCTTCTCTCGGTCGTGCCAGCTCGCCACATTCAGAAATTCGTACACGTCACCTGTATTCTTTCATTAGGGTAATTTCGCTGCATTCTCTCGTTCGTATAAGCTCGCAGCAATCCCTTGTTAGTGTAACTGGATGTAAACAGTTACAGCGGACCGTGGAAGTCACTCAATTCGTTATGTTGACAGCTAAGAACTACGATTGTGTGTGTTTTTAAATTATCTATGCAAGAAAATGTAGCTCTGTTCCGGTTACACAGCTGCGCTGTATTCTTGAGCCTCCTCTCGTAAATTTCTGTGTAACAGTTGGGAGTGAGAACAGATGGTCACTGGAGAATGAGAGCAGATTCCCACTGGTGAGAAAGGCGCTCAAGCTTAGAATACCGATTGTATCAGGCCAGTCCGGGGAGACTGAACGGGTTTCGTGGCTACCTTACGTGTGTGAGGACAATATGTCTCAGAAAAGGGATTGCTGATCGTGTTGAGATTTAACAGAAGGAACCTTCTGTTAGTTGGGAAGAAAACAGATCATATGCTTGAGATTTGGGGGATGGGGAAATCATTGTTCTGCACTCCCTACTAAAGCAAGGTTAGGCAGACGGTGCAAGATAACCCCAGTGATAAGTAGAGGCGCCAGGAGTACACTAAAACAATACGTGTCCGGGGCCCAAGACTTGTTCCACAGCATCCCATCAATCATAAGGGAAATTACCAATAGACTCCTGGCTGTCTTCAAGAGGGAACTAGACAGATACTTAGTGCCCGATCAACCGGGCTGTGGCTTGTACGTTGGATTAAGTGCGGCCAGCAGCAACAGCCTGGTTGATCAGGCCCTGATTCACCGGGAGGCCTAATCGGGGATCGAGCGGCGGGAACGTTGACACCCGGAACCTCTAGATAGGTAGAGTTGGTAGACAAACTAACTTCTTGTAGATTCGCCGGTACTTCCGGCCCGGGTCTTCTCCAGATGGTGACCCGGCGAGACAAACTAACCAGTGAGATACTACCCTCTTGACATACTAGTGTGATATGGAAGCTTCTTAAAGATTTTGTACTCTAGCTGGATTTGCTGGCCTTTTCTTTCGGTCTCATGAGTACGTGAGAGGAAAGGTAAACATTACGAATGTTTACTTACATTCAGCATACACTTAGATTTACCTTCCTGTGTTTCTTGATAGTTCTCATTCCTGCAATATTTACTTTACAGTTTACGTGTTTTGCCGAGTCTAAGATCTAGTTTAGGAAAGTGATGATCCCTTGGCCAGATTTGATTTTCTGTGCGAGTTACTAATAAACAACAACAACGTATGTCGCTCTATTACTCTCAGTGTCTAGGGAAATAACAACAATCAAAGAACTGAGAACGTACTCCTTGGATAAAAGATGAGAAGTGACAATATACGTGGGAGATACTGGAGGGCCTTGTCCTAAACCTGCACATTACCATAAGAACGTACTGGAGCGAGAGAAATGGAAGTGTTAAACTCAGTGAAAAGCAGGGAAATCACGAGCACAATAAGAGGGCACTGTGTCAACATCCGTGGGCCTCGACTATTCAGCTTGTAATAGCAGTCATCTGAAATACTGCTTGAACAATTGTGTAAATATTCAAGAGGAAACTACGTCACTACCTCCGTAGGGTGCCAGATAAATTTGCCTGTGATGAATATGTGGGCTGCCGTGCCACCGTGGGGCAGCGGGCCTCCAGCAGCAACAGCCTGGTTGACCAGGCAAGCACCAGACGAGCCTGGCCCATGGCCGGGCTCAGAGAGTAGATAAACACTCAAAACTCTTCAAAGGAAAGATATACCAGCAACAGCCTGGCTGACCAGCCAATTAAAAGGAAGGTGGGGCCGTGAGAGCAGAAGAATCTCGAAACAGTTTCCAAGTAAATCACAGAAGTCGCAAGTAAACGTGTGACCTTGAGAATCCGAAACAAAATGTTACATACGATAACACGCAGATTAAGGTGGTCACGTATTTCGCATGACGTCAATAAACACGTATCTTACGGCTCATACAGTTCAAATAAAAGCGAAAATTCTCTCTAGATTCAATGTAGACCTTTAAAAAACTTCGGTTTACCTGGAATAGCTTTCGGATGTCAGTGACACCGCTGCCCGGTCCCAGAACAGGCCTCCTAGTTGCTTGTCTGATCGATGGAACTGTTAGTGCCCGCCCCCAGCAATCCAACGCATGCACCACAACCCGGATGATGAGGAACTGCTTGGAGGAATATGTAGTTTCCTCTTGAAGACAGCTAGGGGTTTGTTGATATCCCCTTATGCATTAAGGGAGGGTGCTGAAGAGTCGTGGTCCGCTAATGCTTGCTGAGTTTTCTCTCAGTGTACTCATCGTACACTCATAGGTAAAACTTGCGATTTGGGCTTAAATAGCAACGCTCTTCTTGCCGAATAAGGCAAGCGAAAATTTGTGTATGCAATAACTTCGCAAAAAATCATTCTGAACCTAAGGGAAAAAAATATTTCATTGTTTGTTTTTTATTAAATTATTGTAAACTTATCTAAAATATATTTAATTGGATTAGGCTAAATTAAATTGCACTGGTTATAATAAGGTTAGGTAAGTTTTCTAAGGTTCTTTTTGTACAAAATTACTAATTTTTACATTAACATAAATGAAAAAAGTATATCTTTAAGCGTATAAGAGATTTTTTTAGAAAGTGCTTAATTTTAAATGAGTTCTTGCTAAGTGCATGTGTGTGTGTGTGTGTATGTATATTACTATACAGGACTCTCCCAGGTAGGGTTACCCAAACGGGCAACATTCACTGTCATTCATTACTGAATAATATTACCAGAAGTGCCCAGACGTCACAATTAGCGGCCCACTCAGTGAAACATTCAGTGCCACTAGATATTATAGTGAAGGATGATCCCCGGGTAACATCAACATGTAGGCGGGGCTCGTGGGTGGGTGATGCCCTTCGTCGTACCGCGACCTTTACACTGCCTGTACGTGAAGAGTTACCGGAAGCGAAACAGATCTGTGAGGATCGTTGACCTTTCATCTCTTGCCTTTGTTGCCTTTCTCTCTCTCTCTCTCTCTCTCTCTCTCTCTCTCTCTCTCTCTCTCTCTCTCTCTCTCTCTCTCTCTCTCTCTCCATCTTCCTCGTTTATTCTTATTCGTTTCTTCATGGTTTTATTTCGTTTTTCACTTTACCTTCCTTATTCCTTTTCTTCTACTCCTTTCTTCCTCTTCTTTTTCTTCTTTCTTTTCTTCTTATCTTTCATCTTATTCTTCCTTCATACCACAGAGTACACACCAAGCTGATATCGGGACTCTCATGCCGTGAGTCGTGCAAGAATGTAGGTTGGCCGGAAAGTCGTGATTACATTGTTTTTTCGTGCCGGGTAATTCTCCGTCCCATGATGCAGTTGACCTTCAACTCTACCACATTAAGCCGAACTTGACCTCAATCAAGTGCAAGAAGAAAACGCACAACTGACCCACAAATCCGACGTAAAGTTAGACGACGTTTCGGCCTGTCCTGGACCATTATCAAGTAGTGAATTGATAATGACTCAGGAGGAGCTGAAATGTTAGATTTGTCTTCAGTTTGTGGGCTACGAAATGTTTCAGCCACGTTACTGTGACTTATGTTTATCGAGAATATTAAAATGACCCTACTGTATATCTTTGAACTGCGTGCGGTTAGCAGTAATAGCCTGGCTGATCAGGCCTATCCACCATGAGGCCTGGTCATGGACCAAGCCGCAGGGACGTTGATCCTTGGAACACACTACAGGTGGTAATAATAATAATAATCATTTCTACAAGTACATGTGCAATGTATACATACCATAGCTGACATCAATGACATACTATTATATAGAAAGACCCTTGTTATGCCGAGCATTTCGGGTAAATTAAGTTAATTTTGTCCTCAGGATGCGACCCACACCAGTCGATTAACACTCAGGTACCCATAGAGGCTAAAACGTTGTGTAGTTTTAAAAATAGGCTAGATAAATATATGAGTGGGTGCGGGTGGGTGTGAGTTGGTCCTGACTAGCTTGTGCTACTAGGTCAGATGCCGTGCTCCTTCCTTAAGTGAATGTAACCTGACCTGGCTGGGTCGGGGCATTGGCTTAAGCCGGTGGGAGACTTGGACTTGCCTCGCATGGGCCAGTAGGCCTGCTGCAGTGTTCCTTCTTTCTTATGTTCTTATGAAACACGTCCTAATGTTTCTAATCGTACCGGGGATCGAACCACGGACCTCAATGTGTGAGCTGAGTGCGCTAGCAGTCGAGCTATATATGACAGGTATGACAAGCATTTTGATAGCCCTTGAGGAAGTGACGATAAAACATCGATAATAGAAATGCAAAAATATTTGGAAAAGCAAAAAACGAAAATAAAGACAAGAAGACAGAAACACAGAAAGACAAACAAATATTCGACACCACGTTGGTGCATCTGCGGTAATAATAACCCAGTTACACTGTTGATCGGCGATAATTATAAAACAATCACAAAAACACACGAGTGTGTGTGTGTGTGTGTGTGTGTGTGTGTGTGTGTATGTGTATGTTTAAGAGTGACTATTTGAGTTTGCATGTTGTGAACTATGGTCCTTGATCGCTCCACTTAACATTTGAGTGACAAGCGTGAATTAGTTCTGTCCACTGCAGCGAGACAGCTTCTGCTGTCACTGTCACGAGCACTGCACTCGTTCACTCTTCACTCGTTCACTGTTCACTGTTCACTCGTTCACTGTTCACGTGGTGAAGAAATGCTTCTTGACGTTCGCTTGTTTATCTGCCCTTAACCTAACGTCATTTAATTTTTACTCGGTGACCTTACAAATATTACTGCTATATTTATATTAAGCTGGAGGTTTTTCTGGGGGGGGGACCAGACCTTCCGGTGGATCCAGGTCTAATCAACCAGACTGTTACTGCTGGCCGCACTCAATCCAACGTATGAACCACAACCCGGCTGATCGTGCACTGACTTTAGGTATCTGTCCAATTCCTCTTTAAATACTTATATCTGTCAACGAATGAGCACCGGTGCTTGTGCAGTCCCGCGAAACGTTCAGATCTGCACGTTTATCACACACGGGGAGAGACTGAGGATGATTTTGCAAGTTCTCTTGAAAGCCGACCTATGACAGTCAAGCCTCCACCACTGCTCTGAGTTAAATGATCAGCACGGGTATGGTGCTTCATATAGTGTGTGTGTGTGTGTACTCACCTCACCTAATTGTGGTTGCAGGGGTCCTCTCTCTCCCTGCTCCATGAGCTTTATCATACCTCGTATTAAAACTATGTATGGTACCTGCCTCCATTACATCACTTGCTAGACTATTCCACTTCCTGACTACTGTGTGTGTGTGTGTGTGCTAGTTGCCAGTTGTCAAAGGCACGTGTCGATAGACACCTGGCCTGTTGTTTGGTGTGTGTGTGTGTGTGTGTGTGTGTGTGTGTGTGCGCGCGCGTGCGGATATTCGAAATTCACAAGTCTTGTGTATCAAAACTCCTTTCGGAAATGGCAAAATGGTTGCCAACCATTTGAGCATTTCTGGTTCAACCTTTTCGCTAATCATACAGTACAATCATCACCGCCATCACCTATTTTGCTAGCAGGCAAGATCTTATTTTCCTATAGTTGGTCTTATACTGTTAACTGAACGAGTCTTGGCTGCTTGGAACATGACATTAAGTTTCATAGAAAGTGAGTTAAGGTTTGTCACTTGTCACCCAGGTCCATTAGCTAGTGAGTTGAAACTAAATATTAATGCAAATTGTCACCCAGTACCATTAGCTAGTGAGTTGACCTTGAATATCAATGCATCTCATTAAGGTGCCTCTGCCTCATTATGGTACGAAACAGTATAGTGCATTTAATGGTTAATTTTAAAAACCAATTACTGCTGAAATTTCAGACATTGATTTCTAGAAGCTCAAGGACACGAGGTGCCAGTAAAGTCAATGAACATAAAACCAATGTAAACAGTAACAAGTCTCTACTGACACAACGCTCGACAACGCATAAAATGTTCAAATTTTATCTGAGAAACGAAACCATTCTCGGGGAAGCATTTAAAGAAAGATGTAATTGTGCGAATCATGGAGACTCATGGTTCTTTCGTGGATTGAAGCAACGGCCTTACGGACATGAAAAACTCTCGGAACTCATCAAAGGTATATCAGAGATGAAGGTACGAAGGAGGAGGTCCGAGGAGTACACTGTCATTGTGATATACTACTACAGTTTTTCTGGTCGAAAACAGTGTGATAGTAAACAAAATTTATGTA
This sequence comes from Cherax destructor, assembly GCA_009830355.1. Lineage (NCBI taxonomy): Eukaryota > Metazoa > Arthropoda > Malacostraca > Decapoda > Parastacidae > Cherax > Cherax destructor. Next base: position 261,237 of record WNWK01001094.1, on the reverse strand, counting down.
AATACAATTATAGCGGTGGATTATTCTGTACTACATTAATTGGTTATCCACCTCGTGGATACCTCGCAAATAGTGGAAAAAGCAATGATACAAAGATTTACGTCCCTTGGCCCCTCATATCAGTAAGGGTGCTGTTTCCTGGTGGTTATCTGCCGAGTCGGGCCACTCGGACTGTTATTCTCTCACCACAGACACCAGATATTTATCCGGACTCTTAATGCCCTGCACCACGCCAAGGCTACGGCATACAAAAAAACACGTGTTTGGAAGGCCTGGCGAGCAATCTGGCGAAGTTTAGACGTGATTGTTTGGACGTGCGAGAGAATGAGAGCAACAACTAACAGCAAACACTAACAGTCTTTTGTCAGGCTTTGGTTCACCAGGAGAGACTTGCCCAGTGACCAGTGCCAATACTTACCTCCCTGCCTCCACCACCTCCCTTACCTTCCCTCTCTCTCTCCCATCCTCCACCATTTCCCTCTCCTCCCCGCTCTCCCACCTCTACCACCTCCCTCTCCTACACTCTCTTCCCACCTCCTCCCTTCCACCACCACCACTTACCATTTCTCTAGCCTCCATCTGTGCATCAATATCTACTCCAGTCCTCTTCAGGGGAGGATTGATTGATGCTGATAAACGGCTCTTGAGTCAAGGAATTGGGACTCTCCTTTTCCTCGAATAAAATCTGTCTCCCAATTTCCAAGATGCGCTATGTGACCTTAAAGAGGTTTAATACTGCCCCATAAAGATCATTATTATTATACTCCCAATTTAGCCTAATTTCAATCTCTACTCAGGTTATATTCCCACTTTCTCTATACAGTAAGTCCTCACACAACGTCGCTTCGGTCAAAGTCATTTCGTTATAACGTTTATGAGAAAAAATCGATTCCGGGCCGGGGCCACTGTCTGTGTAGAGACAGCAGGTCCTTCATGTCTGCGGCGGTTTCTTCCCACATCCCAGAGATGTTCACGTCAAGTTAATTGGCTTGTGTAAACCATACCATCAATTTATGGCTTGTGTAAATTGTCCCAGTATGAGTGAGTGTGTGTGTGTATGTGTGTACTTACCTAGTTGTGGTTGCAGGGGTCGATTCATTGCTCCTGGCCCCTTCTCTTCACTGGTCGCTACTAGGTCACTCTCTCTGCTCCATGAGTTTTATCATAGCTCTTAAAGCTATGTATGGATTCTGCCTCCACTACATCACTTCCAAGACTATTCCACTTTCTGACAACTCTATGACTGAAGAAGTACTTCCTAACATCCCAGTGACTCATCTGAGTCTTTAACTTCCAATTGTGACCCCTTGTTGCTGTGTTCCATCTCTGCAACATCCTGTCTGAACCTCTCCTCGTTGGACATGACCCTTAGCTCCGGCAATAGTCTCGTTGCAAACCTTTGATCTTTCTCTGATTTCCTGACGTGTTTAGCCAGGCGTGGGCCCCAAACCGGTGATGGTACTCCAATATGGGCCTGACGTACACAGTGTACAGAGTTCGAAACGACTGCGTACTATGGAGGCCTGGTCACGGATCGGGCCGCGGGGGCGTTGACCCCTGGAATTCTCTCCAGGTATGTCGGAATGCTGTTCTTAGGTTCGCTAGGAACTCATATGCTGCAGTTATTTGATTGATTTGTGCCTCAGATGTGCTCAGTATTATACTCACCCCAAGATCCTTTTCTTTAAGTGAGGTTTGTAGTCTCTGTTATTGATTGTTATTGTTTCTTAGCTGCTCGTTACAATTTTCGCTTTGCAAATATTTATTCCTTGATTTAACCGTGTTGCAATGAGTGGTAAAGGTACACTGGGAACCCCTGATGTTTATATCATTTAACCTATGGTAAAATTGGTTTCATTATACGTCGTTTCGCTTACAGTCTATAGGTTGCAAGAACCTATCAACTACGTTAAGTGAGGACTTACTGCACTTGTAAACCCTTACCTGTGGTCACAGGCGTCTGGGGATCACTTAAGTGAATATCCCAGAAAAACGATAAATACTTGTAATGTACCTCTAACCGGTTTCGAGGATTTTTGTATCCCTGCAAAGACCCCAGTGGAAATAAATCACTTCTGACTTTTTTTGTCGTGGGTTATCCCAGATAATTTACACGTTAAAATTAAAATATGTATGATAATTGTACTTGTGTGTTTCTGTACGTAAACTTGCAAACCTCCCTACTTGTTTAACTCTATCATTTCTACTCTTGCCTTCTCTGTCTTAATCCCTTGCTCTAAATCTCTCTCATTTTTCTCTACTTCTTTTCACAGCTCTCTTTCCTACCTTTTTAGCTCTCTCTTTCTCCTCTCACTACCTTCTCTCTGCCTGAATAGCTTTTTAAACTATTTCTAAAATCCCGCAACAGAATTTAAACGACCTCTTTGCAGAATCTTCGCTGATAAGTGTCAAGGCAGATTAGAGAGAGGGAGTAGAAATGGAGAGAGAGAGAGAGAGAGAGAGAGAGAATCCCTCTATCTCTTACCACCCCAGGCTCCAATCATTCCAAAATTCCATATAACAATAGAAATGTAATGATGAATCTTGCAAACAAAGCTAACTTTGCAAAAGTCATTGAAAAGTGCGACCACGGGGTATTTGCACACAAAATGCATGAAACAGGAATAACTGGGAGGGTGGGCAGAGGGATATTTAACTTCCTAACAAACAGAACCCAAAGAGCAAGAGTAAACAGAGTTTGTAAGATACGAGTAGTAAGATACGAGGTACCAGTTGGTTCTAAACCACGAGAATTCACCATTCTCTTCATCAAGGACCCCAGTGGAAATGAGTAACTTTCTGACAGATTTGGGGGTTATCCTTAGTAATCTGCACACATGCTGTTATGTTTGATAATTTATGTAACTGTATTTATGTGTACCTGTACCTGAATAAATTTACTTACTCATCCTATCTCATACCTCTGGAGAACAAGAGGACGATGCGAGGAGACTGGACTAGACTTGACCTGAACATACAGTCGTGAGGTAGTGTTAACTGAAAGTATCGGGCGTATTTTTACTGATACAGATACAGTAAAAATGGCCGACACCAGCCGCTACCGTTCTTTATACCTGTCATTTCACAATCCAGTCTAGCACTACAAATGATACACGTGTAAATAAATCAGAGTTTCAAGAGTGTTCCTACTCCCGTAGGCCAGCCTGCAGTGACTGGCGGCCCGTTGGCCCACATAAGAACATAAGAAAGAAGGAACACTGCAGCAGGCCTACTGGCCCATGCGAGGCAGGTCCAATTCTCTCACCGACTTAAGCCAATGCCTTGACCTAGTCAAGTCAGTTAACATATTCATCACAGCCTAGTTGGTCTGGCACTTGGTGGAGATACTTTTTCACTGTCCTCTTGAAGACTTCTACACCTGTCCTGGCGGGGTTTCTGAAATCCTTTGATAAGATATTGAATAGTCTAGGACCACGAATATTGATACAATGATCTCTTACTGTGCCTACGGCGACCCTGCTTTTCCCTGGGTTTATTGCACATTTTCTCCCATATTTCTCGCTCGTTTGTTATGCAGTGTGCAGATTTATGACTAGGTCCTCAAATTGGTAAGTGGCTTATATACAAGAATACTGTCATTACCAGGTTTTTTTTCTCCAATTTACTTCGCTGAACTTCTACAGTATCATTTAAAGAGTTCAATAGTTCACTAGAGCAAGGTGAGTAGTAGGTGTTGTGGTTGGAATGATTGTTGTTGGAATGGAGATGGTCTTTGGAGTGGAGGTGGTCGTTGGAGTGATTGTGGTGGTGATAGCCGTAGGGATGGTGGTAATTGTGAAGGGGATAGGAGAGGATGGGGGGCAGTGGACCAAAATACATCACACCACGCGGACCACACTATATCTCTCTCTCTCTCTCTCTCTCTCTCTCTCTCTCTCTCTCTCTCTCTCTCTCTCTCTCTCTCTCTCTTTCCCCTTGCTTTTCTTCCTTCTTAACCAGGGTAAAAGGAAAAGGAAAGAAATTGGAGAAGGGTAAAAGGAAAAGGAAAGGAACTGGAAGAGGAAGTAATTGGAATCGAGAGGGCCGGGTTAAAGAGAGAGAGAGAGAGAGAGAGAGAATCCCTTACTACTTTGCCTGAATCTATTGTTTTGTTCTGAATCCCTCACTCCTTGGGCCCGAAATCCTCACTTCTTACTCTGAATCCCTCACTCCACGGCCAGCACCATTCTTGACCAGAATCCCTCGGCACTTGCCAGAACCACCTTCTCCTTGGCCTGAATCCCAGACCCAGACTGCGACTCCCTCACTCCCAGCTGTGACTCCCTCACTCTCAGCTTCCTCGCCCACGTAAGCTACTTGGCCACCAGCTGGTTTCTCCCCACATGGATCAACAGCACCAGCTGACGGGCGGAGAGGTTCCGGTGAAAAAAACTGGTTTACTGACGCTCGTTCTGGCTATACATGTATCACGTGGTGATGGTGGTGGTTGGGGTGGCGTTGGTAGTGGTGGTTGGGGCGGCGTTGGTAGTGGTGGTTGGGGCGGCGTTGGTAGTGGTGGTTGGGGCGGCGTTGGTAGTGGTGGTTGGGGCGGCGTTGGTAGTGGTGGTTGGGGTGGCGTTGGTAGTGGTGGTTGGGGCGGCGTTGGTAGTGGTAGTTAAGGTAGTGTTGGTAGTGGTGTTGGTAGTGGTGGTTAGGGTGGTGTTCGTAGTGGTGGTTAGGGTGGTGTTCGTAGTGGTGGTTAGGGTGGTGTTGGTAGTGGTGGTTAGAGTGGTGTTGGTAGTTTTGGTTGGGGGGTATGGGGGTGCGTTGGGGCTTGGGTGGTGGTGATGGTGGTAATAGGGGTGGGGTGATGTTAGTAGGGATGGTGGTGGTAAGGGTTGTGGCTGGGTGAGGCGAGCTTTGGTGGGCGGTTGTGGAGGGAAGGGGGGGGTTAAAGTGGTTGGTAGTAGTGGAGGTGGTGGTTGACTGGGAGCTGCAAAAGATACTCAATTCTTCAGTGTAGAGATGCATTTATGACAATCTTACCCAGTTCAAGTATGAATCAGGCTTCAGATTGTGAACGATGCCTTCAATTATAAAATGATCTAATTTATATAAACCGCCACTATTATATAATGAACGCTAGTGCTCCCTCACTTAGAATATTGCTCAGTGCTGACGGCCCCGTTCAGGGCAGGAGAAATATCAGAGCTGGAACAAATTCAGAGATCGTTTACGGCTCACATTGAGCCATTGAAACATCTAAATTATTGGGAACGCCTTCAAGTCTTGAACATGTACTCATTGGAGCGGAGGAGAGAGAGATACATGATAATATATACCTGGAAAGTACTTGAGGGCCTGGTCCCAAATCTGCACACTGCCATAACAACATACTGGAGTGAGAAATATGAGAGGAAGTGTAAAATAAACCCAGTGAGGAGCAGGGGTGCGGTGGGGACAATAGAAGAGCACTGTATTAACATCCGGGGTCCCAGACTATTCAACATCTTACCAGAAGATATCCGCAACACGGCTGGAACCAGTGTAGAAGCCTTCAAGAGGAAACTGGACAAGTATCTTCACCAGGTGCCAGATCAACCAGGCTGTGATGGATATGTGGGGCAGCGGGCCTCCAGCAGCAACAGCCTGGTTGACCAGGCAAGCACCAGACGAGCCTGGCCTATGGCCGGGCTCAGAGAGTAGATAAACTCTCGAAACTCTTCAAAGGTAAAGGCATATCAAAGAACTGGTTGGGTTGTTGTAAATGCATCTCTACACCGACAAAGTGAGTATCTTTTGCTGCTCCCAATCCTTATTGAGCATCTTTTGCTGCTCCCAATCCTTATTGAGCATCTTTTGCTGCTCCCAATCCTTATTGAGCATCTTTTGCTGCTCCCAATCAACCTCATGGATAAACCAGTGTTTACCTGAGGGGTTTTGGGCCAGTTTCTGGAAACAGGAGGGTTTGCCCTTCTTGCTGCTCCGCCATTTTCTTCATTCGATGGAAAATTCCTATATTTATAGATGCCAGATACTTTGATATCAGAATATTAAAGTCTTGTATAATATGATATAAAGCCTGATGGTGTGGAGATAGTTGTCATACTACTAATGGTGTGTTTGCTAGGTCATTACTAAATATTTAATGTCGATGGGTTTCTTTATATCCCTACTATTACTATTTTATTATCTTTCCTTTATCTTTCTGGCACCTGGCACATATGCCCTATTTGATGCCATCTTTTTCTAGAGTCGTTCCCTTGAACGAATCTTCCTGGACTTCTCACTCATTTCTTCAACACTGCAAGCTCCTGGTGATGTGTTGATAACAACACGAAAGGCCTAGAACTATCAACTCCCCCAGTGGTTGTTTTGCATTTTGTAACCCTTACCTGGAGTTTACCTGAAGAGGATTTCGGTTGTTAACGCCCCCCGCGGCTCGGTCTGAGACCAGGCCTCGTGGTGGATCAGGGTCTGATCAACCAGGCTGTTACTGCGGCTTGGGCAGGACTCGATCCTGCGTTCTATGACATGGCCAAGGATGTCCTTGCATCAGGAAAAACATGTTCAGTACTGCTGAGTGCCTGGTGTTTAAGGATTACTGGTCAAGTGGAGTGATGCATACTTTGTTCAGTTCTCACATGGCCGGGCATGGGAACGCAGGATCGAGTCCTGGCCAAGCCGCACCAGTGTAGAAGCCTTCAAGAGGAAACTGGACAAATATCTTCACCAGGTGCCAGATCAACCAGGCTGTGATGGATATGTGGGGCAGCGGGCCTCCAGCAGCAACAGCCTGGTTGACCAGGCAAGCACCAGACGAGCCTGGCCCATGGCCGGGCTCAGAGAGTAGATACTCTCGAAACTCTTCAAAGGTATATCAAAGGTTAATAATATATATGTCGTGCCGAATAGGTAAAACTGGTTAATTAGCAAGAACTCATTTAAAATTAAGTCCTTTCTAAACTTTTCTCTTATACATTTAAAGATATATTTTTTTCATTTATGTTAATGTAAAAATAATTTTGTATCAAAAGAACCTTAGAAAACTTACCTAACCTTATTATAACAAGCGCAATTTAACTTAGCCTAATCCAACTAAATTTATTTTAGATAAGTTTACAGTAATTTAATAAACAAACACAATGAAATATTTTTTTTCCGTTAGGTTCAGAATTATATTTGCGAAATTATTGCATATACAAATTTTCGTTTGCCTTATTCAGCAAGAAGAGAATTACTATTTGAGTCAAAATCACAAGTTTAACCTATTCGGCACGAGATATATAATATATATATATATATATATATATATATATATATATATATATATATATATATATATATATATATATATATATATATATATATATATATATATATATATATATATATATAATACGAGGGCAGGTAAAAGACTGGGTTGCAGAGGCGATGCTCCAAAGAGCCATTAACAAGACAGATGTTACAAACCTTGAAAATTTTAAATATCTTTCTCGTTAATGTGGGCCAGCGGGCCGCCAGCAGCAAGAGCCTGGTTGACCAGTGAAGCTTGGATCACGGCCGGCTGCGGGAGTAGAAAAACTCTAGCGTCCCCATCAAAGGTATATGAAAAGGCATAAAGCTAATTTTATCATACTCTTGAAGCTGATGTTGGAGCTAAAAAAAAATTTAGCTAACGGAACGTCCGCTTGAGCACCAGGCTGTGATGGATATGTGGGGTTGCGGGCCTCCAACAGGAACAGCCTGATTGACCAGGCAAGCACCAAACGAGCCTGGCCCATGGCCGGGCTCCGGGAATAGAAAAAAACTCTAGGAACTCATTAAAGGTATATCAAAGAGACAGCTTTTTCAGGCACACTTGAAATAATAATGGTGGCATGACGAACTCTCACGCGAGGTCGAGGATGCGACTACTATTATTTTATTTCATTCCCTGTCCGGGGGGCTCATTAAATTTTACACATGGTTGCATGCATAGATGTAAACCAAGCAGACACCTTGATTAACAAGATTCCAACTTTTAATTGGATATCTGAAATATAACGATGACATTGCTACAGACACACACACACGGGGCCAGGAGCTAAGTCTCGACCCCTGCAACCACAATTAGGTGAGTACACACATACACCTAGGAGATGGAGAGAACAATAATAGGTTGAAGATTGAGACACTTATGCAACACATGGGAACTTTTATTGAAGAAACGTTTCGCCACACAGTGACCTCATCAGTCCAATACAAAGCAGAAAAGTGTAAGGAGAGGAGTTAGAGGTAATCAGTCCCTTAGCCTGGAATCGATGTGTTCAGTCCATCGATCTTGTAGAAAGTACAGCATACGGCCGTAGAAGTGGCTTATATACTGTAGTCAGGTGAGTCGAAGCAGGAGGAGGCGGGGTCACAGTGGTACCATCCACTAGTGTAAGTAGGTCTTAGTCCAAAGGTTGGACAAGTGTTGAAGAATTCCTTGTATCCAGATCCCATGATGTTACAGTGTCTGACAGGTGATAAATGGTTTAAAACAATTGATAACTTGTTGGTTTTAAACTATTTATTACAACAATTATAGGATTTAGACATAATACAATATTACTAGGATACAGAATACATATTTAAATATAAGCAAAAATATTAGGATATTGAAGCATCAACGCTATGATCAAGAAACATCATTATTAGGATCTAGATTTTTTTTTACTAGGATCTAAAACATCACTAGTAGGATGAAAGCACATCACTACTAGGATGAAGGCACATCACTACTAGCATACTCAAACCACTACTAGTATTTAGAAACATTTAAAAAAAATGTAAACAAAACTTATATAAATACATCATTTGTATATCGAAAATAGCATTAAGATATAGAGGCAGTATAATGATATAGAAACTCCTTTGGAAAAAATCAGTAAAAACATGATCTGGTAAGCTTAGTATAAATTCCTTCACTTACACGGTAAAACAGATGCATTTAAGGCTTACTGTGGAATGTTTGTTTTCCAGGCGATGTTAGTGAAATGCTAATGGAAGCTAAAGGGATGTTGGCAACATGGGCGGTGGTGTGGGCGTGGACGTGGTGGCCTCACTTCACCTTAACGCAGGAGGTCACGGGGTCATCAGCCTGCCCTAGCTGGGAGGCCAACCCCTGGTGTCCTTGTTATAACAATGATGATGGCATCTTTATGGAGTGTCCATTGGTGTCCCTGGAGACTCTGTCAAGTGTTCTGGGTCTGGTCAACCAGCCAGTGAAGTCCCTCAACATATACGACCTGGATATCAACGTTACCTCCCTCCCTCCAGGGATCTTCAGGAAGAGCGCTGGAGTGATCAACCTGCAGATCTCTCACTCGAGCCTTCAGAGTGTTGCCAATGAAAGCTTCAGAGGGCTTGAAGAGTCGCTGAAAAGCTTGACGATCCAGCACTGCAAGCTGTCTGAGGTTCCGCAGTGGGCACTCCACACACTTTCCAGGCTTCAAGAGCTGAACCTTGATTCCAATAACATTACAGAGATCCCGAAATCAGGATTTGCAAAAGTAAATATTCAGAAACTGAGCTTAAAGGGCAATATGATCAGCCTTATATCTGAATTAGCATTCGATGGTTTGGAAGAAACGCTACAAGAGCTCAATCTGATAAGCAATGATCTTAAGGAATTGCCCATAAACTCTCTGCAGAAGATGAAGAAGCTTAAGAGACTGGAGGTCGCGTGGAATCACATATCCGAACTCATTACTGATTCTGTCTTTCCTCTCCAAGCCCTTGAGTACCTTGATCTAAGCAGTAACGAAATTCGTAAGATCAAGAGTAAAAGCCTAGCTGGAGTTCCTGGATTAATCTCACTGTCTTTATACATGAATTCCATTTCCAGCATAGCTAAGAATGCCTTTAAAGAAAACTCTCTTCTGGAGACAGTTTTTTTGGGTCATAACAGCATTAGAGAGCTGGACATAGAAACTTTCACATATACCCCAAAGATACGAATCATCGACCTCGGGAGTAACAACATTCAGGACATCCATGGTGGCCTCTTCTGCAACCTTCCAGAACTCCAGGAACTGGTGCTCTCCAGAAACAACATACGGGAGGTAACACAACAAACGTTCGAAAATTCATCTAATATTAGAATTCTCAACTTAGAACACAATGCCATTCGCTTCGTGGAGCTGGAAACTTTTGTGGATATGACGCATTTGGAAACTCTGCTTCTCAGCCACAATAACATCCAAGAAATTTACCCACGGCTATTCATGGCTAATGTTAACCTTCGCACATTAAAGCTCGATCATAACAGGATAAATGATCTGAGTGAAATAACCTTCAAAAACACGACACAGCTCACAATACTCTTCCTGCAAAAGAATAAAATAACGATGATAAAAAGAGGTCTGTTTTCACGCATGACAGAACTCCGCGAGCTTCACCTTCACGACAACAAGATAGAAGTAGTGGCTACTGGAGCATTTTCCAGCCTCCGGAAACTGGAACATTTAAGTCTTCAGGACAATGAGGTCTTGGCCCTTCCTGACATCTTCAGCCACGACGTCAGCGCCCTCAGGTACTTGCGGGTGTCTGGCAACAACCTCAACAGTCTCCACCAACAGGCTCTCAGAGGCCAGAGGCAGCTTGATTTTCTCTGGCTGGATCGTAATAACATTACCGTAATAGTAGAGGGAGTTTTCAGTGACCTTACTTTACTCAGAAATCTGCACTTGGAGCAAAACCAGATAGCAATAATTGAAGACAATGTGTTTATCAACATGACAGACCTGCGGAAACTCACTCTCTCACACAACTTCTTGGAGTCTGTCAGCGAGAGAACATTTAGTGGCTTGACATCGTTAAGTGAACTCTATCTAGACAATAACAAGATAAAAGCAGTAATGAGAAATGCATTCCAAAACTTAACAAGTTTGGATACGCTTGACTTATCAGGGAATGCATTATCTATAATCAAAAAGGAATATTTTGAAAGTGAGTTACCAATAAGGAAACTCAGTATTGACAACTCTCAAATCACTGAGATAGAGGAAGGGTCTTTCGAGGCACTTGTGCATCTAGATACCTTAAGTCTTAAGAATAACAATCTGCATAAGCTTCAAGAAAGCTTTCTCAAGCTTACTCAGCTAAGAAGCCTAGACCTGAGTGGCAACAACTTTGAAATACTGGATGTCAACAGTTTTGCTGCACTTCCGAACCTCGAGACACTGGATCTGAGTGGCTGTAATATTGAAAGTATTCCAGATAAGTTTTTTGACTCCAGTATGTCACTTAGGTCCTTAAACATCGGGAAAAACCGACTTACATATCTCAAACCTACCTCTTTCGTGGGTCTCAATGATCTCACAAAGCTTGATTTAAGTAGAAACAGCTTAGGACTGAACAGCTGTAGATCGCTATGGGTTACAGGAAAACTGGAAGAACTATATATAAGTGGCAACCCTTTGAGGGAACTTTGTCCTGACTTAGAGCAGCTAAAGAACCTAAGGGAACTCTATGCTTCAAATATCTTGATGAGTGAGGTTCAGACTTCAACGATGGCACAGCTGCAACACCTTGAGGTCTTGGACATTTCTGACAACATGATCGTTGAAATACCTCTCGGTAGTTTTGTTAGTTCGAAGCTCCAACGCCTCAATCTCGCTGAAAATCACCTCCTGCAACTACCTGAATCGGTGTTTTTCGATGGTATGACCCACCTTAAGAGCCTCAACGTCTCCGGGAATCCTCTTCAACGCCTGATGGGATCCTCTGTACCCAGCGGTGTAACCTTGCCCTCTCTGGAACAACTCGAAGCCACCCACACCAACCTCACAGTGTTGACAAGCCTGGAGCTCATGCACATGCCAGCACTCAGGTCTCTCAACCTCCAGCACGGTGCCATCAGCAAGGTGTCTCCAGGAGCCTTCAGTAAACTTTCCCAGCTGACGAAGCTAAACCTGGGTTACAACATGATGGAGTTTCTTGCTCGGGAGAGGTTGAGGGGAATGCTTGCCCTTACTCACCTCAACCTCACCAGAAACAGACTAAAAAAGCTCGACCAGCTGCCTTCAGACTCCATGAATTTGAAGGTACGTTATCAATATCTCTGTGATTGTAATAACGGTAGAATTTCCGACTATATTAGGTAAAAGGACACATGTGCAACTAATAATAATACACCACCACTACTACTACTACTAACACCATGGACCAGTTAGCCTACTGCAGTGATTATGCTTTTACATCTCATTCTGTTACTTATATATATATACCCTGTGACCCTCTGTTGTTTGCAACGGTTTGATGAAGCTCCTGGAGAACGAAACTTTGCCATAATAAACTCACATTAGTTGCATATGAGTCCTTTTACCTCAGTGACTGCATCCTGTGCAAGGTGTACACTGCCACTACTATCACATTACCACGAATGTAATATGGCAAGTCACCACTATCTTGAAACTAACCATTGTCATAACCCTATCACCACATATTATTGTCCTGTCAAATGAGTGTGAAATGAAAACCTGCTACATTTCTTTACAGTCTGGCGGAACTGCTGATTTTCTTTTGTCTCATGAACATGTAAGGTGACAGGTAAACTGTACAGATTTCTACTTACATTAAGAATACACTAACATTTACTTTGTTAGTGCTTCTTGAAAGTTCTTATTTCTATGATTTTTTTTTCCTTTTCACACCTAGGAAACCTGGGAATGGGAAAGATAATTTCCAAAACTAATAAGAAATTATATTTTTTCTATCTGCGCGATCTAAGAGAGGTATTCCTGTGTTGCATAAGGTTCTAATGCAATGGAAGATTTGAAGCAGCTCAAAAGATATGTTCGTAAGTTATCACATGGATATTATCCAATTTTTTCTTTCACTAAAAATGGCAAATTAGAACCTGCATAGGCCAAAACTAATTCAAACCATAAATTAAGAAATAGCGTTGGAGTGAAACTTAAGAGGCTTTCTCAAGTTATCTCTGAGATGAAAATCCTGAAATACACCAACACATTAAGTGTGAAGCTGCTCAGTTTATTATCAAGTTATCAGCATCGAAGGGTTAAAGCCAATCGAATAAATAGCTCGGAAATTAGATCGTGAAAATCAGTATTTAAAATTTTTCCTAATTTCTGCTATAAAAATCAGGCAAATAGAAATCTATACAGGACAAAAACCATCGAAACTTTTGTCTCATATTGACCAGCAGTAATAACATTGAGATTTATTTAAGATTTAGATATATAACATACCCAGGGTTTTAAACTAATTCAGTGTATTTGCAAATTTGCCTACACACAAACTAAACGTAATTTTTATCATCCTCTCCATACGATGTATCAGCCATTAAATAATTTGAATACATTGTTTTGAAAATCGACAGGATGATAAATTAAGACACTTGTGCAACACTTGGGAATCTTCATTCTGGAAACGTTTCTCTACATTGGACTGAAGAAGCCACTGGCTGGCAAAACGTTTCATTAAATAATGAAGCCATTCAGAAGAGGCAGACTTAAATATATTAATGGGATTTAACAGGAAAGTCACACTACTTCAATTTCACTTTCTGCCATCTTCGAGGCATTTTTCTTTTTTTGGAACGTTTGAAAACAGCAGAGGTCACCTCCATATACCAAATGTTGCATGAGTTTTTGCCCTAGTTACCGTACATCTGCGCTGGAAATTTGAAGCTGATGGACGAGGCGTTCTCGTGTTATGATCGCAGTAGAAGCCAGAAATTGGAGGAGGGAAAAAAAATCCGGCCACCACACGAAGGTTTAGTTTCGGAGATCCCTAACAAGATACTCTCATAATACCACTGCACCACTATCCACGGTCAAACCACTGAATTACCACTTTCATATCACTAAGCCACTTCTGTCATATCATTAAACCACCACTGTCATACCACTGAGCTACCGCTGCCACATCACTAATAGTCTACCACTACAGGTGTTTGACGTGTCTGGTAACATGCTGACGGAGCTGGAGGAGTCGACGCTGCGACACACTGAGAGTCTTGAAGAGCTGATCTTGAGAGACAACTGGGTGACGGTGATTCACCCTAGGGCACTCCTTCACCTTCCTAGACTCTCCCTACTCGATCTTAGCCACAACAACCTGGAACTTCTCCGGCCAGTGGTTCTGGAGCCTGTGGAGAGGACGCTGCGAGCACTGTACCTCAATGGTAAGTACAGAAACTTTTGACAGAACCTTTGACAAGGTTCAGCTTTTGTATATATTTAATTCATGGAGGGAGGGGGAGGGGGCGCTAAATCCGCTTAGGTCATACATACCAGGGAAGGCTAGCGGGATATATACATCTAGAGGTAAGTTTCTCAGTAAGCTCAATAACCCACAGGGAGACAGTAACACAGAAGGTTGACTGATCTGTATATTTCGACCCCCTTCTGGGATCCTCTTCAGCAGATGTTGAACATTGACAAGTGTTCTTTACACTTTCGTCTCTCAGTATAAATAGACTTGAGTTTACTTTTATCCTATTTAAGGGATTAAAGTAACTTTGATGGTGAATAGGTGACGTGCAGTCTTCATGACCCTTTGAGTACTCAATAGGCTTTGAGCCCAAGTAAGCAAGGGGAGGGTAGCTCCAGTAGCTTGAATCAAGAGCTATGCCTGTATGTTTGTAGCTCTTGGGAGTTAAAGATTCTTGAAAATATATGTACACAGAGTAGCTTTTCTTAATGTTTTTATTGGTGTGTTTCTTTTAGCTGAAGTCTTTTATGTGTTCATTTTACTAGCGACTTTCTTTACAGTTGGACCATCTAGTATTTTATGTGAAATACTAAATCCGTGTGGGACATTCAACACAAGGAGTAATGGAGGTTCTATCCTCCGTGTGCAGATCGCGAGCCAGACACTAAATGGGCTGGAGAAATTTATTCTTTGAGTGTCTAAGCTTTTCTTACCTTGAAAGAGTGTCGTCATTGCTCCCATTATTTTTGACTGATTTTACCTAAGCATCTTCCTGGTCCTCTTCCTTACATTATTAATATAATTCTTATGCTATATTTGATCCTTTCTTTGATATACCTTTGATGAGTTCCGAGGGCTTTTCTACTCCCGGAGCCCGGCCATAATCCAGGCTCGTCTGGTGCTTGCCTGACCAACCATGCTGCTGCTGCTGGCAGTTCACTGACCCACATGACCATCATAGCCTGATTGATCTGGCATCTGATGAAGATACTTGTCCAATTTCCTCATGAAGACTTCTGCACTTTCTATTCATGTTTTCTATAAATAATTCATGACAATCTCTCAGGAAACCCAGTGAGCTGCGGATGTGAGACTCTGGACATGTGGACCTGGCTTCTCAACCACCCAAGCCAGGTTCATCATCCTCATGACATCACCTGCGACCTGCCTGAGGTAAGACCTGTTTCCCCAGTGCAAAGATTACTAGGTAGGGGATTTATCGTGCATGCAGCAGGTGCCTTGGTGCTCCTAGAACCATCCAGTGTTTTTTTAATATCTCGGGATCTTAAAACAGACCTTTTGTATCTATTGTCAGTTACCTGGCTTTTTTTATATATATATATATATATATATATATATATATATATATATATATATATATATATATATTATATATATATATATATATCACCATACCTTAACCTGACACACTAAATATATTGGCTTCCAAGTGTCCTGCCAAGCATCATTTCAGTGTGAGTTAATTTTCTTCGTCAGACTCTGCGGGGCCAGTCGTTCCTACTGATGTCGTCGTCGTCGTTCTGCCCTCAGCCGGTGATCCTTCGCCTAGCGATCCAGGACATCCAGAGTCAGTCGCTACTGGTGTCTTGGCAAGCCTCCAACACCACTTCCGTCTATGGCTTCAAGGTCAGTAGCTTGTGGCTTCAACTTCACTATGTCAGGACTCCATGATCCTAGTGTTCGGGTTTAAAGGTCAGAATGTTCAGAATTCAAAACCATTATATCAGGAGTGAAAGTCATTTACTATGGGTTTCAAATTCATGGTATTGAATTTTAAAGTCGCGTTTACTGGTGCTTCGAGGACACCGTAACGTAGCTTCCAGAACCCTATGTTGGACATTTTAGTTGCAATGTTAAGGTTTGAAGGCCAGTATTTTAGGCTTTCGGATCAATATGCCAGAGCTTCAAAGTCAGTTTATTTGGTCAGAGTATTTTAGCGAAGATATTAATAAAACACCAATTTAATAATGTCTATTTCCAGAAGACAAAAAATTAAGAAAAAAATCGTCTATCAGTTTTTATTGAGTAACAGCGTACTGGGTAATGAGATGAAGAGTAATAGAAAAAACAATGAAGTTTAATGTGTGTGTTTGATTTAAACCTGTCAACTGAAGGTGAGTCACTAGGTTTAGGGTCCTTCAAATGCATATGGGTGAGTAGATGAAAAAAAACATGCAACAATTGGTATCTTTATAGCCGAAGCATTTCTATAAAAATTCCCAAGTCTTGCACGAGTATCGTATTCATCAATTTGTCAGTGCTGTACATCAGTAATATAATACGTGAGTAGGTAATTAATATCAGAGAGATTACCACGAGGTAATTAGTTATTAGGGGTAATTAGATTACCTCCACTGACACTTGATAATTTAATTAAGCCTTTCATGCCCCTTCCCTTTCTCCTTATCGTTCAGGTGACTTACCAAGCTGTTGATATAGGCGATGGGGGTCTCCTGGGAGAAGAAACAGCAGCAGGAGAAACAGGAAAACCAACAGGACCGGTAACTTCTTCTCCTACACTGGGTCTGGCCTCCAGGACCTTTCTCCTGCAGGAGCTGCAGTCCAGCACGGAGTACCAAGTGTGTGTTCATGGTCTCACTAAGTCTCTGGGACCCGCCAGGGCGCACACCGTTGACGCCTACTACAGTAGAGAACAGGTAAGGTGTTCTGTCCTAAGTGATTCACTCATCATAGATATTACTGTCATATATTTTCATATTTTTAAAGAGTAATGCAGTGGAACCCCGGTGTTTGAACTTAATCGGTTCCTAGGTGGTGTTCGAACTGCGGAATGCTCGATGTCCGAACCAATATTTCCCAGGCTTTGTCAGCCTCACACTCTGAATGATGTTGAACTGAATGTAATAAAGACTAGTCAAAGGCACAAACAACCCTGCATGGAAAAAAATCAAGCAGGTTAAGATTTTACTATGTCTCTACTTATCATTAATCTGTTTTTTTTTCTCTCTCCATGTTAGTATGTTTTATGTTCGTATATCCAAGCACTTTTATGCTTGGATATACGAACATGATAGTTCTCTTACATGATAGTTCTTACTAAAGCGTAAGAGAACTATCATGTTCCTTGGATCAACAGCCCTTCATCAACATGAAGGTATTCTTTATTGGGTTGTGTGTTTAGGTAATCTTTGAATACTTTTATACAAGTATTCACCCCTCACACCAAATCTCTTGTTTACCGCCCCAGGAGGAAGGTGCTCGATGCAGCCGCAGCCAGACCCTGCCCTTGCCTGCCTCCCCAGCCACTGGAACTTCGGGAGGTAGGGTCGGTCTTATCTTGGGTGCGACGGTGGCGGCGGCGCTGCTGTTGGGGGTTCTCGTGGCTCTTATCTGGTACCGCAGATGTCGTTCTGGGGATGATCGCGACGACCAAGAACCCACCAAGAGACCCAACGGCGTTCCTCCAGATTACTACAGCCACTATAAGGCGCGCCCTCGACTCCACGAAGAGGAGGAGTTTGCCTGTTAGTGGGGAAGACACCTTCAAATGCTCGACTCACCTTTAAGAGCTTCTAGGAGCTCGACACTTCTTCAGAAGTTCGATAACACTTCAGGAGCTCAATATCATTTCACTGAGTTGAAAACCATTTCAGGTTTCAACACCTATGCAGGAGTTTGAAACCATTCAGGAGCTCCACACCCTTCAGGAGCTTGAGGCTCTTTGTGGTGGTCAAGACCGCTTCAGGAGCTCGAGGCTTCTTTTCCTTCAGGAACTGAACACTCTTCACGAACTTACTGTACACTGGAATGTGCTGCTGTTCTTTAAATATTTTTTTTTTTAACTGATAGCTCCAAGTTCAGTTATCTCCACAAAATGATAAATAAATGGAACAGGTGCACAAAAATTACTCCTCAGCATTAGCTATAAGAGGAACAAAAGAGTTTGCTCCATAATGACCGTTTTTTGTTGAAGTTTTCACTTACGTTCTTCAAGAGTTACACGACGAAATTAATTTTAGATTTACTGAAGAGTGAAAAATTACATACTTTCACATCTAACCAGTCCTGGAAAAATTAGGAGCCTAGTAAACTTTAACTACAACACTAGTCATCTTATAGACGTGTTACTAATTACTAATACCGTTACTCGAGCAGTGACTGAAATATAAATAGTATTCCCAATTTCCCCCCAAAAGGGAAAGTTTGTATTAGAAAGGTTTAAAATTTGTGGGAATTCTCGAGAGACTTGTGATCCAGGAATTATTAGAAAAGCTTTCTACAGAAAATCTCTGGAAAGTGACTTTGTGTATATTAAACTTGTGAGAAAAAGCATTGTTTAAAGAATTTGGGAAAATGTGTCGGGTTGAACAGTTATTGAGGAACTGAAAGTTGAGTAATGAACGATGTAAACAAAAATTTGATTTCGGTTCTTCTGATCCTTTGTAAGTGTGTGGAAGAATCGATCTTTATATCAGTGATGAAATGTTAACGGCGAAAGGTAATGAAAATTCTGAATTATTTTGTGTGTGTCGGCAAGTACTCCAGGTGCTACTTAGTGACACGAGAGAAGCTACCGTCCATCAGTACCTGCTTCAATACAACACACTGGTGTTATTCCTGGACCATATACCTTTCAACTTTAAGCTCGATTTTTGTATACCTCTTCTTTTTTATCAGACACAGGTTACCGAAGACGATACAAGACAATGACGTACTTTTTCAGAGAGAATTTTGATATGGTGCTGTAAATTCTCATTGAATTACCATGCCTGAGAGATATTTTAGCACCATGTCTATAAGGCATTGCCCGACCATGTCCATGACAGATGCCCTTCCATATCAATAAGGTAACGTCCGACCATGACTACCAGGTAATGCCCAGTCATGTCCAGAAAATATATCCTTCCATGTTTACGAGATAACGTCCAACTATGACAGGAAAATAATGTCTTTCCATCTGACGAGGTTATGAGCGACAATATTCAATAAGGTAATGTGCGACTACACCCACAGGGTATGACGTAACAGTCACATTTGCCAACGAATATGACTACAAAAAAATCCTTAGTCAGACTCCGGTGGTAATTTAGATCAAAATACAAAACAAAAACGAAAAATGTGCCTTGTTGGATATTAACGTAGCGTTCCAGATAGCCACATACCACGTTAATCAAAAAGTGTTTGTGCATTTACTAAGGAAGGTCAGTATTTTTGTTCATTAAGATTCATGTTAGGTACACATTCTCATTCACTCTCTCTCTTTCTTTCTCTCTCTCACCCACACACACACACACATGCGCGCAATGCTTTGTATATTGCTAACCTCACAGAGTAGAACATCATGTATATTGCTAAATTGCTAAATTAAATGAGAGATTATTGCTTTACACGCGCCACTCATGGGGAATATAGTGTGTTTAACACTATTAGAATCTCTCTCTCTCTCTCTCTCTCTCTCTCTCTCTCTCTCTCTCTCTCAAAAGGTTCTACAAGATGAAAGAAGTGAGTTTCTGCCAGGCATTTTACAAGAACTCTTATTTTTCCTTTGCTCATTTCAAAGCCAGTCCCTAGTGCATTATTAATACAGATTGTTATGTATGTGTACACTTTATTAATATTAAGTGGCATTCATACTAGACACCGGGTAAAGCTTGGCCTGTGTGAGAGTGATTCCTTAGATCCTTGAATATGATTTCTAGAAAATCTGTTTGTGAGAACTAGTTATTACATTATATATATATATATATATATATATATATATATATATATATATATATATATATATATAATTAGACCTGTATGGATCATACAGTGCCTGGGAGGGAATCAGGTTTGATCCAATTCCTTGGGTCAGGAGCTCCTGACCAACATCTGAGAACATGCTGTAAGAAAGCAAGTCAGGCGAGGATTCAACTATGGCTGATGAAATGATGAGAAAGGTAAACAACCACAATGAACTAACTCATTGCTGTCCGTCTAGTAGTATAACTGTTGCCTCTAGTTTTGTCTCATTCTCTCTAAACATTTCTCAGTCCTTTATAGACTCATCTTCCTAGACTGCTTGCCGCTACATCATCATAGCTAACTAGTCATGTCCCTTTACTGCAGGAGGCAAAATAAAATTGTGCTATAATAATGCATTAGAAGATCTCCAGCTTCCTGCTATAACCAGCTACTCATCCGTATATATTAACATAAATATGATCTGCACCGACTGTATAAAGTTCATTATTTTGTAGTGTTAGTTACTAAGTTTTATTCATTAGGGATGTATTCATTGTATTCCAAAGATAATGTTAAGAACTGGGTGGAGTTTGTTTCATGTAAGCGCACTTGTGTGTGTGTGTGTGTGTGTGTGTGTGTGTGAGTGTGAGTGTGTGTGTGTGTGTGAGTGTGGTGTGTGTGTGTATGTGTAAATAAATGAAATAACGGAAGATCCTCGTGTCCCAGGAAAAAGTTAACTAAAATTCAACAAATTAAGCTATTTCAGATTATAAAGGATTAGTTTTGGTGCAAAATTAAAAATTGACATATTAATAAACATTAGTTAGCTATTTTCCTTGGTAGGTAATTGTATTTTATTAAGCAGGTAAGAGATATACCCGTATGGGTAATGCACTGTATTTGAAGAAGAGACTGGACACTACTAAGTAGTGTTTTTTTTTTTAATGGAATGTTAAACGTAGCTACAGCAGACCAGCGGATGCTTATGGTTGATAACAGGTATATAATACCTGCAAGGATCAAAACACACGGGCAAAACATTTATGACATTCTGAGGAGGAAACGTTTTTGGTCATATGAGTGAATATGGTCCCAGAACTGATAAGTTTTCTCATTAAAATGTTCTTAAGTGTTTGTGTGTCTGAATCCACAGTAGATGCTAAACCACTAACGGATCAACCTTGGTCTGAGACCTGTGTCGGGAGGCACTGTCCAGGTGGTGGAGAGTAACACACATATATACACACACACACAAAACACACACATACACAAAACACACACACACATACACAAAACACACACACATATACAAAACACACACACACACATACACAAACACACACACACACACATACACAAACACACACATACACAAAACACACATACACAAAACACACACACACGCATAAAAAACACAAAACACACAAACAAAACACACACACAGCTGTGTGGACCAAGACCAGACATGTTTACACAACATAGGTCTCCTCTGCATGGTCCTGTACGAATCTTATTATCGTTAAAAGATCATCAGTGTAACAAGGAGTAAAGTTATTATATTTTCTACGCGAATGTAATGGAGAAGTTTATTAACTTGTAATATATAGTGTGAGTGACGTAAGATATGTAAATAAATTAACACGGTCAGACAAATGTAGTTTTTTAATATCCTCGTCAATAATATTAGATTTTAATTTACAGTGAGAAACACTTCAAGTAGATATCCTCCCTTTCCTAAGCTCAAACCTGATTTTCTCCCATTCCTCAGGCGTTGTATGGCCCTTACAGGCTTAGCGCATCCCCATTAGAAAAAGGGAATTGTTATATAGCCTCAATAGTTTTTTTTTATCATGGGGCTTAACGCATCATAGAAAATATATGCAGTGGTAAAGGAGTTTTTTGACTCGACTACACACTCACAAACTTGAAACTCGACAGTTTCGGTATGTTAAGGACTTCATCGATAGTCACACATTACAACAATTATTCAAATACGCCTTTTTTTGTGAACGCAGTAATAAAATTCAAACATTATGTACCAGTGATCAGATTTCAGAGTTCAACCACCCTCACTGTGACCTGACTTCCATTACAGCTACCTACCTACCTTAGGTACACATAGCTATCACAATGTGTAGGGTGACAGGTATACCTAGAGAGGGTTTCAGGTGTCAATGCCCCCGCGGCCCGGTCTGTAACCAGGCCTCATTATGTGAATACTGACGAGTTGAAATGAGACACTTTAAACCAGTAGAGAAACTTAATATGTTAATGACAACCTTTCACTTATTACTAAACTTTTTTTAAAGTCAGTAAACAATAGATGGGTGGAGAGAAGAGTCAGGTGTAATGGAAGGTGATTGAACCCAACAGACCAGTCACTCTTTAGCAATAAAAAAAATGGACACTTGTGCACATAAATTATTTGAAGGAGAAATTTTTGGGTCATAGAACCTTGTTCACTCCAATGACACGTAGGATACTTTAAATACAGTATGTAGCAGGGTAACAGGTAAGAGAGCTCAGGTCAGGTTTACTCTTCGTGGAAGAGAGGTCACCGGATCGCTGTGTTGCGATGCCGGCTTGGCGAGTCAACGATCATGTGGGATAGAGTGGTGCGAAGAAGCTTCAGGACTTCGAGGCCTCGATTCAGACTCTGTGAAGACTAACTGGACATCTCTACAATTAATGAGATGGCCTCCAGTATATCTGTGACCAGTGCAAGCATTGCTTTATCCTTACTATATCATGCGTGCGTTCACTAAGCTGGTTGACAGGTTCCTCTTGATGGTGATATTGATTCACTTCTTGGCAAGGTCACTGAAAGCAGTTGTTGCTACGAAAAAGCGTTATCATATCAGCTCTTAAAGCTGTGTATAGTTTCCCTCCACTTCATGCAGGTCAAATGGTCGAGGCAAGCTCAATATAAGCAAGTGTAGATATGAAAAAGGCTCATGAGGCCAAAATTCAGTCATGTTGATCAGTTTGAGGTGGGGCCAGGAGCCGAGTGCCGACCCTCGCCTTCTGGCTGAGGGACTGATTACCTCAAACTCATTCCCACCTGCCACCATTGATCTCTGTGCCGGACTGAGAATGCTACTTATTGCCGAAATGTTTCCGGTAGAAGGATTCCGAAATGTTGCAAAAGTGTTCAATTTTTCAAGCAGAAAGATTGTTGAGAGGATCGAAGCGGCCACTGTTCAATCCTCCCGACCATCTTTCTGGTTATTTATTTACAGTCGTTTATTACGACTTAAACTGGGTTCACAGCTTAGTGTTCGCGCGTGTACTTTCTCTCACGCACACAGGTATGATAAGGCTCGTGGAGCAGGGAGAGTGTGGACCTAGTAGCGACCAGTGAAGAGGTAGAGCTAGGAGCTATGACTCGAGCCGTGCAACTAAAATTAGTCGAGTACACACACAAACGGGTCACTGAGGTCATTTCCTACGTAAGCTCCTCTTATTCAGAAAGACTCGGCTAGAAATCATCACAAAGCAGACGCAGAAGAGTGTCACAACACAGCATATCCTGAAACAGTCATATTTCAGTGGATAGATACTAGAAATGCTGTGTCACACTGTGTAGGTTGCAGAGAGGAGACAGAGTGTAATGGACTAGAAATTGCTGGCAATGTCATGTAGCAACTGAAAAAGATCAGAGGAGAAAGACCTCAATGTCTCGGTAGGTCAGAGGGAGTTTAAGCTGATAAAAACTTTCTTTACGACATACTTTATCAAGTACTTGATAGAACACCACTGTGGATGAAAAGTTTTTTTTTTTTCTTGCTGAATGTCTGAATCTCGTCGACTGACGCTACTGTCTGTCCACAACTCTGTCTCATTGAATTCTGAACTCGGCGAATTCTTCGGCACACACTGTGGCTGAGTCGGCGCGCCTCTCGACTTGCATGGATGGCACTTCGGTCCATAACTATCCTTACACAATGTGTTACTGTCACAATATATTGAGATTCTCACTTCAGGGACTCCGTGTTGTCCGTCACCACCATTACCTACCATGCTTAACAATTCGCAAACAGGAAAAATGATTTACAACTATTCTCTCTCAGTTCACAGCAGGATTCGTACCTGCAAATTCGGCATCAGATCCTGGTTGTGTGGATAAACTACTGTGTACTCTGATGCTGAATTTGCAGGTTTGAATCCTGCCTTGGACTGAGACACAATGTTTGTAAATTACCTATAATGTTCGCCAACGCCACTCTGACACTAATAACAATGCTGTCGCCAGGAGCCATTCCATTTTTGCTGCCAGTACAACTGATAGTGGTGGCAGCGCCTTTCCTGCCACCACTAGAACTATTTCTAGCATCACTCACATCACCACCAACACTCCAAATACCACTAGCACTACTACCAGCACTTCCCCATCCCCTTTTGAACCATTCCCAGCACTACCACCCTCCAGGTAGGTAGGTAGACCACTACCACCACTAATACCACTCAAGGGACTACCACTACTTCCATCACCACCTCTTGCACTACAGACACCACAAATTCTTACACCACTAATTTCAGTATCACAACAAGCACCCAAGCATTTTAATATCACAGTCACTAGCGAAATGATTATGAAACAGCTGGACCGACTGAAACAAAATAAATCGCCGGGTCCTGATGAGCTTTTTGCAAGGGTTCTTAAGGAATGCAAAATGGAACTCTGTGAACCAATATCTAACATTTTTAATTTATCTCTTCAAACAGGTGTAGTGTCTGATATGTGGAAGATGGCTAATGTAATTCCTATTTTTAAAGCAGGGGACAAGTCACTACCGTCAAACTACCGCCCAATAAGCCTGACCTCAATTGTAGGCAAATTACTAGAGTCAATTATAGCTGATATTATTAGAAGCCATCTAGATAACCATAATTTGATTAATGATACCCAGCATGGATTCACGAGGGCCGTTCCTGCCTATCTAATTTATTAACCTTCTTCAGTAAAGCTTTTGAGGCTGTTGATCACGATAAAGAATTCGATATTGTTTATTTAGACTTTAGTAAGGCTTTTGATAGAGTACCGCACCAGAGACTGTTAAAGAAAGTGGCAGCTCATGGCATTGGGGGAAAAGTGCTGTCATGGATCGAGTCATGGCTCACCAATAGGAAGCAGAGAGTGTGCATAAATGGGGTTAAATCCGAATGGGGACTTGTAACAAGTGGTGTTCCACAGGGATCAGTCTTAGGCCCATTGTTATTTATAATATATATCAATGACCTTGATGAGGGAATTACTAGTGATATGAGCAAATTCGCCGACGACACGAAGATAGGTAGGATAATTGATTCAAACATAGATGTCATAGAACTTCAGGAAGATTTAGACAAACTTAATTCGTGGTCAGAAAAGTGGCAGATGCAGTTCAATGTAGATAAATGCAAGGTTCTGAAGCTCGGGAGTGTCCATAACCCAAGCACTTATAAGTTAAATAACGTAGAACTTAGCCATCACTCTTATGTTCTTATGTTTAACTGCTGCCTCCACTACCATCACAACTGCTGCCTCCATCCCCAACACAACAGATGTCTCTACCAACACAACTGTCACCATCCCCAACACAACTCCTGCCTCCATTACCACCACAGATGCTGCCTCCATCACCTCCACAACCACCAACAATACCTGAATCACCAACATTAGCATAAGCTAAAATTTAGCTTATGCTGATGTTGGTGATTCATTTAGCTGCCAAATGGCCAGGGGCAAAACTCTGAGCGCACGCACACACACAAACACACACACACACACACACACACACACACACACAGGGGAAGTCAGTTGAGAGGCGGGTCTCAGGTACACGAGGTTTCAGCTGAAAATTAAAAACACAGATGAGTCACAGGGATGTTAGAAAATACTTCTTTAGCCTTAGAGTGATCAGGAAGTGGAGTGACCCAGCCAATGAAATTGAAGAGGCAGGAACCATACTTCATAGTTTTAAGAGGAATGAGAGGGTTCATGCAACTAGGGGAGAAGAAACGCAGTATCGACCAGCAGAGAGGCGGGGCCGGGAGCTGAGCTTCTATCCCTGCTACCCTCCACCACACACACACACCAAACAAATTTAAATTCAGGCTGGCACTCATGGAGACAAATTAGACTTGATTTGAACCTAATTCCAGCATGTAATTAAATTCTCAAACAGACTATACCAAGATCGCTATTTTCACATTCAGGGGGACGTAATCCTATTTATTTTTCATGAAAAAAAGGATCTGATACTTTTAGGGAAAGTAACAGCATCGTTAACATTGATTTTCCGATCCTTCCTCCCCTTGAATGAGTTTATTTTGCTAATGCGAGTTCGTAAATCAGTGAGATCGTAAAGCTAGCACGTAAAACCACGACGCAAACGTTAATGAAGTGGATGAGTGTTGGAAGGCTTTAGAATACAATGTTAGTTTACATAGCGCGTTATATTTAAAGCCTATCAATTTCACGTGGGGCCTTAAGGCTGTGGTACTAAAAATCATGAATACTGTTTCCTAAAATAGTTGTTAAAGTATGTTAACAGTGTATATGAGCTAAGATACATATCCTTCGGTGTATATACAAAGATATACATCTCTGTGTTTATCACTATATGTATATGCTGCCGAATAGGTAATACTTGTTATTCTGGCTTAACTAGTAACGCTCTTGCCGAATAAGGCAAGCGAAAATTTGTGTATTCAATAATTTCGCAAAAATCATTATGAAACTAACAAAATATATTTTTGTGTTTGTTTATTAAATTATTGTAAACTTATCTAAGTTTTCCAAGGTTAGATTAGTACCAAACGTGCACACGAGAGTCACTCCCTACGAGAGCAAAAGACTCGGCAGTCGATTCAACATCCCCCCAATGAAAAGCAGGGGTGCCACTAGCACGTTGAGAGACAACACAATAAGTGTCAGGGGCACAAGACTGTTCAACTGCCTCCCAGCGTACATAAGGGGGATTACCAATAGACCCCTGGCTGTCTTCAAGCAGGCACTGGAGAGGCACCTAAAGTCGGTACCTGACCAGCCGGGCTGTGGTTCGTATGTCGGACTGCGTGCGGCCAGCAGTAACAGCCTGGTTGATCAGGTTCTGATCCACCACGAGGCCTGGTCACAGACCGGGTCACGGGGGCGTTGACCCCCGGAACTCTCTCCAGGTAAACTCCAGGTAACGTAAATGAAAAAAAATATATATCTTTAAACTCATAAGATAAAATTTTAGAACGAGCTTAATTTTAAACGAGTTCTTACTAATTGACCAATTTTACTTATTCGGCACGACATACATATATAAACAGAGATATGAACCTCTCAATCAGTATACTCTGTATTCCCCAAATCAGTTCCTGATCAGCAGGGCTGTGGTTCATATGTTGGACTGTGGGTCGTGGACACCAAAAATTTGATCGACTAGGCCAGCGGGGGCAGTGACCTCCGGAAGCGTCTACAGGTAACGTACAAGTAACCACTGGAAAAGACTAATAGTGACCGGTGAAACGTGAGTGTGACTGATGATGTTTCGCTCACAACCCACAACGACCGCAGCAGCGGCAATACGGACGTGTTTGATTTACTTATTTTTTTTTTTTTAGATATGACTAAGAATTATCAGTGAACTTTAAGATGTACGATATTTTGGGTGCTTTTAAAGACCTAGTTCTTAGGCTTTTTGAGAATCCAAATGTTCTTAAGTTATCATTACAGGATGAAGACGAAGACTTTACTCGGATTATTAGACTGGGAGGGATTATAACTCAGGCCAAGAAGTACGACTTAATTCCCTTAGGGTTGGGACGTCCTATAATACGAAACAGCTGACGCTATTTATTGTTACGTAAACAGGAGGAACATGTGTTAGGAAACCTGGCCATACGTCGCGCCCTGCCTGGGACTGAACTGGGGTTCTATGAGATGTGAGTCACATGTGCCACGGAGCCATTTCAGTGGCAAAAAATAATCTGCTGCTCATATTACGGGATTTTATATTTCCTGAGGAATGGGAGGTACTGAGATTCGATCCAAGGAAAGGGGACGGCAGCTCCAGTTCCTTGCACCAAGAGCTCTTCGCCAGCATCAAGGCAGCGCCCTTGAAAAGGTTCTCTCTCACAATAAAACAACAAAAACATTAATGTTTCTGGTGTATCGCTCGATACACCAGTGAAAGAGGATTAGCAACACCCCAAATGGCGAGTGAGTGAGCGAGTTAGCTTTTTTTTATGATTTTTTTTTTAGGAAAGGAGACGAGAGAGAACTAGAAGAATTAAGACAACAAGATCAGGGCTGTGACGTGCCGCCCTAGGCAAAAAAAAAAAAAAAGCAACAAGTCTGACTACAGTTAGACTGGTGTTTTTCTTTTCTTTTCACTTGGCCGAAGATCATTATTGTGCAACTTCAATTATGATTATTAATTATTTATTGATCATTATTTTTATTTTAACACCAGCCGTCTCATCCCTCCCCCCCCCAACAAAAAAAGGAAATATATTCACTATCATTTATTCACTAGCTGTCTTGCCAGAAGTACGTAGACATCAATATTCAAAGGACCATCTAAACTGCAACATCCCTAACCTTCCTTGAGAGTGCAGGTATTGTACCTCCCACCTCCACGACTCAGTTATTATTTTCATCGTCACGGGGAAGAGTTGAACTTGTAGAGGTCATACAGCGTATCGAAAATGGGAGGCAGTCAGGTTTGATCAAATGGAAGGGTATCGTAGCAACAATTCTTTGTATCAAGAGCCCCCTCACCATCATGGCTCCCTCGCAGGCTTCAACATTTACACAAATATGATTTTACTGTGAAAATAATGATGGGCATCAGGATAGATTATGTTACTAAGGTTTCTGCATAGACAACAACACACTATCCTTGGTGAAATATGCGTAATATAGCTGACCTAACCTATACTATAATTTGCGTATGTGCATTACATTTTTCTTATTTAGGAAAAAGTATAATACGGAAATGCGCTGCCCATTGAAGTAGGAAAACTGTAACGTGGCTACAAAACACAACTATGTCAGAGACGACAGAACAAAAATTTGATACAAAACACGACAGAGAAAACCATGGATTATGAAACACGACAACGATGAACACGATAATGAAAACTATATGTAAATCACGACAAGGGCGAAATTGATCAATGTTCTATAAATAACGACGATGATGGAGACGACAAAGAAAACAGTGAACAATAAAACACGACAATGACAGAAGCGACATAGAAAACCATGAGCTATAAAACATTAGCCATGATGAGACGACAAAGAAAAGTATGGGACATAAAAAATCAAAATAAGAGAGGACAAAGAAAACTATGGTAGGTAAAACATCAAAATGACAGACGACAAAAAAAGTATGGGCTCTAAAACACGACAATTACAGATACAACAGAGAAATACGTGAGCTATATAACACGACAGTGACAAAGACGACAAAGAAATACATGGGCGACGTCAGACATGCTCTTATCACGACATGAGCGTCCACCTTGTCTCTCAGGGAGCGACTCCCGTACATGGTATGATGATGCCGACGAGGGGCTTTTGATCCAAGGAATTGGAGCTGTCTACCCCTTCCTTGGATCGAACCTGATTACCTCCAATTTTTCAGCGTGCTGTATGGCGGGTTTTACGCTTCTACATTAATTTAATAATTTTTCAAAATACTCGTTCCGAAAATCAGAAAAAAAAAATTGCTAAAAAAATAAACGGCCAGAATACAAAAATATCCAAAGTTCAGAGCGCAAAAAAAGGCCCAAACAAAAGGAGGAAACAATAAAACTGAAGTCCAGGGTATAAAATAAAAATAAAAAATAAAACTCTAGCTAGGAGAATAAAATCCTTATTCAGTATGCAAAAGAAAATTCAAGTTGCGAATACATTGTTATTATTATTATTTGGAAGCGAAAAATCTTTCGTGTGACGCAGAACCTGAGGAGAGGGAGGCAGTCATGATGAATTCAAGGGAAGGAACGGTCTAACCCCTTGGATCAAGAACCCCCCAAAGGCAAATAAAGAACCCGTTCCTCGAGAGGAAACCTAGAGTACAAAAAAAAAAAATCCTATCTCACTGTTGGACGACAAACTCTCACAAACACACAATAAAGAATGCAAAAACATTGTAGCCTCGAGATATATTTTTTTTTTTTGTTACACAAAAGTGAGGGATATTTTATATCGACTTACGCGTGAATAATTATCATGATTTCTCATTCTAATATTTTGTAGTTTATTGTATTTTGAACTCGGATATGTTAATTTGATTATTATTATAATCAAATAGAAGCGCTAAACCACAGTGTTAATTTGAGATATCACACGGATAACATGTTTGACTATGTGGATAAGATATACGAAGGACGTACTGCCGACCAAACTGAAAAAAACATTGCAGAAGGTACTTTAATTGGGACAATGTTTCGCCCTGTATTGATAAGAGCTCTTCATAAAACTAAACGTTGTCTCAATAAAAGTTCGTTCTGCAACATGTGGCTTTTCTTCAGACGTTTCTCTCCGCTATCTTTACAGGGTTATGATTAGCCTTGAGAGGATAGGGGGTGTGTGTCTATCAATAGCGCGAAAGTGAACTAAGCCGTGCTCACACCGTAGTGCTCACACCGTCGTGCTCATAGAGATGTAATGTCGCCGAGTAGTGATTATGGTGGCCGAGACTCGGCTCCTGGCCCCGCCTCCTATATCAGTCTGATCTACATCACTGATCTACATGGACTGTATATGTGTGTGTACTCACCTACTTGTGGTTGCAGAGGTCGGTTCATAGCTCCTGGCCCCGCCTCTTTACTGATTGTTATGTCCTTTATCTCCCTGCTCCATGAACTTTTGTCGTGTGGGGTTCGATTGATGGATTTGGGAATATACACATGATGGATGGCTGATAACTTATAATTGAGGGAGAATAAGGAGTGCTCCAGGCCTGACCTGTCTACTCTGCTACGCCTTGTCTAGAACTGAGAAGCCCAGTGCCCGGAGGGCATTCAAAGAGCACTTTATCTAATTT
Organism: Cherax destructor; assembly: GCA_009830355.1. NCBI lineage: Eukaryota > Metazoa > Arthropoda > Malacostraca > Decapoda > Parastacidae > Cherax > Cherax destructor. The sequence goes on along the minus strand of WNWK01001094.1, from coordinate 230,356 downwards.
CTTGACATGCTTGACCAGGTGTGGGTTCCAAACTGGAGCTGCATACTCCAGTATGGGCCTCACATACACATTGTACAGAGCCTTGAACGATTCCTTACTGAGGTATCGGAAAGTTATTTTCAGGTTTGCCAGGCGCCCGTATGCTGCAACAGTTATCTGGTTGATGTGCGCCTCAGAAGATGTGTTCGGTATTATACTCACCCCAAGATCCTTTTCCTTGAGTGAGGTTTGCAGTCTTTGGCCACCTACCCTATACTTCTTTGCCCTTCCCCTATCTTCATGACTTTGCATTTGGTTGGGTTAAATTCAAGAAGCCAGTTGCTGGACCAGGCTTGCAGCCTGTACAGGTCTCTTTGTAGTCCTGCCTGATCCTCATTTGATTTAATTCTCCTCATTAACTTCACATCATCTGAAAACAATGACACTTCTGAGTCTATTCCTTCTGTCATGTCATTCACATATACCAAAAACAGGACTTGTCTTAGGACTGACCCCAGGTGCCCACTCTGACACTTCGTAACGTACCATAATTTCGTTGTTGCCTCCTTGTCAGGTATTCCCTGATCCATTGCAGTACCCGTCCTGCTATGCTTATCTGATCCTCTAGCTTTTGCACTAATCTCTTGTGAGGAAATGTGTCAAAGGCCTTCTTACTGTCCAAGAAAATGCAGTCTACCCACCCCCTTCTTTCTCATGTCTTATTTCCGGTATTTTGTCATAAAACTCCAGTAGGTTCGAGACACAGGAGTTTCCTTCTCTGAATCCGTGCTGGTTGTCTTTTATAAGCTTGTTCCGTTCTAGCTGCTCCACCACTCTCCTCCTGATAATCTTATCCATGACTATGCACACTGTACACGTCAGTGACACAGGTCTGTAGTTTAGTGCCTCGTGTCTGTCCCCTTTCTTAAAAATGGGCACTACATTTACCATCTTCCATACATCAGGTAGTTGCCCAGTTTCAATGGATGTGTTGAAAATTGTTGTCAGTGGCACACACAGCGTCTCCGCTCCCTCTCAAAGGACTCTCGGAGAGATGTTCAGTGTGTGTGTCAAAATAAAGAATATATATAAAAACAACTAGATTTAGTATATCAATGCCTAGAGAATATGTTCAGGATGCTAATGAATGTGCAGATCATATGTATAAGGGACTAGAATATGCGTCCTCGAGATTAGAGAATTTATACATGAGGTTAGAACATGCCTACACTATAGAATATGCGTTCACGGGCCTAGAACATATGTACATATAGTTAGAGCACAGGCACAAGGCGCTATTTTGAGGCTAGGGCTCATTTCCTGAATTCTATTTACAGGATTGAGCTCATGGTCTAGTTTGGCATTCATGCATCAGATCCCAAGTCTTAAAGGCTGATCCACACGCCAGAGATCAGCCTCACATATCTTTTCAAGAGATTCACTTCTAAGTATTTTCTTTCAAAAAGGCAGAGATCGTGTTTAAACTCTTATTCGCGTTGTAGAGATTGTGAACTCCTTTCTGCACTCCACTGAGAGGGTAAATGCCAACCTTCCCTATCCACACTCTTATACGAGGCAAATATGTTAATAGTAGGTGTTATGATAGTGCACAGAAGTCCATAAACTCTTCTTGTTTACATAGCTTAAGAGGATAGTCTAGTAATTGAGATTTTATCCTTTGCAATACACACCAAAAATTAGCCTTCCTCTTTTTACACTATCCCCATTAGCACAAATAATTTAATACACACTAAAAATCGAGTCAGTTTTTCATTCGACCCCAAGATCAGAAAATCATTAAATACACACCAAGAATCAAGCTTCCTCTCTCCACCCCGACCCCCCACAAGCACAAATCATTGAGTACACACCGAAAATCTTCTCTCCACACGCCCGAGATTGATTCGAGAAAGACGATCTTGACTTAGAGTCTTGTGTACAGTGGAGACTTGGCCGGCGGCGTCCACCCAGGTGGTGGTGAGCAGAACACGTGCAGAAATATTAGCGTAAATTACGACTTCCGGCGAGATGCAGCTAGACTGAGTATCCAGGGAAGGAAGGAGAGGTCAGTGGCTGGAGTAGTGGTGGATGTGGGGAGGGCTGGGAGTGCGGGTTGATGGAAGGGGTGGGTGTCTTAGTAATGAGAAGGGTGAAGGAGGTGTGGGTGTTTGCGAAGTGAAGTGGTGGTGTGGGTTTTGAGGATGCAATGTGTTGGTGTACGTGGTGGGATATGATTTTTTTTTATTGTTTAATTCATGTTAGGTGCTAAACCCATGCCGGTAATTCAGCGCAAGACGTAGTGGAGGCTTGATCCTCTGTCTATCAAGTGCGACACAGACGCGCTTCCTATTTATACTCAAAACATAATTGAATTCATCAGCAGTGTGCTGCTTTCCTATTCTAAATGATGGTATAGAGTGAGAACAAAAGTAAGCTACGTTTCTCTTGTCATATTCCACCTCTCCTTATGGGGCTCATACAAGGTGTCCATATCTGTCAACCTGAGCTGGGAAACATCAGTAGCGAAATGAGGATATCATTTAGTATTCCATTTAACGTTCATCAGCTACAGAAGCTTCAAAAGTTTCGTTCCAGCAGAGCTGCTGTTACTCTCACTTGGGAATCACCATTTTTCAGGATATCCAGTACCATTTACGGATGAAATAAATGTTTCTGAAGATATTTCCATCATCCCAGAGCGTTGTCGAGATGTGATGTGTTGGTATGGAGAAGTGTAATAGGTAGGGATGTGGATGTGGGATGTTGTAGTGTGAGTAGTGACGCTAACTTAGGTGGTGGATAAAGACCGTCTTGCGTATGAGTCGGCTAAAGGGTGTTTGAGTGTTGGAGAAGATACGTGTTGGTGCTAGGGAAAGTAAGTGTTGGTGTGGGTGGTGAGGACTTCCAGCGTTTGTAAACAACGATGCAACATCACGCTTAATAAATAAGCATTAAAATTTGCTAATGAAGACAACAAATCAAATCGTAGGTAAGGTTTTAATTACTGCATGACGAATTATATAGAACAAGTGGATAAATTAAATACCACTGGTCTGAATTAGTGATTTAAAGATGGATAGTGTTGACATTAAGTAAATAATTACAAAAACATTTGTTGATGACTTGTCAAGTTCATACTAACGCCTCATTAAGTTTTCTGTGTGATTAGCTTTTCAATTATTACTTACCATTGCTTGTGTTTATAATAAATTAATTCATTATCGACACAGTTTGTGAATAATGAGATACCCGCCTAAAAGTATATTGTAGCAAGAGGGGAATTTTTTCCCCATTCCTATAAATTTGCATACGTAATTATTTTAAAGGAAGGTGCTAAGCAGCAATCTTCTCTCGATTGCAAAAATGGCGCAGATATTTCATGTTTATGACCTAAAATAGACATTTAAACTAATTTCTTTATAAATTAAATAGTCGAACATCAACCATAAAATTGACTGTGGTGGCTGAAAAAAAAAATCAATTGAGTTTCTAGGTGTGTTAATCTCAGTAAAACTCAAGCATACTAGCTAGAACCCAAGAGCTATCCTGGCGTGTGGTCATAACAGAATACTTTCAAGTTGTCAAACAATGCTGTCAACGTTGGAGGTTTAATACAATACTCAGACACTACCAACGAATGGTATATTAATTAACAAAAACTTTTATATCTCACAGCTGACCTGGAAGAATCATACCTCAAGCATCCTGGTTATGCATACCGAGCCACTGATTTCATACAAATGTGAACTAAAGGTTTCAACCCTAGCGATATATATAGCCAAAATCGCAAGTTTTACCTATATATATATATATATATATATATATATATATATATATATATATGTATGTATGTGTGTGTGTGTGTGTGTGTACTGCAGGGGTCGATACATAGCTCCTGGCCCCGCCTCTTCACTGGCCGCTACTGGGTCACTCTCCCTGCGCCATGAGCTTTATCATACCTCTTCTTAAAGCTATGTATGGAACCTGCCTCGACTACATCCATTGTGTGTGTTGTGTGTGTTCGTTCTTGCTGGTGGCTGTCTATAGTGTCTATAGACAAACAAATACTCGTTGACGTAATCCGATCAAGAGTCAAGGTGATCATCACTTCCTGCTAACCCAGCTATGTCGGCGACAGATCTCCTCTGTACTGGGTCCTGAGACGAGAGGGAAGCCCGTGCCACGCAGTCTATGATGGTGATCCACTCCGGCCACTGCCAACTTAGCCTCCCTGTGCTGTAACACCCGAAATACTCGAGGCAGGAGCCAGGCAGCTTAAGACAGCTTATACTGACGGCGCCAAGGGGAACTCAGCAAAAGAAGCTTACTCCGTCTTATCCACTTACTGATGGAGATGCAACGCCTGGCGATCCTGGCAGAGACTCTTTATTGGTATTTGTGGTTGTGTTGAGCGGAGATGTGGGGATATCAAGATCGTTTTAGTCTTATTGTCCCTCAGCATTCCCTATCTATCAGTTACGCAAACTTCAACTTAACGAGTTAGGATTTACAGGTTTTACAAGCTTTTCGTACTCGTTTGCTCTGCGGTAGCATATATGTCTGTTAGCTGTGCTAAGCAGGATCAAATTACATACAACGAGCCTTCATAACTTGAAATCTGACGATAGTGTGAGGCTTTAATAGCATAAGAAAAAATAAAAAGGTATATCATCGTAATATTCACGACAAAACACTAAAACTGCAAAGGTTCGACCTCAAAGGTCGTCCCTTCCCTTGTGGAACGACCTTTCCATAGACTTCTGGGAGTTTAAGGTCCACAAGTTCTCATTCTTGTGCACACCCACTGGCTTAGTAATAGCTAGCGCGTCTCGCGGCTGTCTGGTCAGAGTTCAAGTACCAGTGTTCTTATATCATGCCGAATAGGTAAAACTTGCTATTTTGGCTTAACCTCCAAGAAGATATAAACCAACTTTTCCAATGGGCAACGAAAAACAATATGATGTTCAGTGAAGACAAATTGGAACTACTCCGTTATGGAAAACTGGAAGAGATAATAATTAGAACTGGGTATACTACAAACTCTGATCATACAATAGAGCGAAAAAATAATGTGAGGGACCTGGGAGTGGTAATGTCTGAGGATCTCACGTTCAAGGATGACAACAATGCCACTATCACATCTGCGAGGAAACTGATAGGATGGATAATGAGAACATTCAAGACAAGAGATGCCAAGCCAATGATGATCCTTTTTAAATCACTTGTTCTCTCTAGGCTAGAATACTGCTGTACATTAGCATCTCCTTTCAAAGCAGGTGAAATTGCAGATCTAGAGAATGTGCAGATAACCTTTACTGCACATATAAGTTCCATCAAACACCTCAACTACTGGGAACGCTTGGAAGCACTTGACTTGTACTCGCTGGAACGCAGGCGAGAGAGACATATCATAATCTACACTTGGAAAATTCTAGAAGGAATGGTCCCGAATCTGCACACAGAAATCACTCCCTACGAAAGTAAAAGATTTGGCAGGCGGTGCAAAATACCATCAATGAAAAGTAGGGGAGCCATTGGTACACTAAAGAGAACACAATACGTGTCCGGGGCCCAAGACTATTCAACAGCCTCCCACCATGCATAAGAGGAATTACCAATAGGCCCCTGGCTGTCTTCAAGAGGAAGCTGGAAAGATACTTTAAAGTCGGTGCCGGATTAACTGGGTTGTGGTTCGTACGTTGGACTACGTGTGACCAGCAGTAACAGCCTGGTTGATCAGACCCTGATCCACCGGGAGGCCTGGTCGTGGACCAGGCCTCCCGGTGGCAAGAAGCAAGAAGAGCGTTGCTATTTAACAGTGTCCTCGATAGATGACAGTCTCATGCACACACACACACCAGGAGCTATGTCTCGACCCCTGCAACCACAACTAGGTGAGCACGGAGGGGCCGGGTTCAATTCCCGGTGGGGCAGAAACATTTCGAAGTGTTTCCTTACATACACACACACATATATACAACAGGCCTAGTGTCTAATTGACATGTGCCTAGGACAAAATGGTAACTAACTAACACAGCAGGCCAAGTGCCTCTGACAACTAATAACTACTACTACTACACACACACAGGAAGGAGAGAGAGAGAGAGAGAGAGAGAGAGAGAGAGAGAGAGAGAGAGAGAGAGAGATAAGAGCGTTACAGATACATTACTGATGCCATGACAGACAGCAGTAGTGTCTAAGACAGGAAGGGGCCTCTGCGTCTTAGATGTATTTATATATTTTTCAACACAAGTAGGCACATCCGCAGTGTGGCTGCCGTATTCTATAACCTGAGATGTATCGTTAGGGACGGAGGGGACGATGGTAGAGGGGAATACTAACAGAGAGAGGGGGGTGAAAAAGATCGGGTGTGTGTGTGTGTATGTTGGGGGAAGGGGGTAAGGACGAGGGAGTGAGGCAGGGAAGAGGGGATGGAGGGTGGGAGAGAGGGAGTGAAGGAGTGGGTGAGGAAATGAGGGAGAGGGAGACAGAGACGGAGGGAGGGTAGGAAGATCAGCAGGAAAGGAGCAACAAAAACACTATCTCGCACCTGCGCTGCTTTGGCAGTGTTGCCGCGCGCATATTTGTCCGGCCAGCCGTCATCAAAACCACCTCAACGCAACCCAAAATTACAAGGACCCCAGTGGAAGTCACTTTGTTTGACTTTTGGGTTACCTTAGGTTATTTACACTATGATAATTACACTGTGTACCTGCACCTAAATAACTTTCTTATAATTCCTTCCATGGCACCAATTATGTATTATAATTGAACTTATGTGTACCAGTACCTAAATGAACTTACAATTTCTTTTATGGCACATATACGACAATAAACACCAACGCCCTTCAAGACATTTCCTCTCTGTCAACTGCAAATATGACTAACAAAAAAAAGAATATCTATACACTGAGATAAGCAAATAGATTTTTGAGATCGCAAGATTAAATTGGGCTCCCTCTCTTGAGCTTATCTGCAACACCTGCGAGTGCTCATCCTTGCTCATGTGATGGAAATAAGACCTACTATATATATATATATATATATATATAACCTGGGATAGAGCCCGCCTACTTGCAGTGAGAGCTCCTCATGCAGGGGACTTTCTTTTGGCTGTTCCCAACTCCAGCCTTGGCACACGCCTCGACCCACAGACCATCCGCATTGGTGTTGCCCTTCGACTTGCCGCCCCTATTCTCGCCGAACACAGGTGTATTTGTGGCAGTGAAGCAGCAGACCGATTCGGGTACCATGGTCTTGTGTGTCGTAAATCCGAGGGAAAGATTGCAAGACATGAAGAGGTTAATAACATTATCAAGAGGAGCCTCACAACAGCCGGATGCCCAGCAGTAAGGGAACCACCCCAACTATGCAGATCTGATGGCAACCAAAAGCGTCCAGATGGTATCACCCTTCAAGCCTGGACAGACGGCAAGCAGGTGGTGTGGGACTACACATGTGCATCTACCTTGGCTGATACCTATCTCCAGTACACCAGGGAGGAAGGAGGGGCTGCTGCCACCTTCAGGAGTCCCAGAAGTCGAGAAAATATGGAGAACTTGCCCATCATTATATGTTTGTTCCCATAGGCTCAGAGACCCTTGGCTCATGGGGAAAGAGTGCATCTAAGTTCCTCAAGGAGCTGGGCAAAAGACTCAACAGGGTAACTAGGGATCCCAGGGCAGCTAGTTTTCTGTTCCAGCGACTCAGCGCTGCTGTTCAGAGGGGTAATGCATGCTGTATTCTGGGCACGCGCCCAGCTCGGAAGAGCTGGATGAGATTTTCGCATTATAATCAGTGACAAAGATGTAACAATATGTACTAGACATGTATCTCTCACCTCGTGTACTGTATATGCCATCTTTATATCAACAATGTATCTCTCAAATCTTTTGTACCATATTATGTAATAAAACATACCTATTGGTAAAAAAAAAAAATTAAAAGATGGTGGTAGGAGAAGTGGAATATTCAAATGGCATCAGGAAGAAATCCAAATATTCTTCCTGAAGCCTTTTATCCACTTCTCGAGGCTATGGGTCCCACAATTTGTACCAGAGGTGGACCCATCCTTATATATATATATATATATATATATATATATATATATATATATATATATATATATATTTTTTTTTTTTTTTTTTTTCAACAAGTCGGTCGTCTCCCACCGAGGCAGGGTGACCCAAAAGAAAGAAAATCCCCAAAAGAAAATACTTTCATCATCATTCAACACTTTCACCACACTCGTACATAATCACTGTCTTTGCAGAGGAGCTCAGATACGACAGCTGAGAAAAGTCCTTCCCGCTGTCACTATCTCAGACCCCTCCTTTAAAGTGCAGGCATTGTACTTCCCATTTCCAGGACTCAAGTCCAATTAAATCAATTAACTGGTTTCCCTGAATCCCTTCACAAAATGTTACCCTGCTCACACTCCAACAGATCGTCATGTCCCAAAAACATTCGTCTCCATTCACTCCTATCTAACACGCTCACACATGCTTGCTGGAAGTCCAAGCCCTCGCCCACAAAACCTCCTTTACCCCTTCCCTCCAACCTTTTCTAGGACGACCCCTACCCGCCTTCCTTCCCTACAGATTTATACGCTCTCCAAGTCATTCTACTTTTATCCATTCTCTCTAAATGACCAAACCACCTCAACAACCCCTCTTCAGCCCTCTGACAAATACTTTTAGTAACTCCACACCTTCTCCTAATTTCCACATTCCGAATTTTCTGCATAATATTTACACCACACATTGCCCTTAGACAGGACATCTCCACTGCCTCCAGCCTCCTCCTCGCTGCAGCATTTGCAACCCATGCTTCACACCCATATAAGAGTGTTGGTACCACTATACTTTCGTACATTCCCTTCTTTGCCTCCATGGATAACGTTTTTGTCTCCACAGATACCTCAATGCACCACTCCCCTTTTTTTTCTTCATCAATTCTATGGTTAACCTCATCCTTCATAAACCCATCCGCTGACACGTCAACACCCAAATATCTGAAAACATTTACTTCTTCCATAATCCTCTCTCCAATGTGATATCCAATTTTTCTTTATTTAAATCGTTTGATACCCTCATCACCTTACTCTTATCTATGTTCACTTTTAACTTTCTACCTTTACACACTCTCCCAAACTCGTCCACTAACTTTTGCAACTTTTCTTAAGAATCTCCCATAAGCACAGTATCATCAGCAAAAAGTAACTGTGTCAACTCCCATTTTGCATTTAATTCTCCATAATTTAATCCCACCCCTCTCCCCAACACCCTAGCATTTACTTCTTTTACAACCCCATCTATAAATATATTAAACAACCATGGTGACATTACACATCCCTGTCTAAGACCTACTTTTACCGGGAAGTAATCTCCTCTCTCCTACACACCCTAACCTGAGCCTCACTATCCTCATAAAAACTCTTTACAGCCTTCAGTAACTTACTACCTATTCCATACACTTGCAACATTTGCCACATTGCTCCCCTATCCACTCTATCATATGCCTTTTCTAAATCCATAAATGCAATAAAAACTTCTCTACCTTTATCTAAGTACTGTTCACATATATGCTTCACTGTAAACACTTGATCTACACATCCCCTACCCACTCTAAAGCCTCCTTGCTCATCTGCAATCCTACTCTCTGTCCTACCTCTAATTCTTTCAATAATAACCCTGCCATACACTTTACCTGGTATACTCGGTAAACTTATTCCCCTATAATTTTTACAATCTCTTTTATCCCCCTTCCCCTTCCCTTTATATAAAGGAACTATACATGCTCTCTGCCAATCCCTAGGTACCTTCCCCTCTTTCATACATTTATTAAACAAAAATACCAACCACTCCAGCACTATATCCCCCCCTGCTTTTAACATTTCTGTCATGATTCCGTCAATTCCAGCTGCTTTACCCCCTTTCATTCTATGTAATGCCTCACGCACCTCTCCCACACTCACATCCTGCTCTTCTTCACTCCTAAACGATGTTGTACCTCCCTGGCCAGTACATGAAATTACCGCCTCCCTTTTTTCATCGACATTTAAAAGTTCCTCAAAATATTCCCGCCATCTACCCAATACCTCCAGCTCCCCATCTACTAACTCCCTACTCTGTTTTTAACTGACAAATCCATTCGTTCCCTAGGCTTTCTTACCTTGTTTATCTCACTCCAAAATTTTTCTTGTTTTCAGCAAATTTCTTGACAGAGCCTCTCCCATTCTTTCAACCGCTCTTCTTTTGCACTCTCTCACCACTCTCTTCACCTTTCTTTTACTTTCCATATACTCTGCTCTTCTATTAACACTTCTGTTTTGTAAAACCTCTCATAAGCTACCTTTTCTCTTTTATCACACCCTTTACTTCTTCATTCCACCACTCACTCCTCTTTCCTCCTGCACCCACCCTCCTATAGCCACAAACTTCTGCCCCACATTCTAATACTGCATTTTTAAAACTATCCCAACTCTCTTCAACCCCCCCACTACTCCTACTTGCACTAGCCCACCTTTCTGCCAATAGTTGCTTATATCTCACCCTAACTTCTCCTCCCCTTAGTTTATACACTTTTACCTCTCTCTTACTTACTGTTGCCATTTTCCTTTTGTCCCATCTACCTTTTACTCTAACTGTAGCTACAACCAAATAATGATCTGATATATCCGTTGCCCCTCTATAAACATGTACATCCTGAAGCCTACTCATCAACCTTTTATCCACCAATACATAATCCAACAAACTACTTTCCTTACGTGCTATATCATACCTTGTATATTTATTTATCCTCTTTTTCATAAAATATGTATTACTTATTACCAAACCTCTTTCTACACATAGCTCAATTAATGGCTCCCCATTTACATTTACCCCTGGCACCCCAAATTTACCTACTACTCCATCCACAACATTTTTACCCACTTTAGCATTAAGATCCCCAACCACAATTACTCTCTCACTTGGTTCAAAACTCCCCACACACTCACTCAACATTTCCCAAAATCTCTCTCTCTCTAGACAAGCTACAGGGGTGGAAATCATTAGCTCAAGTACTTTCACACTTCTCAGTGCGTCATCAGGAGATGCAAAGTTACAAGGCAACAATTGAAGGAGGGGAAGTTTATTTTATCAGAGTAGCACAGTGCAGGTTTGACACCTGCCGCAGCCTCTGGCTTGTTTTACATTGTTAAGATCGCCTATCTGCGAGTGTTTGCATATATATATATATATATATATATATATATATATATATATATATATATATATATATATATATATTACAATGCAATGCAGAAACCTGCATAATAGATACAGATTGGAAAATTTAAAGCGATCTGAAGAGGCATTCTCAATATTTTTGCAAAATTTTTACCCAAATTTGCTAGATTACTAAGTGCTCTTATACAGCCAAAATCTACTCGTAGTCTTTCCTCTAAGCAAGATACACCAGTGTTGAAGTTTCAAGTCTATCAGAGGATGCATTATTAAGTTATTACATAAAAACCAGAATTTTAATTTGCTAAAATAAATTAGGAAAATGGCACCTACACAGCCCAATAACAACCCGAACTTTTCGCTGAATAACATACATTTACGTTCAAAATTTGATGCTGATCGGCATAGGCATTCTCAAGTTATCACACGGAAACCAACATCCCGTTTTTTTAATATATAAACCGGTCAATTTGCACCTACAAAGCTCGAATTTATTCTGATTTTTGGAGCAGGATCCACCAGCTTTCGAATTTTGAACCTGATCCTAAAATACCTTCTCATGTTATCACATGGAAACAAAAAATATATTCCTGGAAGAAAAGTGTGACTTTGTTCACACACAATAAATATCTGTGCAGCCTTAGTAAACTACTGTTTGTGCTTTACAGAAATATTAATTTTAAAACCAATAATAATAATAAACTAAATATAAGTATAGTTGTAACTGAATTTCGTATTGTGTCTGCTCGCTCTCTCTCTCTCTCTCTCTCTCTCTCTCTCTCTCTCTCTCTCTCTCTCTCTCTCTCTCTCTCTCTCTCTTTTAATCCATAATTTCCCTTCCTCATATATCCCTGTTTTCATTCACCACTTCCTCCTTCAATCCGTCCCTCCCTCAATCACTTCCTCTTTCTATCCCTCCCTCAATCACTTCCTCCATCTATCCCTCCCTCAATCACTTCCACCTTCAATCCCTCCCTCCATCAATCACTTCCACCTTCAATCCCTCCCTCAATCACTTCCTCCTCCTATCCCTCCCTCCATCTCTCCATCCACTCCAGATTCAACAGCCAATTAGCTAGGAAAATAAGTCAAAGAGGCGGCACCGTTAGATATAAAAATGACTCCCTCGTTCTCCCGATGGAAACAGACAAACTGGCAAACAAACATACGATCTCCAAACAAACAAACGAAAGCGCAAACAAAAGGACGATCAACGAAACGAAAAAATAGAAACACATTGTTCCACTGTCTTAAGTAAACAGAGAAAGATTTTTTTGTGTGTGTTGATCTGAAGACCCAGCATTCATTCACTGTTGTGTGTGATGCTGAAGGACTCATGATCCACGGAATTGGAGCTACCTTTCCCCTCCCTTGGATCAACCTGATCATCGCCCATTCTCCGGATGCTGTGTGTCCCCTACATGTTCAGCACTTCCTTATAAGAATAAGAATATTAATAATTTTTAGCACACTAGCCGTCTCACTGGGGTAGGGTGATAGAAAAAAAAAAAGAAACACTTTCACCATCACTCTATCATTGTCTTGCGATAGGCGTGCCGACATTACAGCTCAAATGCCCCTTCAAACCGGCTCACAGACGCTAATATCTATAGTTTCGGCTCAGATTTAATTTGGTTAGCTTAGGGTAGGATAGATCTCTAAAGATATTTAGCAGCAAATTAAAAACGAATAGCCACGCCATGTCTAACAAGACGGTGGCTTCGTGACTCCAAGAGAACATCGAAATCAGCACTTGCGTCTCTTGTGGAACGAGAATGGGCTACCTGTAGTCGCTTCCGGAGGTCACCGCCCCGGCTGCCCGGTCCCAGATCAGGCCGGATTGCAACACTGCATTTCCCCCCCCCCCTCCCCTCCTATGATTTTATAACAGCAACCATTTACTGTTGTAATACAATGGTAGAAAAGGCCGAAAGTTTATAAATAAGACAAAGCAGGTTAAGACGTTTCCTCCACCAGGAACTTCATTGAAAAATTCGCTCGTAGAAGCAACGCCTTCAAAATAAAACGCCATAAACCCCGTTGTGTCTAATTTATAACCCTTGATTGTACATGGTATGGTGATAACTGATAAGCTGTGGGGATAAGGACGCTCATGTCTTGTTCGGACATTAAAAGGACATTTATCTATTGATAAACAAGCGTCTTTATTCATATCAAACCTTTCCTTCAGATGCCATCACCCCACTGCACAGTAAATGATTGCGTTGTAAATATGACGTTAGTGCAGCACTAGAATATGTTTATTAGGAAGCTTTTACTCCCGTGTTTGGCGAAGCTCCCGGCGAGCAGGACTACCTGGAGGCTGTTCCAGGGGTCAACGCCCCCGCGGCCTAGTCTTTGACTAGGCGTCCCGGTGAATCAGGGCCTGATCAACCAGACTGTTACTGCTGGCCGCACGTAGTCCAACGTATGAGCCACAGCCCCGCTGATCAGGTACTGTCCAGTTCCCTCTTGAAGGCAGCCAGGGGTCAACTTGTGCTCTTGTGATTAACAAAACTCCCACTGAGCCAAACTATTTCTGATCCAGTGTTCCACAATCTATAGGTATACATATACAAGATTCTTTAACCACTGACTGTTAAGGAATCTTGTATGTTATAACGCGGCCTCACACAATGCGTGACAAACTTGCAAATTCTGTGGTGAAGAAATTTAGCTGAGACTTCCCGGTGTCAGACGTTTCGGCTAGGTTTCTATTTATTTACTTAGTGATGAAATACACACCTTTTTGTATAGTTTAATATAACCTACCCGTGCCCAAAATGAAAGTAAAATGTTACCCGGAAACGCTCAATAATCGACACTGGTAAATGCGTAAAAAAACGAACGGCGTAAAATGTGAATATTTTGAATACATAGCAATCATTCCCTCTGGCGTAGGCTTAAGACTCACCAAATTCCCAACAACCTTCTTCGACTTGTGTAAAATCGTAAATACACACACAAAAAAAAAATCAAAGACCTCACTTTCTATTTTCTTAAACCACGAGATCAAATAACTTAAGCTAAAGATAATACTTTAAATATTTGAGTATTTACATGACGTGTACACCCTGTAAAGATAAATATATTTGGAATTTAAAAATACTAAACCACGAATTATGTGAAAATTGCAGGCTCAGGTCACAGCTTGAAGGGCTCATCCAGGGTACTCTTCAGGTTCCTCTTGTTTGGGAAGACTGGCTGTGAGATTAGTGTGTCCGTTGTGCTGTCAGCGGACAGAAAAATCAAGCTTCTAGCTTCTCCTTGCGTTGAATGACCTACACGGCTTGAGAGTTTACCATAAAGTAATAATAATAATATTAGTATTAATTTCTACAAGTACATGATACAACTTATACAGAGCTAGACGACATCAGTGATATACTATGTAGAAAAGTACCTCGTAATGCAGAGCATTTCGGGCAAATTAGGTTAATTTTGTTCCCAGGATGTGACCCACACCAGTCGGCTAACACCCATGTACCTAACTACTGCTAGGTGAACAGGGGCAGCAGGTGCCTTAAGAAAATAACAATGATAAACTAATAATAATCAGACATGAGCTTTCAGTGCTGACTAACTACTGGATAGACTAGGGAGTAGCTAGAGGGAGAAAATAGATGATAAATAGAGGGGACTAGAACCACAGGAACGGCACCGCCTGGCGACTACGCAGATCCATTCACTGGAGCTGAAAATTCTCTAAACATTTTCAGATGTCTTGAAAATTATGAGGCTTGTTTTATTTGGGAAATATAAGTTTTTTTTATATATATGTATATGATAGTTTGCTTGGCATATGTTTAATTTATTATTGATTTTATTTATATTAGTTACAACTATTATAATATAATAATCAGGTAATTTTAATTATAGTTATTGTTAATAATGCTTTATTATTATTCATAAATTCGTCTGAAATATGCAGTAAGTATTTACACACACAAAAAAAGATAGAGGAGCAGGCAGAAATTGCAGGGAAAGCACTATAGTGCATCAATGAATACTTAACGGGAGGTAAACAACGAGTTACTGTCAGGGAGGAGGTGTCGGAATGGGCGAGTGTGACGAGTGGGGTTCCACAAGGGTCAGTACTTTGACCCGTACTGGTTTTTTTTTGTGTGTATGTGAACCACATATCAGAGAAAACCGAGTCTGATGTGTCCTTGTTCGCAGATGTGAAACTAAAGAGGAAAATACAAACAGGTGTAAACAAGAAAAGACTACAAATGGATCTGGCCAAGATGCAGGATTAGTCTGACGAGTAGCTGTTAGAATTCAACACCAGCAAATGCAAAATTATTATAGACAGAGGCGCAAAAATTTCGGAAATAGTGTATAAGCTCAGGAGACAAATATTGCAAACCTTCCTTAAAAAGATAGTTACGAACATCTAGCCTGAGGCACACAACTGAATAACCAGTGCAACAAAGGCGAGAATGGCGAATTTAAGGGAAGCTTTCAGAAACATCAATAAGAAGGCCTTCACGACCTTGTACACGGCATACGTCAAGCTCTTCTTGAAGTGTTCAGTACAAGTATGGAACCCGCATCTGGTAAAGCATCTAAAACTGGGGAAAAAATGCAAAGGTTTGCATCGAAACTTGTCTTAGAGGTGAGGGGATATGAACTATGAGAGGCTAGAGGAGCTAAACCTGACGACACTAGAGGACAGAAGGACCAGATGTGACCTGATTACAACGTACAAAATACTGATACGACTTACCAGGGCGGACAAGGAGAGAGTTTGTGAAGAAACCTCAGGTATACGAGGTCACAAGTGAAAGCTAAAAAACGCAGACGAGTCACAGGGATGTTAGGAAATTCTTCAGCCTTACAGTGGTCAGGGCGTGGAAAGACAATTGAGTACACACGTGTACACACGTGTACACACACACACACACACACACACACACACACACACACACACACACACACACACCTGCACATCTCTCTTCAACACACATTAGCCTTTTTTTTTTTCCTAACTCTTAAGGAGCTCGTGTAAACTTCCGGAGTGAGTCTAGACAAGTTTCTTCTAAGTGACAACAAACACAAAAGGATAAAGCCGAACAACTATTACAACAGTAAATGAAGCACGAAGAGTAAAGAAAGGGGTGAATAGGAAAAGATGCTTTAGAGTTAGCTCTCTCTTTCACTCTTTTATACCCATCTTTTCGTCCCTTACATTCATCCTTCTCTCGCTCCTACTTTATCTCTCCCTACCTTCCTTCACTTGTTATTGTCAAATTCTTGTTTTGATCTCTTGTGTGTGTGTGTGTGTGTGTGTGACTCGCCTAGTTGTGGTTGCAAGGGTCGATTCACAGCTCCTGGCCCCGCCTCTTTACTGGCCGCTACTAGGTCAGTCTTCCTGCTCCATGAGCTTAATCATACCTCTTCTTAAAGCTATGCATGGATCCTGCCTCCACTACATGTGTGTGTGTGTGTGTGTGAAAGACTCTTACCCACTGTAGACTTGATGTGTTGGAGTGTTTGGGGGGGGGGCAGTACATTTTTAACATATATACAAGTACATGAAACACCATTTCCGGAGAGGGGAAGGTTTTTTTTTTCATTATTTAGCGAAACTGGATGAGGTGCTACCCTATTCTATATTATAGTTACATAGTGGGATCGAAGCTATGTTTTTTCCCTGTCATATTCCATCACGTAGGGCGAATTTCAATCAGCTTTGAAATCTCTCACCTGCTTCTGGAGCTTCAGAGGCTTCGCTCCAGTATACCTGGAGGTACTATTACTTAGGAATTACCATCTATCAAGATAACTTAAGCGTACTCAGGCAAAACGGAATAATTATGTAGATATCTCCATCATAGAGAGGGCAACAAAACTGATGAATATGGGAGAAAATAATAAAAAGATGGACATTGTATATCAGTATTTATAAACTGATTCACTGTTGCAATAGCATGTCAGCATTTTATAAGTGAAAAGTATTGTATATTCCTAGGGAAATAATGCCGATGGTGACACTATTCAAATCGCTAGTGCTCCCCCACTTAGAATACTGCTCAGTGCTGACGGCCCCGTTCAGGGCAGGAGAAATAGCAGAGCTGGAACAAATCCAGAGATCGTTTACGGCTCACATTGAGCCATTGAAACATCTAAATTATTGGGAACGCCTTCAAGTCTTGAACATGTACTCATTGGAGCGGAGGAGAGAGAGATACATGATAATATATACATGGAAAGTACTTGAGGGCCTGGTCCCAAATCTGCACACTGCCATAACAACATACTGGAGTGAGAGATATGTTAGAAAGTGTAAAATAAACCCAGTGAGGAGCAGGGGTGCACTGGTTCCAGCTGGAACCAGTGTAGAAGCCTTCAAGAGGAAACTGGACAAATATCTTCACCAGGTGCCAGATCAACCAGGCTGTGATGGATATGTGGGGCAGCGGGCCTCCAGCAGCAACAGCCTGGTTGACCAGGCAAGCACCAAACGAGCCTGGCCCATGGCCGGGCTCAGAGAGTAGATACTCTCGAAACTCTTCAAAGGTAAAGGTAAGGTATGCACTAGTCTCGCGACAACCACTCTGAACTCTCATTGACGTGTTCTAAGCAACACCCACTGAATGCAGGCTGACCCCAGATAAGTTAGGTAGGACTAAGCTCTATTGCTTCACTTTATCAGAAAGACCACATCGTTTGAGCTTCTTTGGTAAAGAATAAATTACACATCCTGTTAGTTCACAGTCGGCGCACGCACGCACTCTCACACACACACACACACACACACAGAGGCAAGGCCAGGAGCTGTGAATCGACCCCTGCAACCACATATAAGTGAATACATATAGATGAGTACACACACACAAACATTTCGACTGCTGTCTCTAGGTCTACCTGAAGGGAATTCGGTCAACGCCCCGGCGGCCCGGTCCATGACCAGGCCTCCTGGTGGATCAGGGCCTGATCAACGAGGCTGTTACTACTGGCCGCACGTAGTCCAACGTACGAACCACAGCCCGGCTGATCCGGCACTGACTTTAGGTATCTGTCCAGCTCCCTCGTGAAGACAACCAGGGGTCAACTGGTAATTCCCCTAATGGCTGGTGGGAGGTATCAACAATTTTTTGGCGGACTCATGTTTTTTCACCTCATTTTTCCACTCCGTCCTCTTGCAAGCTCCTGGTGAAGAACTCTTAATAGTACGAAGGGCTTTGAGCTTTATTTCGTACCCATTCCCCGCTGTTGTTATTGCAATCTCATATAAATACGTAATCAAATAAGTACACGAATACATATAATCATACACACGCATGTCTATATACTAGTAATGCACATATTACTGTCTACACATGTTTAAGGTAACAATTACTGATAGCACCACACACATACTGTATATAACAAAAAGGCAAATACCGTGATGAAATAATATTGCTAGAAGCGATTTGACATTACAAAGTCACACGTGACTTTGAAATGGTCCAAGTGAAAGTCGAAGCCTTTTATGGTGTATACTATATATTAGCAAAGTACAAGGGAGTAAACACTTTATTATCTGTTTTGAGCATGACAAAGCGTCCAACACGTGAGGCACACGCGAGAGAAAGAATATCTTATTGTTGACAATAACACAGAAGTGAGGTGATACAGTCAGAGAGGTAATGGTTATGACAATTAGCTTGGAAAGTAGAAGGGGGGGAAGCGGTGAGGTGGAAATGTCGTGGAGTGGGGAGGAGGAAAGGGCGTGTAGGGGGCGTGGTAGGCGCACGGTGGGGTGGTGGGGCCGTGTGGTATTAATATTATTACTGCTGTTTTGTGCTGGGACTATATACAGTCTCTCTCCACCCCATACCACACCTACCCTCTTCTCCCTCTCCTTCCCAACCTCCGTCCAACCTTCCTCCCTTCAGTATTTTTCGCAACACTTTACTCTCTTCCCTACACATTTTGTATATATACACTGAGGCGTATATCTCTCGAGATGTGTATGCACCGAGAGCACCAATGTATATACAGAGATTATGGGACATATATAAATGTGACTGGATCACCTTGACATTTTTCATGCAACCTTAAACATTAATAATAATATTAATAATAATAATAATAATCTTCCTACAGCTCAATATCTCAGGTAATTAAATTAGATGAAATATGTAATGTATGTCTGCTTTTTCCTGTGTATCAGATAAGATATCCTGAGAGACAGCAATTTCCAAGTGATGGTAACTCCAGCTATGCTAGAAATAAGCTGTATGACCCCTGTGGTTTAGCGCTTCTATTTGATTATAATAATAGAAAGAAACCTCTGAAGCTGCCACAGTTGATGATCCCTTGCTGAAATGCTTGACGATATCCTCGTTGCCCTGCTGACGTCTTCCAGCTCTGGCTGACAGATTTCAACACCTTGTACGAGCAGTATCCTATGTGATGGAATATGACACGGAAACAAGGCTAACTTTTGCTCCTACTGCGATGTATTCAATTGTTTTAAATAAAAAACTAGTCCCCCATCACCGCACTCCCCGCAACACACCCACGATACTTCTATCACTAAGTCGAGATAACTGTAAGCTAAAGTGTAGCCCCGAAAAAAAGGGAAGGAGGAAGCCATGTTTACGGGAAGGAGTGAAGTCAAGTTCCAAGAGAAAGTTGGAGAGAGAGAGAGAGAGAGAGAGAAAGAAAGAGAGAGCAAATAAGCTTCCTCTCAATGATGCAAAAGCCACAGGTAAACAATACCCTCTATCTCAAGCCTTCTCATAGCGAATAGAAATCCAATCTTTTCTTTCTGTCTTTTCCGTCTCCGTCTCTCTCCCTCTCTCCATACATACATACATACATACATACATACTACATACAGTATAAGATATTTTTATACCGTAGAAGCCCAAGCTACAACCAATCTTGGTAATTCTTTCCTTGCAGTTTTTTTTTTTTTTTTGGGGGTCTTGAGATCAGTTTTAATATCCTTGTCTCTTGTGTCTAGCTAGACAATTTGTGGAACTATCTAGGTTGTAATTAGTTCTTCTCAGCAAATATATGTGTCTTTCTCTCTCTCATCTTCTGTTATGGTTAGTGGTGATAACAGGAATAGCTTAGTGGTAAGAGTGGCGGCTCTTATCATCGAGGTCCGAGGATCAAATCACCAGCCGGAGAAGAGTTTGCTTTGCTTCCTCTCAGTCTTCTCTTGTGTGTCACACTCGTCTTGTGCTTCGTCTTTTTATTCTCTCACTGCAGTCTTGTGCTCTGTCATCCTTTCCCTCTAGTCTTGTGCTCTGTCATCCTTTCCCTCTAGTCTTGTGCTCTGTCCTTCCACTCTCATCATCTGCTCACTATCTCAGTTTCTCTCTCTCTCAGCAGCTTATCTTCATGTCTGCGCATCATTAAACTCGCTTAATCTCCAGGACGTGGGTGTAATACATCACGTTTCGCTGCGGTGTCGGTAAAATGATGAATTAAGTCACAGTTCATCCCCGGTTAAAGTTAAAGTTCCACGTCTGCAGAAGTAAATGTATTCTTATATTGTTTACCAACAGTTGACTATGGTTTGTAAATTTCTTGTTAGTATGTCGTCTGTCAACATCACTGCTACTATTACTGCTACTACCGCCACTACTGCTATTACTGCTACTACCGCCACTACTACTACTACTACTACTGGTACCACCACCACTACCAGCATCACCTCTGCTGATATTTGTAGTGCAGTACCTATTGCTACTGCTACTTCTGGAATTTCTACTGCTACTACTACTACTACTGCTTCTGTGCAAGGATGGTTTTTCCTTAGGCAACTATTCCTGATTTTACAATGCTGGTATGTTAATTTCTTAATTCCTGCAAATGTAAAAATACTCTGTTTATCTGGTTAGTTTTATTAAAAAAATTTCCTCTCGAAATAATTCGTCTAAGGGTGATTACCGTGGGTTGGTGGCCATGGTGTTGAGGTTATCAGTTCCAGTGTTGTGAGTCAGGGACACTTCCGTCGCAGCCCCACACCTCCTGTCCAGGGAGATCTTCGTAATCGTCTTCGGGCTAGAACAGTCCTTTCACTGTTTCCTGAGCTTTTATATTTTCACTAGTATGAGCCTGAAAAACGGCACCCACCGCTTTTCAATCCTTATGTGATGAAAATGTTTTGAAACCCGACAATTTGAGGAATGAGACACTTTAACATTTGGGAACGTTTCAGTCCAATACAGAGAATAACAGGATGGTGCTCTGGAAGCTTACCACTGAGCTGAGATACTACCTGGACGGAGCCTCTTGCTTGTTCAGCCCACAGGAGGAGCAGGTTGGCCCCCCAGTGCCTCGTTCACGACCCTGGCTAGTTTAGTGTGTCTGGTTGTAGCTGTTATATCTTGAGTCATGGGTAGATTATCGTGATCTACGCCGATTTCTGATAAGGTTATACAGAATAGGGAAGCAGCACATTACTGACGTAACCAATTTTGCTAAATGGAGGAAAAACATTCTCACACCGCCCCAACACCTCTACATCCGAGGTGCCGCATGAGAATATTCGATCCCAATCGCTATGTCCCAGATTCCATTCCCCTGGAACTGAAAAACATGGGGAAATCTTCTCTCACCTTTGCTGCCTCTTCCCATCTAACAGTAAAAATAGGTACTTGTATGTTAGCCAAATATTATTGGTCACATCTAGGGGAAAAAAAGTGTGTTAGAAAACTCTAGTCCTGGAATGTCATATCCTGTGAAAAAAAAACTGGTTGTGTGTGTAAGAGACTCCAGTAGCTGCTGGAAGTGCTGGAGTGTTGTGTGTGTAAGAGACTCCAGTAGCTGCTGGAAGTGCTGGAGTGTTGTGTGTGTAAGAGACTCCAGTAGCTGCTGGAAGTGCTGGAGTGTTGTGTAAGAGACTCCAGTAGCTGCTGGAAGTGCTGGAGTGTTGGGTAAAATGTCTCTCTCTACGAAATGATGTCAGCCAAAAACTTCCACACCTCTCCATTCCTTCCTAACTTTTTCACGACCCCACAACTCTCCCCCACCTATACGAACATCTCACTCCACCTCCCTTTCCACCTTCCCCACCACCTCCCCCATTCCTTCCTCACACTTCCATCACCCCACACCTCTCTTACTCCCAACCCCTCTCGTCCCCCCAAACTCCTTAACCACCCAAGAAAAAACCTCCTCCACATCGCCACAAGTTAAGGATGAGCCTTATACTAACAGGGAGGGGGAAGTTCCGTCATTACTCTTGTGGTTGGCGTTCTTCCTCGCCGAGTTAAAACGATAGCGAGTTCTTTACGTTGGCGGTGTTGTCTTGACTCCACTCACCAGTGAGCATTCCTGGGGCGATCATGCGTCCGCTTGTTTCCTCCCCACTTCTCCCCTTTTTTTCTTCACCCATCCGCTGCCCTCCCAGCCCCTTCTCTATCACAATCTCAGAGTAAAAAAAATGTCTACTCTTTTAATAAATTATGTATAAATAGTAAGATCCCTGTAACCTCTTTATCCAGTTCACCTCTTACCAGTTATTATCAATAATGAGGAGAAACTAGATGAGACCCCCTTTGCCCAGTTATTAAAGGAATATATAGGTACTAGGGAAGGGATGATGACTCTGTCAAGGGCCCGTGAAGAGTCTTTAATAAGTGTATGTAGATAGGAGGGAGGAGTGATGAGGGCAAATGAGAGCCCTGAGGGAAAGGGGGATGGAGATTCTGATCTTTCCCTCAGATGGTCTCACTCCGGACTCTCTCTCCATTAAGTTGTACCCCGGGGAGTTCAGCAGCAAGATTCTGCCTTTTTAATTTGTCCACTGGAGCTAAACAGAGTGGAAACGAGGAGAAGAAGCAAACTTTTTCATTGCCAGACCATTGAGAAGTGTAGTTGCAGAGACTGGATGCCTTTTCTGTCCTAAGAATGGAGAAGTAGGACTGGAATGAAGATTGTGGTATATGGGTTTTGGTAGGACGCTAAAAGGACTTTGAGTGTCGTAAAGAGAAAGAGAGGAAGGGGGGAAGGTCAAGCTATCTCCTCTGTTCATCCTCTTCCTCACCTTACGGCTCTATTATTATCTCGAAGCAGGATTTTGGAAAGAATCTGGAGGGACGGGGTTGACTTTGGCAGAAATGGAAGAAGGTAAATCACATGTGTAATAGGTGGTATCTTTATTATTGAAACGTTTCACCTACATGGTAGGCTACTTCAGAAAAAATACAAGAGGAGAATAAGTCTGTAGACAGAAGGAGAACTTTTCTAGCATGAGTTTGTCTGTAAAGTCTGAAGGTGAGGCTATGAAAAAAAAAGTAAAGCATTAGATCCCAATTTTTCCTCTTGTTCCCTTTAATCTCCTGCTAGAGTTATCCAGAGAAAGAGAGATTATACCGAGGTAACCAGCCCGTATACTTGGTATTATTACCTCCTTTCATTTCTAATAATTTAAACCTTGTATGATACTGATTTTCTGCTTTCTTATATTAAGGAATATATTTAGTGCCTGGGTAGATAGGAAACTGTGGCTAATGTTTCGTTAATTATGTTTTGAAGAAGTGGCTCAGTGGTTCCACTGGTGATGTAGAGCAACTAGTGTTTTGATTGCTGGTTCTAAGACGAAACTTTATATGATGATTAGTGTAATAATAGGGAAGAGAGACTATTGTACGGTCGATGAATTATGTTTACAATAAATTGTTTGATGTTGTCTAATTAAAATTCTTTACGATTCATTGAAATTATAATTGTATTTTGTCCAGTTTTGTTTGGGTTAGTAATTTATATTACATAAATAACTCGACTGCTTAAATGTTAAGAGAATTACAGAAACTTCTGCTTATTTTATTATCGATATTATTGAGTTGTGTAAATATTTTTTATAGAAAGATTTAATGAAATTTGAAATTATGAAGCGGAGGTCACATGAGACTTAGGATTTTATTGGGTGAGTATATAATGTTTGTTAAGAAAATGTAGTGTGAATATTGTTAAGTATTGAAAAGTGATTACCAGAAGATATCTGACAAAATATGGAGTCTGTAGTGGAGAAAATATTTTGGTTATTATAAGTGGGAGGTCGTCTTGTGTGTGTGTTGCGATATGCGGACCCAAGGAGACCGACTCAGCCCAGACTTAAGACTTAATCTGTGGTGTGATATATTTTGGGACCCAGCAGCTATGAGCAATACTGAGTAGCAGGTTGCTCAAGTGCTCTAGCAGTATTCTTGAGTGAACCGAAATTGACTGAGGATCGAATCAGGGAGAATGATTGATCAGGAAGTGCAGAATAGAATAGGTTGATGTTGATAGGGTCTCCCTGGCACTATGAACGAAACTCGAATTGTAAAAACTGATTGTTTTTTTTTTACTTTAATTGGTGCATGCAAAATGTTATATGTAAGGTGTATGGGGTAAAAAAAAAATGTCCTCTATAATGATAAAGTGAAAATTATTACTTATTTTACCTAATTTGTGTTTTGATATTGTAATAAATTTAATAGAACACTGTATGTTGAGAGTTTTGTGAAGTTAAGGATCAGAAAAAATAAAACAGTTTAGGGGAATAGTTGATTCTATTCTTCCCTTTTTTATTTGAGGAGGAGAGAGACCAAAAACCAATAAAATATTAACATGTAATAATCGCGAACAAGCGATACAAGATGCAATTCAACCACAGAAAGCGTGCAATGATAGCTCTTGGCTTTTCGTGTTGCAATCAACATATCTTCAGGAGCTTGCACTGTTGCAGAAATGAGTAGGAATTCCAAATAAATTCGTTCAGGGAAATGGCGCTAGCTAGAACAGTTTCCCTGAACGAATTTATGTGGACTTCCTACTCATTTCTGCAACATTGCAAGCTTCTGAAGCTGTGTTGATTGCATCACGAAAGGCCTAGAGCTATTATTCAACTACACCTGTGGTTGTTTTGCGTTAGCATTTTTAAATATCATTGCCAACGTGCCCAGGACTCAAACCCACACTCATCTCTCAGCCGGGCAGTGATATACCTTTGATGAATTTCAAGAGTTTTCCTACTCCAGGAGCCCGGCCTTGGGCCAGGCTTGTCTAGTGCTTGACTCACGAAATCTTGCCTAGTCAACCAGGCTGTTGTTGTTGGCAGCCCACTAGACCACATACCCATGACAGCCTGGTTGTTCTGGCACTTGGAGATACTTGTCCAGTTTCCTCTCTAGCTTATGGCAGTGTGCAGGTTTGGGACTTAGCCCTCTAGTACTTTCCACTTATACATTATCATGTATTTCTCTCTCTCTCCTCCACACTGGTAAGTACATATTTAAGTCTCTGAGGAGTACCAGTAATTAAAGCCTCTACTGGCTCTATGCGGACTGTAAATGTATCTGTGGCTATATCTGTCCCAGTTCTCATATCTTCTTTGCCCTGAACGGTGCTTTCAACACTGAAAAATGTTCTAAACTAGACCATAAGAGATTTATATATCACCATTGGCCCTGTTTCCCTTATTTCCCTTTTTTCAAATGTTCTAATTATCCACCTTATTTTCCTGGCTGTCGTGACATTTACCTGTGTTCTTTGACAGGTCAGACCACCTAATTACTTCCAGGCATTTCACGTATACCCTTCATCCTATTTGAAGATCCTCTTGGGTTTTGTATACAGTTTCCTTTTTGAGTTCCTCATTCTTTCCATATCCCAAACGTGTCAGCAAGTCGCTGACATGTTTGAAGAAGCAGTCAAGACAAGTTTCGCGTGGCAGCAGTCAGGTCCCACAACTTAGGAACAGCAAACTGTTCACCTGCGAAGTGTGTCGACCCAGAGGTAAGAGGTGGAGGTACTCATGGAGAAGAGGGTGAGAAGAGGATGTTAAGGGGGAAGAGACAAGAGGATAATCGGTAATGGATAGAGAGACGACAGGAAGTAGTAGTAAAGGAGGAAGGGAGAGTGAGGAGGGAGAGAGGGAATAGGAGGGGACGATAGGTGGACGAGAGATAGGACTGAGGTCCGGAGTTCGAATCTCAGGTACGGCTGGAAAACATTAGGTGTTTCCATAAGACACCTGCTGTCCATGTTCACCCATCAGTGTAAAATGGGTACCTGGGTGTTAGTCGACTGGTGTGGGTCGCATCCTGGGACAAAACTGACCTAATTTGCCCGAAATGCTCAGCATAACAAGCGGCTTTCTATATAGTAGTATGTCATTGATGTCAGCTATGGTCTGTATACCTTGTACTTTTAAAAATAAAGATATTATTATATTATTATTATTATTAAAACAATGAGGACGACAGAAGGGGACGAGAGGTATGTTGGGGTAGGGTGTATGGGTGAGGGGGGTGTAGACGTCGTAGTGTACGTGGGTTTGTGGGTGTGTAGATGTGAGTGTGAACGTCAGAGGCAGTGTGGGCGCAAGAGGAAGTATGGGCGTGAGAGGGTATGTATGCGAGAGGGTGGGCGTGTGTGGGCGTGTGTGTGTAGAGTGATGACAGCAACAGCGCGGATGATAAATCAAGATTCTTGAGAACTGCAGGTGTGTACACACGTGTACACACCCACTCGTGTAAGTAAACACTCGTAAATGTGTATACACGCCACCAAGCCATTTCAAGTGCGAACACACACACACACACACACAGGAAGTGGAATAGTCTAGCAAGTGATGTAGTGGAGGCAGGAACCATACATAGCTTTAAGACGAGGTATGATAAAGCTCATGGAGCAGGGAGAGAGAGAACCTAGTAGCGGTCAGTGAAGAGGTGGGGCCAGGAGATAAGTATCGACCCCTGCAACCACAATTAGGTGAGTACAATTAGGTGAGTACACACACACACACACGTATTTCTTCAGTCACCGAGTTGTCAGGAAGTGGAACAGTCTGGGAAGTGATGTAGTGGAGGCAGGATCCATACATAGTTTTAAGAAGAGGTATGATTAAGCTCGTGGAGCAGGAAGTGTGACGTAGTAGCGACCAGTGAAGAGGCGGGGGCCAAGAGCTATGAATCGACCCCTGCAACCACAAATAGGTGAGTACACACACAGGTGCCAACATCTTGTTTTCTTCACAGTACAAAGGCAAATGAACTATCATCTTGATGATCGATGGAACAATTTTCCCAGGTAGTTAACAGATGTCTTTCACAGATGTTCAGAGACAGGTTTAATAAGACACATGTACAACACTTGGGTATCTTTACTGTAGAGACGTTTCACCAACTAGTTGGTTTATCAATTCAGTACAGAGGATAATACTGAAGATGGTTGGAGAAGTGTAGAAGTAGTTTGAGGTGACCAGTATTTCAAGACTGAGGGACTGATCACTTCAAACTACTGCATCATGTCTTCTATATTATTCTCTGTACAGGACTGATAAAGCCATAAGTTGGCAAAACGTCTCCACAATACGTATATCCAAGTGTTTCACAAATATTTCGTTAATCAACATTTCGCTTTTGTAAACCATTTATATATGTTAAAAAGTTGCAGGTTCACTACAACGTTAAATACGCCAAACTGCATAGGAGAACCTCGCAGATGGTGAAGGGGTTGATCGTACATGGACCTAAACAGGGAGAAATACATATATGTACGTATATTCTTCGTCAGGAAACAGAGCCCTGAAACAGGTCTAGAATGACGACCTGTTCGGTAACGACTTGAAGCAGTGTTCTTGATATAGAAGTAAGGGAAGGGGGTAAAATTAATGGTTTTATGGCTGTGTCCCGTTGATTTTAGCCCTCTGGCGGGAGCGCGGATGATTACTATCCTGAAATCAGGATGCCAGCGTGTCCTATGGATGAAGAGCGGCCGGCGGTGTGCTGGTAAATGCAAAATAAGACAAACGTTGCTTATTAGATGGACCTTCGTGACAGCGGATCACTAAAGAAATAAGGTCACAACAATGTCATCTTGACATGTGAAGGCCAGCCAATATTTCACTTGCATGTATTCCGCTTGCACATTTATTGATATTACCATCACTGCAGTACTGACAAACAGAAGCATATTTCTGTAGCACATAGATGGAGCATTAGTTTCATAGTGTCTGTGTGTGTCTATAGTATGTAGAAGAGTTACGTATAGCTATAATGTCTGTCTATAATATATAGGAGCGCCTTTCTTTCTAGCCTATAAAAAGAACAATTTTATAGTCTCTCTATAGCATATAGAAAAGGAATTGTAGCCCCCATAGTGTGTGTGCCCGTGTAGTCTATAGTTAGGATAGTATATCTACCCTGTGTGTGGAGAATACAGGTAGGGATAAAGGATTGGAACACCACCAAGGATACAAAACAAAAGAGTTCGGCATAGATCGTCTCGTTTAAGAACATCAAATAAACGATATCTTCAGGTAAGTGGCTTATAATCATCATTTCTAGAATAATCACAAAACGTTACCTGTTCTCTGGCTGGTATATATATGTTCTCTGGCTGGTATATATATGTTCTCTGGCTGGTATATATATGCTCATTGATAACCGACTTAGAGACAGAAACTCTGAAGATTCATCTGTAAATTTCGATCCTCTTTATGAGATCCTCTTCAGCAGAGGTCTAATCATAGCTAAAGACTCGGCCTTCTAACTCTTTATCGACTTTCTATACTGATTTCTGGCCTAGAGCGGACGAAGGATTTGCTTACACTTCTCAAAGCTGAGAGACTGATCACCTCATATTTACCCTTCCACTTCTACTCTTCCCACTATTTTAGCAACCTCTATTTAACCGAAGACGACTGAAGAGCAGGTAAAACGTTTTAAAAATTAAGACCTATAAATGCTGCACACACACGTCTTACCCATCTCATTGTCGTACTGAATACCATTAATATAATGAGACAGAGGTGCATTTGTATTGTTACCTATTGTATGGTGCAGTAGAACATGAACGCGTTTATTCAAGAGCCAATTACGGTACTTTAATAACTCTTCCACCAGTGTGGACGCAAACAGCAAATTAAACAAAAACATATATGACAGCTCTGCCATCAAATAAAATGGATTCATGGTGCAATGATCACTAACTCACTCCGTGTAAACATTCCTCCGTGTAAACATTCACCCGTGTAAACATTCACACCGTGTAAACATTCACACCATTGGTTTAATTAAAAGTGACAGATGACACTCTTTTAACATCCAGGGCTGTCAGCGGGATTTTATGACTATGTAACCGTTTACGGGGGATGAGGGAAGGTGCCTTGATGGGGGATTCGGACAAAAGCCCCCTTCATCCCCCCTCACCGAGGCAAAAGCTGCTAGAAAAAAAAATCCCTTTAAAAAGTGCAAAGTAGGACAAAAAGCCTCTCATTTAGGTTAGGTTAGATTAAGTTAGATTAGGTTATGATTAGGTTAGGAAGCTTTTGTTATTGTTGGCTTCTGTCCTAGGGTTTTTTGTCCTGGGAACTTTTTTCTTAGGGTCATTTTGTCCCGGCAGGCTTTTGCCCAACACCCACCTAGAATCTAGCGAGGGGATCTTGATACAAATAATTGGAGCGATACCTCTCCTTCCTCAGATCAAACTTATTTATCTCCCATTCTCCTGGCTATTTATGACCCTTTCGGATTTGATGCATTCTAATAATAGGACTGTCTTGCCATGAGTTAGAATCCTGTTTATTCTGTCAGTTACTGCATTTACAATAGTGTTATTACCAGTTCGGTGAGTGAAGAGTGTTCTGATTATATTTCGATTGCATAGTTGCTGCGGGCACCAACAGCCTGATAAATCAGGTCAGCAACCAGAAGGTTTGGTCTGGGGCTGAGCCGCAGGGACGAATTTCCTGACTCGTATAAGGGGAAACTAGTCAACTTTCCTAGTTTTCCTGAGAGTGTCAGAACAAGAGTCTAGAACGCACTGGGCACTGCAGTTCCTTCAGCGGGAGGGGAGCGATGCCCTCTGACACGGTCCCGGTCGGTCCTTGTAGCAATCTGACCCTCTTGGGCGCCGCGATCCACGTCCCACAAAGGAAATGCTGACTTCAGCTTCATAGACATTCATTTCTTGCTTCATTGCATCATCCTAGAATCCCGTTTCTAGGCGGGTTTAGTGAGCCATAATACCCTAGCTTATAGATCAAGTGGGGCGCAGTTTTTCACGAATTTTTCATGCTATGGGGAAATAGAAACTCCCATAGATTTCCACTCTTATGTACAAGTGGCCAGGAAGTCTAGTAAAGAGAAGCATGCCTCGTGATGCCTCTCCCAACATGTGGTTTTGATAACTCTGTTGTGGGATGGGGAAAGCAAGGCGGTTCACAAGTCCTGAGAGGGCTACCCTCTTTTGAGAGGGTCATTATCCCCCTTCAAGAAGGGGGGAGTGAAATCGCCCCCTCTATACACTGGAGATTTCTCTCCACATAATTTATTAGATTTATCGTGCATTAATAAGTAAATGTTGATTAACAAGACACAACACTTGCGTATCTTTATTGCTGAAAGGTTTCATTTGTACTACAGCAGTCTTCAGCTCACAAGACAGTAGCTCACAAGACAGTACAAGAAATAGGAGTTTTGTGGTGGTCAGTCCTTCAGCCTTGATATGAGGTGGTCAGTCCCTCAGCTTAGATATGAGGTGGTCAGTCCTTCAGCCTAGATATGAGGTGGTCATTTCTTCAAGCCTTAATATCATATGAAGTCATTGTTTAACATAATTCATAATAAAATTCTATATTAATTCATTTCTGATTGTTTTGACTTCTTCAGTGAACGTATTAGTCATTCGGTGATGACTTAGAATCAGTAGTGATCAGTGAACCAACTTAATTTTCCTGAGGTAACTTTTAAGTTTGTTTCACATGTGAGAAAAGGGCAACAAGAGCAGATGCCCTCCTGCCGGTCGACTCTTATTTCGATTCATAAGTGTATATGATATGTGACTCTTGGTGACTGTCATGCAATTAATATTGACAGGGGATTACTGGTGATAAGCTTCGTGAGGAGTGTATTTAGTAATATGATATTAAATGAATATTTAGTTCATGGAGGAGTGAAATTTGATTGTTGGTGATGACGTGTGTCCACTCTGTCCTTGTGACAGATTGATGTTGGGTTTAGAACTGATGAGTCTTCATTGATGATTTTAATTTTGCAAGGATACAATATTGTGTAATTTTTTGTGCGTGTTATTTAAGAATTAAAGTATTAATTCTTCGCTGTGGTGTACAGGTAAATTGTATCCTTAATGACCCAGGTGCTGGTGACAGGCCACAAACTCTACAAACTAGTCAATGTATTATTATTATTATTATTATCAAATAGAAGCGCTAAACCACGGGGGTTATACAGCGCTAGTCAATGTAGCATTCAATTTTGCCCATCTGCTCACTGTATTCTCTAGCAGCGACAATCAGAGATCTTGTATATCTCCCGACCTTAAATTTGGCTTACTTTCTCTAAAAATTATTTAGCAGTGCATTGTGGGAAGGTCAATTTCTTTAATATATTTTCTGGGTGTCAATAAAGCAAGTGATCAAGGATATTACAAATGTCTTGAGGTGCCCTATTTTTTTTCGGAAGTATGTTTTGATTTCGTACAACTGAGTTAGGGAAGTTACAGAAGCTAGAAATATCCTGAAAGCCCAATTCTTATCATTTTAATAACGATGTTTTGAAATCTTTTAAAGGTACATTTAATTGCTAGGAGACCCTCATGTAGAGGGTAACTTGATGTTAAAGTACTCTACATGTGAAGTATCGTAGCTGTCTTTCCCTTCTCTAAATCAAACCTAAACCTAATTACCTTTCATTCCTCAGGCGTTGTGTGACCCTTATAGGTTTAACGTTACCTAATGAATATAATTAAAGCTGTATTTTTGTTTTGTGGGAGGGGAGATTATTCCCAAGCCAAAGTGGCCTTACAGTCGCCAGGGCAACTGTGATGCTGCGGAGCTTCCTGAGTTCCATGTCTATAATAAGATCAGGACACCTGGAGAACAGGAAGTGTGCCTGAGGCACTTCTGATGGGTAACATGTGTGCCTAGCCTACCAGTGCCAACAGGCATACCTCCTCAGCCTCTCTCTCTCTCTCTCTCTCTCTGATATAAGTTTTCAGGTACAGGTATATACAAATACAGTTACATAAATTATCATACATAGCGGCATGTGTGTAGATTACCCAGGATAACCCAAAAAAGTCAAAGTGACTTATATTTCCATTGGGGTCCTTCAACTTCTAGGCTTCTAGAACCTTCTAGACTCCTTGACTTCTAGAAGAGGTGCAACAAAGTACTACATCCGAGATTACTTATTAAACTTAAGGCTCTCGACACAGAGAACAATCATCAGAACTAGATCAGTGATTGGAGTTTGAAGCCTATCGACTATACGAGCATTATTTAGGTATCTGTGATCGACTGTCAAAGTATCCAGAGAAACCTGGACAGGTTATCGAAACAGTCAGAAAAGTGAGAGACGAGTTTCAGTGTGTAGTCCCAGTCACAGAGACGAAGGAAAAGATATTTAGTTGAAAAGCAATAAGCATTTTTTTTTTATGAACACATCGGCGTTTCCGAAAAAGAAGAAACACTCACCATCATCACTCATTCTATCACTGTCTTGCCTCTGGCAAGACAGTGGTAGAATCTTTAGATAAGAAGAGGATGTGTAAAAAATTAGAAAGTTTTGTAAAGATGATTGAGCTTGATAAATTATATTTCATAGCAGGTGAGAAAAATTTGATGTTTCTTAGGATATATATTGAAATAATAGAATAAGGTGATTGGAAAATTTGGTAATTGGAACTGAATAACGTAAGAAGATGAGGAAAATGAAGATGGTAAGATGAGGGGAAATGAAGATGATGAGAAGCGAGGGGAAATGGGGAGGGGATCAGACGAGATGAGGGGTAATTCCACGTAAGCTGTAGCAACCTAATTACATGTGTAAATGAGGTGTAGTGGCGATCCCTACGAATGTTAATGTTGAACTACCACACACACTATAACAGAACACCCACACCCACACACACACACACACACACACACACACTATAACAGAACACACACACACACCCAAACATACACACTATAACAACACATACACACTATAACAGAACACACACACACACACACATACACAACCTACACACACACACAACCCACAAACACACACACACACAACCCCCCACACACACACAACCCACACACACACACACAACCCACACACACAAACCCACACACACAAACCCACACACACAAACCCACACAACCCACACACACAAACCCACACACACAAACCCAAACCCACACACACACACAAACCCACACACACAAACCCACACACACAAACACAACACACAACCCACACACACACACACAACCCACACACACACACACAACCCACACACACACACAACACACAACCCACACACCATTAC
Source organism: Cherax destructor (assembly GCA_009830355.1). NCBI lineage: Eukaryota > Metazoa > Arthropoda > Malacostraca > Decapoda > Parastacidae > Cherax > Cherax destructor. Next base: position 196,868 of record WNWK01001094.1, on the reverse strand, counting down.
ATCCCACCACAAAACACTACACACACGAGAAGAATTTGTCGTGTGGTCAGCTGACAGCACTGGTGGATGTTTTGAGGCAAAGTAGCAGTACAAGAATGGTATCATTAAAGGGGGTGTGGGGGTGGTCTGTTGGGGAAGAAGGGGCTAGGAGGAAGACGTAGGGGTCAGGAAGTGAGGTGTAGTCGAGAGATAAATGTTAAACGTAAGCTGTACTTAGTGGGAAAGGTGGGTGGAACCTCTTCCTTTTATTTTTTAGACGTTAGGAAAAAAAGTGGCAGAAAACAGATTTTGTTCCCACTGTGGAACTATTGTATAGACGAGTGTAGCAGCACGCTGTTGGTGTATCAAATTTTGTTTAATAAAAAAAAATAAGTGAGCAATAGGAAAGTGTGTGGAAGAATTATTTTTTTTTGTCCGTGCAATTTGGTAAATCCTGCTACTCTGTTGAAGAAAGAGGCTACTTTATATGGATTAGTAACCTCGGAGAACTAATAACTCAGGATTATCCAAGAAAGTCAAGCAGTGTGGCTTATTAGTTATTCCAGACGGAGAATAACTGTAGTAGTTTGATTTTTTTTTCTTTAATTTTCCTATGAGGTTTACGTGTAAATTTTCATAACGCTTCGTCATATCGGATTCAAATTTTCAAAGTCAATATACGGCACTCAGGAAAAAAGGTCAAGTGTGTGTACTGCGCCTGCTTTCTAGGGAGTACAGGTCAGGGACTTCAAACAATCTCAGTAATTAAGGTGCTTGACTGAACTAATAGATGCAGTGAATATTCTCTGTATATTCTCTAGATCTGCTTTTTCAAGTGCCTTAAATGGGACTGAGCTTTGAAATGAACTGAGGTTGGATAACAGCTCTTAGCCTGTAAATTTGATGTGTAAAAATATAAATATATAACTATATATAAATATATAGACCTGTTCCCCGAAATCACTATGTGAAAATAAGAGGCTTGGTAGGCAATGCAAAATACTTCTAATAAAAAAACAGGAGCACGATGCGCACACTTGGAGAGAACTCAGTAAGCGTAAGGGGGCCAAGACTCTTTCTCAGTCTCCCTATATTCATAAGGGGAATTGCAAACGAACTCTTAATTGTCTTCAAGAGGGAATTTGTTAAGTTCTAAATCAGCCGGGCTGTGGTACATACGTTGGTCTGCATACGACTATCACCAACAACATAGTCGATCAAGCATGCAACCGGAAAGCCTCGTCTGTGACCTGACAGAGGGGCGGTGACCCCGGAACCGACTACAGGTAACCAACAGGTAATCTTTCCCCTCATCTTCTGTTCTTCCTCTCTTCTCACCCACTTCATTCCTCTCGTTCAACCCTCCCCACTCCTCATCCTTTACCATCTTCCCTTTTACCCCACCACCCTGACACTCCCTCTCCTCCCTCTCCAACCATCCACATCTACCATCTCCCCTGTTCCCTCTCACCAATACTTCACTCACCTCTCCTTTTCCTCCTGCTACTTTCCTGTCAGATCTAGCTGTCTGAATCTATGACCGCCAATATGTCTGGCTGACACACTGCGTTGCTTCTTGTATGTCTTAATACAACTAGTAGCTGTCTGTTATTATTATTGCAAACATTTGTTTCATTCATCGTTTCATCTTTCTCTTTGTCTGACTCTACATGTTTCAGTCTATGAATGCTGAGTACTTACTAAATATACTGGGGTAATGTGTTAAGCTTGTGTGTGGAAGTACTGGCTGCATTATTATTATTATTATTATTATTATTATTATTATTATTATTATTATTATATTTATGGGGAGCTAAACCTATAGGGGTCATATAGTCCCTGGGGGAATGGAAAACATTCAGACTCGATTTAAGGAATAGGAGCACAGGACCAATTCCTTCAATCAAGGGCCCCTCGCTAGCATCAAGAACCTTCCGCTGTGGGTCATCGTATGACTAAGACCCGCGTCAGGAAAAACTTGTCCTGTTCCGTGACAAATCTTACCTAACCTAACCTTAGTACACTGAGGATAAAATGAGAAAAGTGGCTGCGTGTATTCACTTAGTTGTGTTCAAATATAAGTGGAATTACTGACAGACCTTAACTGTCTTCTGAAAGGTATTGGCAGGTTCTTGCAGGCATTTCCCGATCAGTCGGCCTTATAGAAACCTAAACATTGGAATCATCAGACACTGTATCAATAAACACGGGAAATATCGGATATCACGGTTCCCCGTGGCCTGGTGGCAAAAGTTCTCGCTTCACACGGCGAGGATCCGGGTTCGATTCCCGGCGAAGGGATGGAAACGTCGGACGTGTTTCCTTACACCGGTTGTCGATGTTCACCCATCAGTAAAATTGGTACGTGGGTGTTAGTCGACTGGAGTGGGTCGCATCCTGGGACAAAACTGACCTATTTTTTCCGAAATGCTCTGCATAACAAGCGGCTTTCTATATAGTAGTATGTCATAAAGATATTATGTTTGAAATTCTAATCAGTATAGAGTTTGGCAACATGCATCCTTATTACAGTGGGATTATTGTAATTATAAAAAAAAGGGTGAATCGCCTGTCATTGAAACTGATCCCACCTTCAACACCTCGAGAAACTGACACCCCGACAGTATCATGACAGCTTGTTCACTCCTTCCAATATTATCGGTAGTCATGTCACTTGACATGACTACCGATAAAGCTCGAATAAGCTCACAGTGTCAGACAACCATTGGTTCTTTTTTTTTCTCAGACTCTCAGCTGACACTGCTACTTAAAAATTACCCCTATGACTGCCATCAAATTATGATCCAGCTTAAACCTCCAGTTGTCTTGTATCCCAAGGGGTGAGTGACCTGGGAATGCTTAAGTTTATGTTATAGGTATTTCTACTAGCATGATAAGCCATAGCTGTGAAGAAAGCTAAGCCTTTACCATATTTAACAAATTTGTCTGGAGTGATTTAATATCAAGGACATAACGAATCAAATAATGTGACAATTTTGTAAGAAACTCTGAAGTATCAGCTGTTCAAGATATTATCTGATCAAGACGCAACAGGTGAATTATCCCTAACGAATAAGCTAGCCATCACCACCAGTAGGCTTCTTCGCTTTCACATGTGTTAGTAGATTCCACTATTTTGCTCCAGTCATGTGCTGACACCACTCACCAGACCACCTAATGACAAGGCCGTGTGTTAAGTAATTTTTGTCTTAAGAAATAAACAGATAGCAATTACTAGTATTGAATAAAAAGGCACAACACCGTGACTGGAATATACAAATTACCCGCACATGGGAGAATGAAAATTTTTAACGACGTTTCGGTCCGAATTAGACCATTATAGGTTTATGTACTCTAAGTAAACTACACCATTGCTTATGCAGTGACAAGTTACATACACATTATTATTGTATTTTGGGGAAAAGCGTTGTGCCCGTGAGAGTCACAGAACGTCTGAGGAATACTAATACAAGTTTATTTCGACATGATTCGTTGTTTATACAAAAATGGGTGACACTTGAGAGCATGTTGAAAGCCCTAAAGTGTCACCCATTTCTGTATAAAACAAAACAAATTAATTTGTCAGTAGAACAGTATGTTCTTCCACCGCAACGGCATTTGAACCAATGGGCAAATTCCTCTGCAAATTCCCCCGGGCCATTTATACAGCATATGTACACATCTCTCCCAGACAGATATTAGAGGCGAGCCGACGGCTGACCCAGGACAAGGGAACTGACACGGGCTGGCAAACATATATTGGAGACGGTCTCAACATCTCACAATTTTGCCTCTTCGTCTTCTTAGACATGCAAGTTTATTTAGGTACAGGTATACATAATTACAATTGTGATACGTAGTGCAAATTACCTAGGATTACCCAAAAAAAAGGTCAAGAGGGATTTATTTCCATGATTTAAGAATGCTTACACCTTTTCAACAGCGAATTACCCTTCACACAAGCCCATAAACGACAGCTACAGGAACTAAAGCATAATAAAATTTGCAGTGATTTTAGGATATCAAAGCAACACCTAATCAATATAACAATAAATCTTTCCAAATCTCTTCAGGAGTCAATGAGCAGGTCTTCACATCACTGAGTCCCTCACCAGGTGATTCTTCCTGATAGCTCAACTAACAGCACCAGTATACCTGGAGTCTACCAGGAGGGTGTTCGGGGGTCAACACACCCGCGGCCCGGTCCTTGACCAGGCCTCCCTGTGGAGCAGGGCCTGGTCAACCAGGCTGTTACTGCTGGCTACACGGGAAAGGATTTTCGGCAATACTGCACCAAACGCCAGACAGCCACATAAAGCAGTCTCGTCTTTAATCTATACCCTTATTAGTAACCCTTATTAAATAACACTTTCAGCAGTGAAACTTTATAGACAAGACGCTTCGTTCACTGGGTGAAAAGCCTTGAACTGTCAATAGATTCCTCAAAAATAGTTGCTGATCAACCAGGTTGTGGTGCATACGTTAGACTACGGGCGGGGGAGGAGATGGCTGGCACTAACTGCTTGATCGATCAGACCAGCAACCAGGAGGCCTGGGGGCGGTGACCTCTGTAAATAACACAAGATAAACTCCGGGTTTCTTTGCTACCGCAGCCTACTGCTTCATAGCCATTCACATACACAGTGAAAAATAATAAGCCGTAGGCCTACTGGACCACGGAAAGTTAACGATGGTAGATGAAAGGTGGATAAAAGGGCTAGGCGCGGGTCGCTCTTGGGATTTAAGCATTTCTTGGCACTGTTTCGCCCCATTTTTTTTTAAACGTGCTTATTTGCCATTAAATATGGGTGTCTGTAAGCGAATGAAATCTACCTTACAAAAAACATTCAGATACTGACGTAGGGAATAGCGCAAGAAACTGAACGTAGTAAAATAAGGCTGTAAATGGCGTGATGATTCTAACAAATTGTTAATAAAGTCATGTGTAGTTCAGGACACTTAAAATCAAAATTTTATTTGTGTGTGTAGTATACAAACTAATTTACATGTAATAAGTTGTTAAGCACAAAGAAAGCCACTAACATGCTAATTTTAATGCTTACAGACTAATTCAAACTTGAAATAGGTTATACAGTTGTAAATTTTAATTACGCATTATTACAAAGAATAGATCGCAAAAATATTATAATTAGAAAAAAATTATTGTAGAGAGATAGCCAAAAAGCATTGCAATTAGTACAATTTACAAGAGTACAAGACTCACGAAATCGTAATGACACGATTGCAAACAAACTATACCACGGGTGGGGTTCGAACCCACGGTATGGTTTACAAGAGAACAATTTTAAGTGCGTATTAATACTTTAAACAGATTTGGTGATCTTAAGTTAATTGGGATTTCTTAAGTAGTTTCAAATTGGTTCTATGATTTTAGGCTGGGAAAGATTATAAGAGATGGTTAAGAAACTGAAATAGTTGTTTGAGTTGGTTTTGTGTGGTATATTGTTGGAATAGATAGGTTTGGGAGATGATTTTTAATTATAGATCTAATAAAGACATTTCGCCTGGCGTAACGTTTCTTTTATTAAATGTCTTGAACTTTGAACTTTGCATGAGTGCCTTGGCTTTGTGAGAAAGCGTGGTGTCGCAGGGACTCCATAGCCGATCTACTAGTGTCTTAGATCTCTGACAAGTGTGTTGACAGAGTCGGTCGTAGTCCCCTTGGCTACTTCAACCCCTTCCTTCCTCCCCCCATTATTCCCCCCCTCTCTCTCCCCGGGTGCCCTCCCTACTACAATCACCATCCCTTCCCCCCACCCAATCACCCAAAAGACACCTCATACCTCCTTGTGTGTCTTTGTCGGCGTCTCCTCTCAACACTTCCGTCTTGTTTGGAAAAGCCGCCACCGCGGTCTCAAGTTCTTTGTTTCAGTGTTCTCCCTAGTTCCCTCTTTATTTATCTTGCCTGTAAGTCTCTCTCTCTCTCCCCGTTGAAGTAGGTGCTGAAGGAAGGAAGGAAAGAAGATCCTCTTGCAAGATAAGTTATATTTGGGATAGGTACCAGGAACTGTAGGAGGCAGAGAGGAATCGAGGGAGAGGAGGCGGGGTGGTAAATACAGCAGGAAGGGAGAGAGAAAGAGAAAAAGAGAAAGAGAGAGAGGGAGAGAGGCCCCTAGTTGAAACTATTCGACGAAGATTAAGAATAGAATAAGAACATTGTATATATATATATATATATATATATATATATATATATATATATATATATATATACAATGTGTACTCACCTAGTGTGTGTGTGTGTGTGTGTGTGTGTGTGTGTGTGTGCAAAAAAAAAAAAAAAAAAAAAATAACCCAAGGTAGAGTTAAATGATACCTCTAGGCCTTTCGTGTTGCACTCTATACATCATTAGCTTAAAATGTTGCAGAAATAGATTAGGAAACCCAGGCTGAAAATATTGAATTCAGACAGGACAAACAACAATGCAAAATTCAGACTTAGAAATGATATAGAGACTTACTGGCTTGACTAGCCAAGAAAGAGACGAGTGAAGCAACCTGCCCACAATGTACTGCTACATGAACTGGGAAAGAGAGTCTTTCTCACATCCCATCATTCCCGGAGATCGAACTCGAGGCTTATCGGTTGTGCTATGAACACTCACACAAGCACTGGATCGTCTTGATAGTCGAGCGACAGAGCGCTGTACGCTAGGGCTATCATGACTCCCCTTCCAGGGTTAATGGGAGTAGTTAAGGGCGAGTGACAGCGGAAATGGAAGGGGAGCTCGAGTAGGTAGATAGTGTGTGAGGAGGAAATGGAAGGGAGGTAGGGGGAGGGACGAGGCTGACATACCTGTGACAGGTTTCGAGAGTTCCTTCTGCTTAAGAAGTTCTGAACGATGCCAGGCTTCGTCATTGTTTTTTT
>WNWK01001094.1:0-185000 GCA_009830355.1 Cherax destructor | reverse complement strand
GGTCGTATAGCCGTTTAGGAATAGATTCTCATCATCAAGGGGGAAGCGCGAAACCCGAAGGATTATACAGCTCCTGTGGGGGGAGGTATTCAGGCCTAATTCAGGGAACTGGAGCACAGATCCAGTTCCCTAGACCAAGAGTCCCTCACCAGCATCAAGGAACCTTCCTTGAGGGATTTAGGAATAGAAAATAATCATATGAAAGAGTTTATTCAGCTTTTTTGGGTGAAGAACAATTCCCCGGCGTCAACGTTACCCTTATAAAAGTTTCCAAAATGAACATATTTTTAGAGCCTGACTTTAAAAAAGAGCTGAAGTAAGATAACAGCTCTTAGCTTACCTTATATTATTGCTCTACTAATAATACGTAGGAGTCGTACAGCGTCTGGAGGAATAGGAGGCAACTAGGTTCGATCCAAGGAAAGGAAGGAGAGATTGAATTCCTTGAATCAAGAGCCCCTCACCAGCATCAAAGAACCTCGTCTGGCAGGGCAGGTCTTTGCTCATAAAATACATGTGTAATTCCAGACTTGCCTTCAAAACAATGCCATCACAGCTTCTCTTCGTTATATTCTCTATCTCAATCTTTAACTTTCTTCTTTTTCACTGCCCTCCTTCCCTCCCCACCACCATTTGGTTAATTGCATTTAAAGACTATTAACTACACGAGAGTCCTGATGGCTTTGTTTCACCTGTTCGCCTCCAGTCAGGAACACTTTAATCCCTTAAAGAATCTATTAAAATAAACCTTCGGAGTGTATATACAGAGAGACATACACCTCTCCGTGTTTATGTACTGTGTCACCACTATACACGTCGTCACACCCAAACAACAGACGCTGACTGAAACAATAACGAAACACTTCAGGAAGGGTAACTCTTCCCCTGATACCATTCCCTCCTCCCTGGATGCGTGACCTAATAAAGTTGTGTTGCCAGACAATAGATGGCGCTGACCTATGCTACGCCGTGTCTTTATGTCAAGCTTACGTATATGCTCTCGTAAGGAAAATTCAAAATATGCACTGAAAAGTTCGTAAAAAATACACACCAGTTTGCGACATTATGTTGGGCGTATGCGCAGGCGTCCAATGGGAATCTGGACGCATTTGTTTGCATAATTTTATTTTCTTAAATTTTCTTTAATCTTATGCGGCACCCATTTGACCGCAATCTTGTGCATTTTTAAGTCCTGCCTTATAATTAGACTTACAGAAAACTCACTGATTCCTGTATTAATATTGGTAGAATTACCGACAATATGTTAAGTGAAAGGACACAAGTGCAACTAATGTAACATTTTATTGTTGTCGTAACTACTGTAACTATTATGATTTGTTTTACGGGGTGTGTACCTCCTGGTCCCTTTCAAGTGATATGCGGGGCAGTTGGTGTTGTAACATTGTTTTTAAGGACTGAAGAGTGGCACATCTCAGGGTGGAAGGATTTGCAAGAGGTAGAACGACACACTCCTTTACACAGGAGGTCACGGCATTTTTTGGGATGCTCAAAGTTGCATGTCCCATTTGTTTTCCCCGATATTCCATGTTTACAGATGCCCCAAGCATTGAATTTGCACCATTTTGCTTTTGGTTGGATACAATTCGTGGTGGATGTAGTATTCCCAATTTGTACAGATCCTAGAACTGCACTACAGTCTTCGATAGCCAACCCACGGACACCACCATCTGTTTTCAGGAGGCCAACATTTTTCCCGGAAGCATCTTTAGCCGAATTCAGATTTGCACTATGACTGGGTGTTGAGTTTGGGTCAGCCCTAGGGTTGGAAGCTGAGCTAGCTGATGCTTTTGTTTCCTGTGGTTTTTTTTTTTTCAGTGAATGTCTATTTATTTTTGGGTCAACTATTGTAGACTGGTCATTCTGAATGTTACACTTTACTCTTTTCTCATCCTCCCATGTTCTATTTATTTTGGGTAGACTATCCAATAGTTCCTCTTTGTTTTCATGCTTATTATTTATTAACCTCCTGAGTACTTTCCTGATACCTCTCTATTGTTCCACATCTTTATTGCAAATCCAGAAACACTTTCTAGATGGATGTCGTTTTTGGATTCAGTATTTATTCTTGCTCAGGAGACGTGATGTTTGGAAAAAACAAAGGTTGCATGTGATTCTGGATATATTCCCAAGAGCCTTTTCACATGTCCCACAGGTATACTGTTCTGCCATCCTGCCTGTATCCTACTTGCAAACTGGGTACCACAAGAACCTGATTTCCACTTAACCTTTCTGCTCTGCACTCAGGTGGTGGGGTGTTAGAGGGTCAATGCATGGGTATGTGGGATGTATTTAATATGGAGCCTTACTATACATCAAAAACATTTATGGTGTATAACATCACAGACTGCTTTAAATATATATATATATGTAGTGCCGAATAGGTAAAACTGGTCAATTATCAAGAACTCATTTAAAATTAAGTCCTTTCTAAAATTTTCTCTTATGCGTTTAAAGATATATATTTTTCATTTATGTTAATGTAAAAATTAGTAATTTTGTACCAAAAGAACCTTAGAAAACTTACTTAACCTTATTATAACAAGCACAATTTAATTTAGCCTATTCCAACTAAATATATTTTAGATAAGGTTACAATAATTTAATAATAAACAAACACAATGAAATATATTTTTTTCGTTAGGTTCAGAATGATTTTTTCGAAATTATTTCATACACAAATTTTCGGTTGCCTTATTCGGCAAGAAGAGCGTTGCTATTTAAGGCAAAATAGCAACTTTTACCTAATCGGCACGACATATATATATATAGGGTTGAGTTTGAGATAGACTTACCCAGTTTTGTTCAGTAAACCTTCTGCAGTGTTCCTCTGTGTTTATGTTCTCATGATTCCTTCTTATGCCTATCCGGTGATCTTAACATATTGAATCATAAGGTGACATATATTTGCTTAGTTGAAAACTAAAGAACCATTACGTAGAATAGAAGAAATAATGAAAGGTCATGTCCCAGAAACGCAGTTAATAGCCTGAGTAGATTCATCACTCACTATAATAACATGAACGTAGATAAGAATGTTTATGGAGCAACTTGCAAGGTGAACAGACTGACTGTTGTTGAAGGAGCCAGGCTTACTCTTGGTTACAAGGCAGTTTAGCAGACACACACTTGATGATCAAGGACCCCAATGAAAATAAGTCATTTTTTCTGACCTTTTTGGGTTATCTTGGATAATTTACATATATGTTATTATGTTTGATAACTTGTGTAACTGCATTTATGTGTACCTGTACCTAAATAAACTTACTAACTGTAAAGTACGTGGTCAACCTTATGGTCACTTAAACACTATATGTTTAATCGTCCACTTTTTGAGGAATGTTGAGATGGACATTATAATAACCTAAGAGAAATGTCAAGGTATTTTATTAATGTAAATATCATACCTGGAGTTTACCCGGAGACGCTTCGGAGGTCACCGCCCCTGCGGCCCGGTCCCAGGCCAGGCTTCCTGGTTGCTAGCCTGATTGAGCAAGCGGTTAGTGCCCCGCCGCCCACAGTCCAGTTAGGGGTTTGTTAGCAATTCCCTTCATGCATGGAGGGTGTTGAAGAGTCATTTTCCTTATCACTTATTAAATTTTCTCTCAGCGGACTCATCGCTCACCTGCTTGTCATTGGAGGTATTCTGCACCGTCTACTAAGCTACTTGTGTTTATAAGTAATAATTTCGATGTGTAGGTTTGGGACCAATCCCTCCAGTATCTTCCAGCTATATTAGGCAAATATTTTAAATTTGCTTGCAACAAATAGGACAACTGTAAATATAAATCTAGATGTACTCCTGTTAATCCTCTTGTGGCATAGTTCCTAGGCATTTTCTGTCTACCTGATCGTGCACTACCGTCCACAAGATAGCAAAATCTGAAAAAACTAATCGAATCATGGAACTTCAACAAATATTTTATAATTATATGAGAATTCAGTAATCGATATTTCAGTCCAACCAAAAAAAAAAATCAGGAAACAAACATTTGGCCCAACCAAAATTATTATAATCCTAGAGGCGACAGAACGCCTGGGAAAATGGGAATTAATTTAATTTGATCCGTGGAAGAGGATGGTAAATATAATTCCTTGGATCAAAAGTCCTTCATCGGTACTAAAGCAACTTCTCCCTCCCCCCCACCTCACCTTTCTAAAAGACTCAAAATAAAATGGAAGGTGAAACTCATGTGTGGGGATGTTGCAGGTGTGAAGGTCATTGAAGTTCCTTATTGAAGTTTATTCTCCGCACAGTTTTAGTAAGACCTATTCAGTAAGTTTATTCAGGTATACACAAATACAGTTACATATATTATCATACATAGCAGCACATGAGTAGAGAACCTAGAATAACCCAAAAAAAGTCAGACAGAGTGACTTATTTCCATTGGTGTCCTTTAATGAATGGTGAAGATAGAAAATAACACTGAGTAAAACTTTATCGTGACTTAATAAAGCTCTACACAGAGCGATACGTTGTCCCAAAGTTTCTTCACTTTTGCCAGCAGTATGCCGTTTGAATCGAGCTACTGAATGAATAATTGTGCATTTGTTTTCTTTTTTGGGTTACCCTTCCTTGGTGGAAAACTGCAGATATACTAAAAAAAAAAAACTAATCTATGTCAATAATCGCAAGTATCGTGTCGATGGTTACCGCCAAGTCTCATGAGCTTAGATTCTGTCGCAATAACTTGATTCTCACTTGTTAAGGAAGTTCAGTATTTAACCCATATTTTCAGGTTTCTATGGAATTACCATATCCTCAAGTATCCCAAAATGGTCTAAGTAGGTTAAAAATGACAGGATTAGATATTGACCCCAATGGAAATAAGTCACTTTATCTGACTCTTTTGGGTTATACTAGTTAATTTACACTGATAATTGTAATTATGTATATCTGTGCCTAAATAAAATACTAAGCATCTAGTATATTGTGCAACCCATATCCCTCCCGTGGACGGTAACGCAAGAGCATATGGATACACAAAAGCCCTAGGAACTCGACCAGAGGTTGAGAAGGCAAATGGTAAGAAGGGAGGCGAAGAGGGAAAAAAAGACGAAGAGGAGGAGAAGGAGCAGGAAGGACACCATCTGGTCACTGTGGTCATTCTACCTCACTCCTATTTCAGTCTCTCATTTCACTCTCTTCCCTTTATTGCCACGCCCTTTCCTCTTCATCCATCACTCCGCTCCTGCCTCCCTCCTTCCTTCAGAAGTCAAGATTTCAACACTATATTCTATCCTGCTATGCAATATGACAGACAAATATAGCTTTTATTCAATATTGTTAAAAATTTCGCAGTCAAACGTATGCATCACAACCAGGTTGATCAGAATTTTTTTTTTTTTGAGGAATGTGTCGAGCTTCCTCTTGAAGACAGATAGAGGTTTGTTGGTGATTCATGTTATGCATGGAGGGAGGGCGTTGAAGAGTCGTGGTTCCTCAATATTTATTGAACTCACTCTTTTCGTCCATCACTCCTATCTATTCGTCCATCACTCCTATCTATTCGTCCATCACTCCTATCTATTCGTCCATCACTCCTATCTATTCGTCCATCACTCCTATCTATTCGTCCATCACTCCTATCTATTCGTCCATCACTCCTATCTATTCGTCCATCACTCCTATCTATTCGTCCATCACTCCTATCTATTCGTCCATCACTCCCTTCTTCCATCTATTCATTCATCACACTTTCCATCCCTCTCCCCATCATCCGTCACTCCCTCAATCCATCACTTTCCCATAACTCCCTCCATTCATCCATCATTCTCTCGTTTTCCCCCATTAACCTTCTTCCCCGCCCCTCCATCCTCCCACCTCATTGTAATTGCCTCACTCATGTCCTGATCAGACTCCTCTATGGGGTGCCCCTTGACTCCCCTCTCAGGTTCCCCTCGGCTCCCCTTGGAGGGTGTCTCTCCCACTGATTATCCCCCAGGGTGTTAAGAGGGGTGAGAGGGAGAGAAAGGTCATCTACAAAATTTAACAAAATTGGATACATCGGCAGTGTGCTGTTCCTCATTTCTTGCTCTAGTGGGTGTGGAGTGCTACATCCTTCTTAAGTGGATATGACTTGGACCTGCCTAGCATGGTCCAGTAGGCCTGCTGCAGTGCTCCTTCTTTTTCATGTTCCTATATAAAAACTTTCTACTTCAAGACTGATGGACACCTCACCTCTCAACAGCTTCTGCTGTCTCCAATTTCAGTCTACCTGGAGGTAATTCCGGGGGTCAACGTCCCCAGGCGTTGACCCCCATGTGAATCAGGGTTTGATCAATCAGGTTTTTACTGCTGGCCTCATGCAATCCAAAGTATTTGACTGAAAAAGCCTATGAGTGGCTTCAAGCTCTATTCATTTTAGATTATTAGTCGTTTTGGCCTATTTGAATCATCTGAATTAGATTTGGGGATTGCCATTTCCCAATATACCATCTTAATTGACGAAATTTGGACATTAGTTTACTTATTATGTCTCATGCAGGCGAAACACATCGGTAATAAAGATACCCAAGTGTTGCACATGTCTTATTCATCAACATTATAGTTAAACAGTGGGAACAAAACCTAGCAATGTTTCTCTCATATATCATCACAGGCTGAGTCACATACATACCTTTACCTTTACCTTTGAAGAGTTTCGAGAGTATCTACTCTCTGAGCCCGGCCATGGGCCAGGCTCGTCTGGTGCTTGCCTGGTCAACCAGGCTGTTGCTGCTGGAGGCCCGCTGCCCCACATATCCATCACAGCCTGGTTGATCTGGCACCTGGTGAAGATATTTGTCCAGTTTCCTCTTGAAGGCTTCTACACTGGTTCCAGCCGTGTTTCGGATATCTTCTGGTAAGATGTTGAATAGTCTGGGACCCCGGATGTTAATACAGTGCTCCCGTATTGTCCCCACCGCACCCCTGCTCCTCACTGGGTTTATTTTACACTTTCTCCCATATCTCTCACTCCAGTATGTTGTTATGGCAGTGTGCAGATTTGGGACCAGGCCCTCAAGTACTTTCCATGTATATATTATCATGTATCTCTCTCCCTCCGCTCCAATGAGTACATGTTCAAGACTTGAAGGCGTTCCCAATAATTTAGATGTTTCAATGGCTCAATGTGAGCCGTAAACGATCTCTGGATTTGTTCCAGCTCTGCTATTTCTCCTGCCCTGAACGGGGCCGTCAGCACTGAGCAGTATTCTAAGTGAGGGAGCACTAGCGATTTGAATAGTGTCACCATCGGCATTATTTCCCTTGTTTTGAAAGTTCTCAATACCCACCCCGTCATCTTCCTGGCTGTTGTGATCTTTGTCTTGTTATGGTCTTTAAACGACAGATCAGCAGACATAATTATTCCCAAGTCCTTTACGTGTTCCTTTCGTTCTATGTGGTGACCTCTTGCGTTTTGTATATAGTGTTCCTTTTGAGTTCTTCATTTTTTCCATACCTAAGCAGCTGAAACTTATCACCATTGAACGTCATGTTGTTCTCCACTGCCCATTGGAAGACCTTGCTTATGTCCTCCTGTAATTTTTCAGTGTCCTCTACCGTAGTGACTTTCATGCTTATTTTAGTGTCATCTGCAAATGATGATACAAAAGTGTGCTGGGTGTTTTTATCTATGTCTGCTATGAGGATGAGAAACAGCAGAGGTGCCAGGACAGTGCCTTGGGGCACTGAGCTTTTGACCTCGCTGATGCTGGATCTTGCCCTGTTCACTACTACTTTTTGTGTTCTTTGTGTTAGGATCTCAAAAATCCATCTGCCTACCTTCCCCGTAATGCCTATGGCCCTCATATTTGTAAACTCTGTCAGCCTGAGCTCGTAGATATCAGTTGGGCAATGAGGATATCGTATAAAAATAATGAGAATGTTATTAATATTACTACTACTACTAATTAATAATAATAACAGTAATAAAAAAATAAAATAATAATAATAATAATAATAATATTATTATTATTATTATTATTATTATTATTATTATTATTATTATTATTTTATTATTGTTATTATTATTATTATTATTATTATTATTATTATTATTATTATTTTATTAAATATGAATAAGAGATAGACAGTGACACAAAGCACTTACAGACTCACACAAATACTTGAAAACAAGTCAGGGAAGACAAACATCACGTGACTGACCTACATCAACAAGAGGTCTGTCAGTGGTTGACCTCAGAGTACCATGATCGTTCCTGGAGTGCACACTCGCCTGTGTGTGCACGCCGAGTTGTCTTCTCGGAGGATGATTCACAGCTCCTGTCCCATCTTCATAAATTACAATCATCGGCATTATTGGCTTCTGGCCTCTTGGGTTTTATCATATCTAGTTTTGAAACTGTGTATAGAGTTTGATTCTACCACATAACCTGAGACTGAAAAAGTATTTCGTAAAATCTCTGGGGTTCATCTGTGTCTTAATTTCCATTTATGCCCACTCGTACCTGTGAATTGCATTTCAGTTTGTTCACATCTGCACCGTCAGATCATCCGAGTATCTTGTACGTCGTAATTATATCTTCCTTGAGCCTTCTTGTAAAGTCGTCAAGTCAAATTTCTCTACTCTCTCCTCATACCTGAATCCACTCAGGTCAGAGACAAGTCTTGTAGAAAACCTGTGACCCTTCATGTGTTTCTGTACATTCCTGACCAGGTATGGGCTCTATGATGGTGCTGCGTACTCTATAATGGGTCCTACATACATCAAGTATAGCGTCATGAAAGATCCTTTGTTAACGTTTCTGAAGGTAATTCTAAGTTTAGTTAACTTAGGAGATTTTACAATGTTAAACAAATTATGTTTACCACTAGCGATATTTTGCGTCGAGTAGTGTGTGTGTGTGTGTGTATGTGTTTATCTGGAGAGGGTTTCGGGGGTCAACGCCCCCCGCGGCCCGGTCTGTGACCAGGCCTCGTGGTGGATCAGGGTCTGATCAACCAGCCTGTAACTGCTGGCCGCAGTGGTAGTGGTAAGGTAGGTAGCAGTAGAATAAATGGTGCTAGTAGAAAGTAGGGAGAGTTGCAAAGAAGTCACTAAATCTATCTCCCTAAACACACACCTCTGTCAGATCTCCCTCAACACTTACAGAAACTACCCCCTGAAAAAAAAAAATGTGCAGCGATGTTGCCTGGGGTAACTGAGTCAAGTAATGTGCGTGGGTTTAAAAAAACAAAAATCTGCAAATGACATGTAAATAATGCTACCACACCCTTGCCCTGGGTGTGGCTCGCGATCCAGTTTTACACTAATTAAGCATAACGACCTCAGAAAATTAATGCATATATGCATATGTTTTGTTGATGCTGTATAACTCTGTGTGTGTGTGTGTGTGTGTGTGTGTGTGTGTGTGTGTACTCACCTAGTTATGGTTGCAGGGGTCGAGTCATAGCTCCTGGCCCCGCCTCTTCACTGGCCGCTACTGGGTCACTCTCCCTGCGTCATGAGTTTTATCAAACCTCTGCTTAAAGCTATGTATTGAACCTGTGTGTGTGTGTGTCCGAATAGGTAAAATCGGTCAATTAGTAAGAACTCATTTAAAATTAAGTCCTTTTTAAAAATTTCTCTTATACGTTTAAAGATATATATTTTTAATTTATCCTAATGTAAGAATTAATAATTTTGTACCAAAAGAACCTTAGAAAACTTACCTAACATTATTATAACAAGCGCAATTTAATTTAGCCTAATCCAACTAAATATATTTTACATAAGTTTACAATAATTTAATAATAAGCAACACAATGAAATATATTTTTTCGTTAGGTCTAGAATGATTTTTGCGAAATTATTTCATACACAAATTTTCGGTTGCATTATTCGGCAAGAAGAGCGTTGTTATTTAAGCCAAAATCGCAAGTTTTACCTATTCGGCACGACATATATATTTATAAGAGAGAGAGAGAGAGAGAGAGAGAGAGAGAGAGAGAGAGAGAGAGAGAGAGAGAGAGAGAGAGAGAGAGAGAGAGATAGCAGACCAGACCAGAACATTCTTAGAGAACATTGGTGACTCTCCTGAAGTAATTAGGAAAGTTCATTCCCCTCGTACCTCTCCGCTCCCCTTTGTGAGTTATGGGTGCGGCATGAGGTTCCCCCATCCCCCCACATGGTGGTGGGTATGGCATGAGTTTCTCCCCTCCCAATCCTCTGTTGGGTACCTACCTACCAGGAGGTAGGTACGGCATGAGCCGTACAATAGCTGGATTGTAACGCGCATGCATGTCTGTTGTTGTTAATGCATTTCCCAGGAGCGCTAACCTGACATGGATCTTGACAGTTTATGATTAGCCTTGATACGTAGGTACACTGAGCCACAGTGTTCTTAAATCGTGTGTGTGTTTACCTTTGGAAATCAACATAAGTCGGAATGAAAAGGTGTCAGTGAATAGACTAAATGTGGCCTATGTGTATTACACTACAAGAATGTATGCGCATGTCTTTTATCATGCTATTAGCACGGATGTGAATATGCCTCTGTTATGCATTGTATGTTTGTATTTCTTATGTTACCAGCATGTATTTGTGTATGTTTTATGCTTTTGTTTGCTATGCTGGTGGCATTATATGTCTGTGTTTAGTACTCTATGTCTGTGTTCGTTCTATGTTAAATATTGAAATTGTAGTATACATGATAAAACTGTGTTGAAACAAAACAACTATACTACTACTACTACTACTACTAATACTAATAATAATAATATCATTAATTATTATTATTATTATTATTATTATTATTATTATTATTATTATTATTATTATTATTATTATTATTATTATTAATTTTAATAGTAAATTTATTTTCATGGGGAGGGGTGAGGAGGAGGAGGAGGAGGAAGGGAAAAGGCGCTGCTGGAATTAAGAAGAAAGGAAGTGGAGGGTGGCAGGTCATTTTGGTGATTTTACCTTACTCATGTTTCTTCGTGAGTCATTGCCTCACTCTCTCGCTCGCACACACACACACACACACATACATGCCATAGTGACCAGTGAAGAGGTGGGGCCAGGAGCTGTGAATCGACCCCTGCAACCACATATAGGTGAGTACACACTCACACACACTGCTATGTGATTCTTGAAATGTCAGTCACTTTTTGTATGTTATGATGGCGATGTGGTTGAGTCCTTGCACTCCGTCTTCCTTAGTGTCTTATAAACAAGTACAAAATCTTGCAAATCAGGGAAAGGGAAAGAAGACCAAAGACAAAGTACAGCACAGGTAGAGGGGAAACTACGATTACCATTCCAACAGAATGATCCGGTAGTAAAAAAAAAATACTAAATATATCGCTGAAGATAAATATAAATTGTATAGGCTGTGCGGCACAAGCGAGGCTAGCAACTACCTTTGATATACCTTTGAAGAGTTTCGAGAGTATATACTCTCTGAGCCCGGCCATGGGCCAGGCTCGTCTGGTGCTTGCCTGGTCAACCAGGCTGTTGCTGCTGGAGGCCCGCTGCCCCACATATCCATCACAGCCTGGTTGATCTGGCACCTGGTGAAGATATTTGTCCAGTTTCCTCTTGAAGGCTTCTACACTGGTTCCAGCGATGTTTCGGATATCTTCTGGTAAGATGTTGAATAGTCTGGGACCCCGGATGTTAATACAGTGCTCCCGTATTGTCCCCACCGCACCCCTGCTCCTCACTGGGTTTATTTTACACTTTCTCCCATATCTCTCACTCCAGTATGTTGTTATGGCAGTGTGCAGATTTGGGACCAGGCCCTCAAGTACTTTCCATGTATAGATTATCATGTATCTCTCTCCTCCGCTCCAATGAGTACATGTTCAAGACTTGAAGGCGTTCCCAATAATTTAGATATTTCAATGGCTCAATGTGAGCCGTAAACGATCTCTGTATTTGTTCCAGCTCTGCTATTTCTCCTGCCCTGAACGGGGCCGTCAGCACTGAGCAGTATTCTACGTGGGGGAGCACTAGCGATTTGAATAGTGTCACCATCGGCATTATTTCCCTTGTTTTGAAAGTTCTCAATACCCACCCGTCATCTTCCTGGCTGTTGTGATCTTTGTCTTGTTATGGTCTTTAAACGACAGATCAGCAGACATAATTATTCCCAAGTCCTTTACGTGTTCCTTTCGTTCTATGTGGTGACCCTCTTGCGTTTTGTATATAGTGTTCCTTTGAGTTCTTCATTTTTCCATACCTAAGCAGCTGAAACTTATCACCATTGAACGTCATGTTGTTCTCCACTGCCCATTGGAAGACCTTGCTTATGTCCTCCTGTAATTTTTCAGTGTCCTCTACCGTAGTGACTTTCATGCTTATTTTAGTGTCATCTGCAAATGATGATACAAAAGTGTCCTGGGTGTTTTTATCTATGTCTGCTATGAGGATGAGAAACAGCAGAGGTGCCAGGACAGTGCCTTGGGGCACTGAGCTTTTGACCTCGCTGATGCTGGATCTTGCCCTGTTCACTACTACTTTTTGTGTTCTGTGTGTTAGGAACTCAAAAATCCATCTGCCTACCTTCCCCGTAATGCCTATGGCCCTCATTTTGTGCGCTATCACTCCATGATCGCATTTGTCAAACGCCTTTGCAAAATCTGTGTAAATCACATCTGCGTTTTGGTCGTCCTCCAATGCCTCCGTAATTCTGTCATAATGGTACAAGCGAGGCTAGCAACTACAAGCGAGGCTAGCAACTACAAGCGAGGCTAGCAACTACAAACGAGGCTAGCAATTGCAAGCGAGGCTAGCAACTACAAGAAAAATTTTAGGGTCAGAAATAAAAACGTTTTTGGACATGACACGACACACATGAGACCAGTCACAGAGTATGTGGAGGCAGCATGAAACAACAGCTGATCAGGTATGCTCACATTCTCCAGACCTAAGTTTGCAGCCAGAATATTCTCGAACCTGAGGAAAATAAACTATAAGAGACAACAGAAGGACCAAGAGAAGTATGGAATGCAACGAGCAAAATACTCAGAGGATTTGGAAAGATGGGAAAAAAGGCAAAGAGAAATGCAAGGAACAGAAGATGAAGGACAAAGGTTATTGATTCAAATGGTCCTGAGGGATATAAGGATACACTGCTTTAGTCTTAGGGAAGCTGAAGAAGTGGAATGAATTGGATGAGGAAACAGTGAGGCAGTGTGGAGACAAACTCCACACTGCCTCAGGAGTAAATGGGTAAGAGCCCAAGAGACAAGGAACCAATAAGTCTGGTTGATAGAAGTTTAGGAGACAGGGTCATGAGCTTCGAACCCCGCAAATAAAACTCAGTAGGTACATACACACTATATATATAAGTACATATTTTTTTTTTAATTTAAAGCGATAACATCCACGAGATTACTATCACTAACAACAATAATTTGTTATAGAAAACAAAAACCGAGAAAAGTTTGAAAAAAAAAAACTGTGAACTTGTTGGAGTGAAGGAAAACTTTAGGTGCCATGAAGCACAATTTATTGGTCTCCCCAATGTCTTACATAATTTCTCAGCCTTTTTTCCTACCCCCATCCCCCTCATCACGGCCCCAGATAATTTTTTAGCCACCAACACACAGAGTCTTCTAACATTTTCCAGTATGCTCCTTTCAGATGCCTTGAACATTTTCCAGTATGCTCCCTTCAGATGCCTAGAACATTTTCCAGCATGCTCCATTCAAATGCCTTGAACATTTTCCAGCATGCTCCCTTCAGATGCCTTGAACACTTTCCAGATATTCCTCTTCACAACACACCACGCAGGACAGGCGTCTCCCACACCTATACTAAATGCTACAGGTCCTAATTAGGGTCGCTAATTGGCAGTTAGGTCCACGGAGCGCATTGATAACGACGAGGGGGCCAGAGTAGAGTCACTTGGTCACTCAGATAGCAATTCTAGCTGGTGTTTGGGAGGTATCGTTGTTGATGGTTGTGATTATGGGGAACCTACCTGGAGTCTACCTGGAGGGCATTCCGGGGATCAACGCCCCCGCGGCCCGGTCCATGACCAGGCTTCCTGGTGGATCAGGGTCTGATCAACGAGGCTGTTACTGCTGGCCGCACGTAGTCCAACGAAGGAGAATGTTTTAGTAGTGTATGAAGGAAGGTTGATGGTGGTGGTGGGGAACTGGGGATATTGTTAGTGGAGAAGGTTGTAGTTTTCGGGGTGGAGGAAGAGATGCTATTGTTGTGGAAGGGGTAGTGGGATCATGCCATTGTTGGAGAGGGGGAATAGATGGGGAGAGAAGGTGGAGGTGGTGTTGGTTGAGGGGGTCTGTAGCGATCTTGCCCGTAGCTGGATCGCTAGCGCACTCACCACACACTGAGGTCCCGAGTTCGAATCCCCGGTACGGCTGGATAACATTAGGACGTGTTTCCATAAGACACCTGCTGTCCATGTTCAACCATCAGTATAAAATGGGTACCTGGGTGTTAGTCGACTGGTGTGGGTCGCATCCTGGGACAAAACTGACCTAATTTGCCCGAAATGCTCTGCATAACAAACGGCTTTCTATATAGTAGTATGTCATTGATGTCAGCTAGGCCTGTATACCTCATACATGTACTTGTAGAAATAAAGATATTATTATTATTATTATTATTATTATTAAAAAAAATGGACTACTTGCCAATGCTCTCTCTCTCTCTCTCTCTCTCTCTCTCTCTCTCTCTCTCTCTCATTATTCTCGACATAACCAGAGTGCCCCTACCTTTACCACCACATACATTACAGTACTTAAGGCATGGAACACACAGGCCTCGCGCCACCGCAGACTGGTCATAAAATAACGGTCTTCTGCCACGGTGCCGTGGAATTAGTGACCGGCACTGTGGGTGGATGGTGGTGGGGTTCTTATTATTAATGGTGGGTGGTGGGAGTCTCACCGTGGGTGGATGGTGGTGGCAGTCTTACTATGGGTGGAGGGAATCTTGCTGCGGATGTAAGGCGGTGAGATTTTTCCTTTGGGTTGATGATAGTGGGAATCTCACTGTGGGCCTACCTACCTGGAGTCTACCTGGAGGGTATTCTGGGGGTCAACGCCCCCGCGACCCGGTCCACGACCAGGTGGAGGGATATAATCTGCAGTTCTTGGTTATTTCTTCTTGGGTTTGGTCAGGCTGCATAATTCGGGAAATATTATTTTTCCCTTACCGTTACAGAGCCAACGGTAACTGTTGTCTACGATACCCTGATGTTTATCACAAGCCACAACATACACATTGTCGGTAATACTCGTTTATAACATGTGACTGCCATGAACTGTGAAAGTATTTGCTATTTTGAACAAGAGAATCACTGTTGACTCTTAAAGTGTGGGTCATTCTGAACAAGAAGGCCTCTGTGGTCGGAGAGAGTGGCCACCTTGTCAGCAATATGTCAAGATTACTTAGCAACAATTACCAACACTTAGCTCTGCATTGCCCGAATTTTTTCGTGATCGCGACTTACCTCCGTATTTATCAATGTTTAACACACGTCCTAAGGATTCTAATTGAATTTACGTGATAAACAGTGGAATGTGTTAATTAGTGCTTTTATAATGATTCTTGTGTTATTTCTTTAATTTCTTGAGACAGTTTTATTTCTGAAGTTCTGCGATTATGTATCAAAAGTATTCAGATCATAGACTTAAGTTGCATCATAATAAGTTATATGTTGTAAGTTACTGAATTAAGCTCATGACTTAGAAGTGAAACAGTTGAAATTGGCAATTTTGTACTAAAATAGCAGTGTATACATATATGCTTCTGCCTCGACATTAAGGAAGTCACAGGAATGTTGTCTAATGAAGTCATCATGTAGTTCTTAAATATCTTTTTGGATAACACTGTAGAATTCCTTCTAGAGGACATCAGGAAAATGAAAAATCTCGATGAAAATCTAAGACTATCCACCTCATCAAATGTGAAATTATTTTCCCCAAAACTAGATCATTAATCATGTCACTTTCGCCTTGCCAGAAATATTAGTCATTGATCCAACACCATATAGGTCCCAACGTCATAGACCCGATACTAGAAAATAAAATCTCAGACCTCAAGAAAATGGGAAGTAGGACTGGTAAGTAGGTGCTACTTACCTGTTTTCCCAAAAGCTCACAAACTTCTTGCATTGCTACCCAACCATCAACAGTCCACCAGAAATACGTACAGCCACCCAAATCGTTCTGCAGGCTCTCTTATCCTCCTCCATGGTATCAAATGAGCTAATAAAGTAAATTCTTCCAGATAACCTCGACGTTGTATGTGGCATGCTACGAGTATGTTACATTTTATTAATTTTATTAATTTTAGACATTTGCCCTACCGACCAGCAAACCAGGTGCCAAGAGTATAATGAGCATGGGCCCCTCTCATTATGCTAAGCACCTTGGTGGTTTTAAGCTTTTCATCTCATTCCCTGCATGGTACGGTGGATATAAGGCACTACGTACCTTGTCCCAAGGTTCGTAGGTTCGAGTCTCGTGTGTGTGTGTGTGTGTGTGTGTGTGTGCGCGTGTGTGTACATACACACACGTTAGAGCGAGGCGTAAAAGGTGAGATCAGGGTAAGTCCGCAGGGAGAGTCATCCCCCTGATCCATGATATATAAATGAAGGTAGGGGAATGCAAATCTAATTTCCGCGTCCAAGACCAATTTTACGAAGCGCCGGTGAGTAGGTAAACAGGAAACTCCCTGGGGAACAACGTGCTTCTTCCCGTGTGTCGTAAACTGCCAATATCAGAGGCACTTGGCGGAGTCTGTGGGTTCACAACGTTGCGTATGTATCGGAACTCTTGAGGTATTTGTTTTGAAAATAAACTGAGAGATAATTTGAGTCTTCAGACAGCAGGAACTTATTGACGATTTGCTCTAAGATACACGCGCGCGCCCACACACACACACACACACGCACACAGCTTTAAGAAGAGGTACGGTAAGGTTCTTTGAGCAGGGAGTGGACCTAGTATCGACCAGCAAAGAGGCGGGGCCAGGAACTGTGTCTCGACCCCTGCAACCACATACAGGGTGAATACACACATGCACACACACACATTCTCTCTCTCTCTCTCTCTCTCTCTCTCTCTCTCTCTCTTCTCTCTCTCTCTCTCTCTCTCTCTCTCTTTCAATGTCTCCCTCCGCCAAAAATCTTGATGTGAAATTCCAAATTGATTCCAAAATTGATTTACCCTGGGAGTTGACCACACTGTGACGATTGTGGGACACTGGCAAATTTCACAGGGGAGAGGGAGAGAGGGAGGGATAGGGAGGGAGAGGAAGAGAGAGAGAGAAGAAATATATTTACTAACAATTCATATATATATATATATATATATATATATATATATATATATATATATATATATATATATATATATATATATATATATATATATATATATATATATATATACAAATGCATTAATACTCTATACCTAAAATGAGAAACTTCACGTATTAACAAATTCATTTACTTCCTTACCTGTGAGATTTAAAGAGAAATTTAGCCTATTTAAAGCTTCAAATTAATGAAAGAAGCAATTTCAGTTTCCTGTGAGGTATATTGGTAAGGTTTCTTCATCATTAGTTTGTCATGTGTATTTTAAATGTTTCTAGTGTTAGAAGCCCATTACAGGATCTCTCGAAATTGGATCCAGTTACAGTAGTGTACCACTCCAGTGGTTACAGCACACACAGCACTTCCTCTTGGATTCATTGTCAGTAGTGTTTCACTCCAGTGGTTGCAGAACACACACCATCTCCTCTTTAATACAGTTTAAACAGTGAACCACTCCAGTGGTTGCAGTATACACACCATCTCTGGCATTAAGTTCCAGATGTTGTCATATCAGAGGCAGGAGAGTTAAGCCCTTCTTGTTACCCTCAATATTTTACGTAATAAGTAATGAGTTAAGATTAGTGAGTACACTACACACTCTGGGAAACTTTACTTAGTTCCATTTAAGTAACAACACAAATCAGTCTTTTATAGAATAACAAATTAAATATTGGGGAAGTGTATATTATATCCCATTCAATTACAATTTATTAATATTTATGACAACAATAAACTTGGTTAAAAAGAACGGGATCTGATACTAAATTAACTACCACCAAGTTCCAAGATCCCACACGGGTCCTCAGCGATCTCTCGCACAGAGTGTGAGAATGTGTGTGAGAACGTTCGTGTTAAAGTTTGTGTTAATGTACTCAGTCGAACTAGACACTGTGTTACTTGAAAACCACCACGGTATTTATACATCACAAGAGTCTGGCCACCGAATCCTCACATAAAGCGCTAGCCCTGCATTTGACCAGAGCATTTCCCGAAGTCCTCACGCTAGAGTCTCCAGTTCTGCGTAAGACAGAACTTTTTCTAATATCCTTTCTTAGGTTAGGTTACGTTTGTCAATTATACAGTGTTTCCTGACGAGGGTTTTAGTCATATGATAACCTGCAGTCGTCCCTTAACTACTTTTCCTGAGCTTTTGAAGGGTTCCACATACCTCCTATAGAGGTGTACTACAACTTGAAAATTAACCACAGAAAATTAACCACAGAGGCTAGAGTCCCCTAACAGAACTAAAGTGAGACGGTGTCGGGGAATTTGCACTAGATACTGCCGTCACAGTGCGGTGCGGTGGGGACAATACGGGAGCACTGTATTAACATCCGGGGTCCCAGACTATTCAACATCTTACCAGAAGATATCCGAAACACGGCTGGAACCAGTGTAGAAGCCTTCAAGAGGAAACTGGACAAATATCTTCACCAGGTGCCAGATCAACCAGGCTGTGATGGATATGTGGGGCAGCGGGCCTCCAGCAGCAACAGCCTGGTTGACCAGGCAAGCACCAGACGAGCCTGGCCCATGGCCGGGCTCAGAGAGTAGATACTCTCGAAACTCTTCAAAGGTATATCAAAGGTAAGGTATTAAGGCATCACAGATTCTCTCCCGTTTCTCACAAACATGATCTTGTAGAGACAGTCTCAAGATATCACAAGGTGTAGACCTCTAGTGGGTATAGAACACTCGCACAACTTCCGTTTACCTTTGTGTTTGATATCTCCTATGGTTGACTTGTATTGTGTATTGTGGTAATTCTGATGTTGACATCGTAATGCAACTTCAAACTCCTATTGTTTGATGGAGGGGGCAGGAGGGGAAGTAACCATTAAATCGTTGTTACTACTGCCTTCAACCCTTGATTTTAATTTTTGGTGAAATATAATCGTTGGATTCACCGGTGTTCAAAAATCTCAGCACCTCAAACCACCATGGTACCAATAATACCTCATCTCCTGCTCCATTTTTTTCCGGAATGAATTGTATATCATTTCAGTGAGCTTTGTCTCTGATAGCGACAATACCTGGATCCAATTCTGCTATTTTGTTTTCATTTACCTAGCCACTTTTATTTATGATTCCATCTGTATTTGTATACCATACTGATCCTTCAATCATTCACTCTCAGCGTAGAAGAGGGAAATATAATACAAGGGCGAATAAATAGCAATGGAACTAGAGGCATAAGGAAAGGTTTAGGAAGTAGTATAACTATGCTAATTTCTTTTTATCAAAATTGGATGCCTGATAGTTACACAATGGGAACAAAAGCTAACCGTTTCCGCTCATATTCCATCACCCAGGAGAAGGATTATATAAAGTGTTGAAACTGTCAGTCTGACTTGAGGGAGTTCAGTAGGGCAAAGAGGACAGCGTCAAGTATTCCATTAAAGGTTCATCAGCTATAGGAACTTCAAAGGTTTCGTTCCAGCTTAGCTGAAGTTAGGGTAAGTGATGAGAGAGAGAGAGAGAGAGAGAGAGAGAGAGAGAGAGAGAGAGAGAGAGAGGCAGACAGACAGAGAATTTACGAGGATCAAGAAAAGCAAGTATGAGAGGAAGTAAAAGAGGGATGAGAGAGAAAAGTGGCAAGGGTACATTGGTTATCTGAAATGAAAAGAGGCAGGAAGGACAAGGAAGGAAGGGTTACAGGAGTGGGAATAGAAAAAAGAAGTTGAAGAGAGAAAGACTAGGATTGTGGATTGAGAGTAAGGGGTTTAGGAGATGGGAGGGAGGGAGGGGGGAGGGAGACTGGAGTGAGGAGATTTTGGGGAAGGGAGTGGAGTGGAAGGGTAGGTGAAATTTGGGAGAGGAGAGTAATGGAGGTTGAAGGTTGTTTGTTAACACCACTGAATGTTGATTGTTAATGCAGGAGTTAAAGTGTCATGGCAGGGGTGAGGGTGTGTGGAGATGAGAGAGGGAGTGGGGGTGATGCATAATGCATGAGGGGGGGGGAAATGGGATGGTTCTGTGGGGAAGAAGAAAGAGGATGAATCGCGAAACGGGTGAGGTTTGATCCCATGGCAAGTGAGTCCCAAAACTCACTTGCCATGGTTTCAAACACCACCCGTTCCGTGATTTGTTTTCCAATCGTATTATTACTATTTCGTGAGACAAGGAAGAGGCTGTTTAGTTGAGCTGGTTGTGAAATTACTTCTTGTTACTCCTAGTTATTATCTGTTAGCTGTTGATCCCTTGAACATACTGAATCTTACCATACCACGGGTGGGGTTCGAACCCGCGATCAGAGAGTCTCAAAACTCCATACTGAATCTTGTTGAAAATGGAATAAAATACCGACAAGTTGAATATTAAGACATGTGCAATAGCTCCCGGGTCTTCTCCAGATGGTGACCCGGTATCTATACTGATGAAACGTTTCGCTTACACAGTAGGCTTCTTCAGTCAAATATAAAGGGAGCAGTCGAAATTAAATAAAGATGATGTAATCAGTCCATCAACTTTGGAGAAAAAGTATTTGAGGTGGTCAGTCCCTCAGCCTGGAGAAGAGTTTAGCTCCATGGTCTGGAAACATATGGTTCCAGACTCTAACTTGATTTTGCTCAATAGTATTGATACTGTAGCCCCTTCACGGGGGCTACATTAATCATCTTCCTTGCCATTACACTAGTATTTTATTAAGTCTCTCTGAATCGATTTAGCAATATGCTTTTTTTTTATGACGTCTTTTCTCCGTTTCCCCTTTCTTTAATTTTCTTTCTTTACATTATTGGCAATTTCTTGTTAATTTTCTCTTTCCATACCTTTTGCTTCATTCATTTTCCACTTCACCTTTCCTTCCCTATGGCCTCATCTTTTTGTATTTCTTTCTACTCCTCCGTTCCCTTCAAGGGATGCCTTGATGATGGCGAAGGGTTCTTGATCCACGCTAACAGCCAAGAGCTAACATATTAAACGGCCTACGTCTGGCAGTGCAGGACGATGTGTCCTGCACTGCCAGACGTAGGCAGTGCAGGACGCATCGTAGTTCTTCAGAGCGTTGGTTTCATCACGTTCGGTGTTCATATTTGAGGACGCACTGATGCATTATCTGTTTTCTGCCTCTTCCCCTGTTATCTCCTTTATTCATCTACTATGTACCTTCCCATCACCTCGCATTCCCTCGTTACTTCCATCTCTTCTCATCCCTTCCATTTCCTCTCCTCATCCCATCTTATCTCACCCCTTTTATCTAATCTCACCTATTGTGAGACGAACTTAATCACCCTAAATTCACTGGATTACTTAATTACAGTTAATATAGACCACAAAAATTACCTTCACTCTGGCTCCTGGTTAATCACTACACAGGTTCACCACTATCCACTAATCACTAAATCATCCGTTCTTCCCTTGTCATCATTCATAAAACTAATCTTATTACAGAAAAGGGACAAAGCAATAATAATAAAAACCATCTGGGGATCCAGGGTCGAAGAATAGTAAAATCTTATGCAG
Organism: Cherax destructor; assembly: GCA_009830355.1. Lineage (NCBI taxonomy): Eukaryota > Metazoa > Arthropoda > Malacostraca > Decapoda > Parastacidae > Cherax > Cherax destructor. The sequence goes on along the minus strand of WNWK01001094.1, from coordinate 163,229 downwards.
TCTGCTATTTACTGAATATATTTCAACTATTACAAGAGTTTATCCTCTCACGGGTTTATACGCTCTCAGATAGTCTTAAATTTAATTACTAAAACTGGACATAATTCAGCATCTTAGCATAGTTATAAATGGTGAAGTGTTCACGGCACTGAGATCTCGAACCCACATTAAGCCAGTCCTAGAACTGACAGGTCATTGTGTTAACCAGTGGACCACGCCGGCCTAAGAAGATTCGTTCAATTACGTATATTATTGGAAAAAAAAAAAAACTCAAATACAGTATATAGATATATTATTAGCACAGTTGGAAGGTTAACCTGGGTCATGATTAACCACAATGCAGATTTTTACAGATGAATCTCGCAGTAGCATTTCTGTGGCGTGTTTTACAATCGTGTTTTTACGATTTGTTGAGTCATTCCTGGGAACCGAACAGATACCTAAAGTCAGTGTCTGATCAGCCGGGCTGTGGCTTGCACTTTGTTTTACCTGCGGCCAAAAGTAACAGCCTGGCCGATCAGGCCCTGATCCACCGGGAGACTTGGTCAAGGACTTGTTCACGGGGGCGTTGACCCCTCGGAACGACCTCCAGGTAGGTTGGTGAGGCAGTATTACTCAGGGAAGGTTAGTGCCAATCGGTACGTTAGACTGGTGCTAACAATATTCTCTCCCAACCTCTTAATGTTGAGCCTACGTGAACCCTTCCTGGCTCTCTGCGGCTCACAGAGGATCAGGGATCGAATCCCGGGCACGGGTGAAACGTTGAACATGTTTCCTTACACCTATTGCCCCTGTACACCTAACAGTAAGTACATGGGTGTTAGCCGACTGTTGTGGGTCGCATCCTGGGGGACAAGTTGCCAGAAATGCTCTGCATAACCAGGGGCTTTCTATATAGCATGTCAACGCTGGGTCTGTTCCAGGTGTACTGTATCACGTACCTGTAGAAATAAATATTATTATTATTATTATTATTATTATTATTATTATTATTATTATTATTATTATTATTATTATTATCATCATCATCATCATCATCTTCATTCTCTCGCCATTCCTGGAATTCTTTAACACTCAGGTGCTCTGTCCCCCAAACTAAAAGAAAGTAAATATGTTCCTGGTGCATAACATCAGGGTTTTAAGCTATTAAGATTTGCCTTATGAAACAGGACTACAAAAACCCAGGTCACTACTTCTTACTAGTGGAGGGGAAAAGGCCTACATTGACTGGATAAGGCCTACACAGAGAGGGTAAGGCCTACACTGAGGTGATAAGGCCTACTGAAGGAATAAGGGTCTATACTGAGGGAATAAATCATACATTTGAACACAGCAGAAAATGGGAGATAAGCATGAGCTAAACACTGCATAAATTATTTAGCTTACTCACTCAGGCTCCATCTCTAGTTGATGGTGAAGTTGGAGCAGCGTTATGCACTCCCATCTTCCCTCTCCCCTCCTCTCTCTTTCCCCTCACTCCTCTTTCTCCCCTCACTCCTCCTCTCCCTCCTATCATCCCTCCAATCACAACTCACTCCTTCCCTCACCCTCCCTACTCCTTCCCTCCCCCTCCAACACCTTCCCCTCACCCGCCCCACTCCTTCCCTCACCCTCCCCTCCTTCCTTCCCCCTCCCCTCCTTCCCCTCACCCTCCCCACTCCTTCCCTCACCCTCCACAGCGACCATCACTGGACTGTGACAGCTCTTCTGAGGAGTAAATTATAGATTAATAAGAGGCTAAAAAGAGCATTCACGTCTCCCCTTTTCTAGCCCGTCTCTCTCTCTCTCTCTCTCTCTCTCTCTCTCTCTCTCTCTCTCTCTCTCTCTCTCTCTCTCTCTCTTTCTCTCTTTCTTTTTTTACACAGGGTTTGACAAGGTTCGGTTAAGGATTCCTAACTTTATGGACAAGCTAAGAGCGGTTACCTATATCAGCTTATTTAAAAGCCCTTTTTTTATTATGAGACATACAAGTAGCTCTCTCTCTTTTCTCTCTCTCTCTCTCTCTCTCTCTCTCTCTCTCTCTCTCTTTTATACAGAGTTTTACAAAGTTACGTTAATGGTACGTACCTTTAATTACAAGCCAAAAGATGTTATCTACATCAGTTCATTTTAAAGTCTTTTTATTGTCATGAGACATATAAATGGGGAGGAGGATGAAGTTTGAGCCATCTGTGGGCCAGCGATTTCATTTGGTCAACTGACTTTATTTCGTTGATGTCATTATGCAGTACGAACATGATCCAGACTCGAGTCATGCTAGGAATAAATGAGCTCAGATGTGGCATGTTCTTGAGGAGGGTACAGCCAGGGTGAAGCTGCTGCTTGCTGCCCGTCTTGCTGTGTAGAAGCTCACTTTGTGACCTCGCTGTCCCTGGAGTGGAGCCAAGTGTGGTACCTTGACAATATTGGTCTTGTACATAACAGTAAGGCTGCACACATCCCTCCAGTGTTGAAGACTGTTGAAATGACAGATTTATCCAGGCTGGGTCCAGGCAAGAGATGAATCGTCTTGCTTTGTTTCCATTTCTGTCAAGAAGTCGCAGATGAGACGGAGGGCAGACAGTCCAAGAAAGTGGAGCATACTCAAGGTGTGAACGTACTTGTGCCTCGTACAGAATATTGCAAACTCTACTGTCAAACAGATGCGAGATACGTCTAAGTACTGTAAGCACTCTTTCTTTTCTCTCTCTCTCTCTCTCTCTCTCTCTCTCTCTCTCTCTCTCTCTCTCTCTCTCTCTCTCTCTCTCTCTCTCTCTCTCTCTCTCTCTCTTTTTCTCTTCCCTTTATCATTTTTTCCCTGCCCAAGCACCCCTCTTCCTTCCCCTCACATCTTCCTTCTCCCATTTTTCCTCTTCCCTTACCTCTCTTTTTCCCCATATTCTTCCTCTTTCCACTCTATTCTCCGTTTACCCTTTCCCCTTTTTCTTTAATCCTCCCCTCTCTCTTCATCTCCAATCTTCCTCACATACCTCTCCTCTTTCTCTCGTCCATCTCTTTTTTCCCAATCCCTTCCTTCTCCATTCTCCACCTTTCCTCTCCTTTTCCTCTTATTCCTTTGAGGAATAACTCTTCGTATAATACAATGAGCAAGAAATGCATTTGAATAATATATACTCAAATATACATTGAATATTCCTTTACATAACATTCATTATACAAAGAAGCATTGAACATTTACTGATATAAATTATATAAAGAGGTATTCCTCACATTCCTTCGTTCTCTCCCTCATCATTCTCCCTTCCTTTCACCCCATTTACCACCCACAGGTTGTTGACAGCTGTCAAAGCAAAGGGTGCAGACTTTTCCACCCTCTCGAAGGAGCACTTTCACCCCTTAAATCCACTTATTACCTTAAATCCACTTGTTAGCTTTGTCAGACCGGCTTGACAATGCTCCTGGAGAGCGAAACGTTGCCACAGTAAAATGTCACATTAGTTACATGTGTGTCCAATTACCTAACATTATGTAGGTAATTCTGCCATTATTAATATATCTACTTAATCAGTACTTTGAATATCAGGGGAAATAATACTGTGAAATATTCTTATTAATTACACTAATAATGGAAGCGTGGGGGATAGATATAATTACTATTAAAGTTCCAATTAGCCAGCGTTACTGGGATTGGAATAACAGTAATTGGAGGGTTATTAAATAATTATGAGAAATGTGAATACGAAGTTGAGTGAAATATAAGGGATGGATAGAGGAAAGGGTAGAGAGGAAAAATAGGGAAGAAAGGAAGAGTTGAGAAAGGAGGAAGGGAGAGTAGGACAGATGGGAAGGGAAAATATGGAATGAGAAGAGGGAGGGACGGAGAATAGGGAAGCTAGAGAGGATAGGGAAAGAAGGTAGGGAGAGAGAACATATTGTTTCATCAAATTATGTTTCAGATTTGTTTAATTTTCAGAAAATTTAGAATTTTTTCAGAGTCCACCTTTCCAAATTACACTCGTGTTAGACAATAAAATCCTTTGGTTTAACCTCCGAGAGTTAATAAACCAGGACAACACAGGAAAAATCAAGCTTATTACCATCGACGTTATTAGGTTATTTCTTGGTTATCGTTGATGCATTTCATTTGAAAAATGACACCTATATAATAAGTTTAGGTTCTATAGGTGGTAATTATGAAAGCCCTCGAAATGGTTGAAACCCTGGGTATAGTTGGATTCAGACCAATTACTGGAGAATGTCTTCCCTGATAGGCTTCAAACTTTCAGTTTTGATTGGTTTTATAACATATGCATCATCCAGCGAGGATTTTTAAATTAGTTAAAAATTTAAAACTCAAGAAATTTACGGCTATGTGGATAGAAGTTTTCTATATTTCAGATGTTAGTCTATCACGTAAAGTTAATTTGAGTGTAAAAGAGAATGGAATGATTGTTGCATTGAAAATATACAGAGGTAATTGCTAAATGATCTTGCAAGGCAAGCAACAGACGGGAAAACACCCCATCTAGGAGGGGCTTAACCCAGTCAGGAAGCTTTTTAACCCCTTGAAAGTGGAACCTAACCCACTTAGGCAGCAACCTATTATCAAATGGAGGCTGAAGATGTTTACCTGGAGTTTACCTGGAGAGGGTTTCGGGGGTCAACGCCCCCGCGGCTCGGTCTGAGACCAGGCCTTGAAGAAAATAATGGTGATCATGATAACTATGAAAAAGATAAATATGATGACGAGGATGGTGATAATGAAGAAAATCACGAAGATAATGCTGGCGACGCAGGTGATTACGACGACGATGTTAACGATAGCAAAGATTACAATGAAAATCTAAACTATCACGATGACATATAATTAAAAAAAAATACAGTGCAGAGTGGCTGCCACAGCAGACCACCACCAGGATGCAAGTCTCAGGGTTCAACAGTTATTAACCGTAAGACTAACTGGAGCGTAAACACAAGATCATTAGTGTGACTTGGAACCCCAGCCGAGCATGAAAATAAAGGCCAAGCCCATGGTGGAGTAAACTAATGACTGACATCATAGTGGGGGAGAGAGAGACAGAGAGAAAGAGTCAGACATAAAGAGAGACTTCAACACAGGAGAGATGTAGGTGGCCTTACTGTTATGTATAAGACCAACATTATCAAAGTACCACACTTGGCTCCACTCCGAGGACAGCGAGAAGCGAGCTTCTACACCACAAGACGGGCAGCAAACAGCAACTTCACTCTGACTGTACCCTTCTCCAGAACATTGCTATATCTGACATCATTTATTCCCAGGACGACTCGAGTCTGGAATATGTTAGTACAGCATAACGAAACGATATCATCGAAATAAAGTCAGCTGATCAAATGAAATTGTTGGCCCACAGATGGCTCCAACTACATCCCGTTCCCTACGTGTATGACTCATAACAATAAAAAAGGGCTTTTAAATGAGCTGATATAGGTAACAGCTCTTAGCTTGTCAATACCTTGTCAAACCCTGTTAAAAAAAAAAGAGAGAGGAAGGGAGGAGAGAAAGAGAGCTATTGTAGGTTACAGTTCTTAGCTTGTAAACAAAGTTAGGAGCCCTAAACCTATCCTTGCAGAATCCTGTGTAAGACAGTGAGAGAGAGAGAGAGAGAAGAGAAGAAGAGAGAGAGAGAGAGAGAGAGAGAGAGAGAGAGAGAGAGAGAACTACTACTCGCTCGCACCAGAACTTCAATCAGGCACAAACAATCACAATCTTAGTCAAACTTTTACAAACTAATATCATATTAGTTGCCTCTCATTCTCTGTCGATCTCTCTCTCTATATATATATATATATATATATATATATATATATATATATATATATATATATATATATAAAAAAAACAACACTGCGACTAGCTGAGGACTCGAACCCGTGTCGTTTTAGCGCGCCTCATGGTGAGAGAAAATTCACGTCGATCCAACCCACGGGACCACCCAATCCTACAAAGATCACGCACCCATCAGAGTTAGGTGTTTTACCGTGTTCCGAGGACATACGATGGAAAGAGGTACGCCCGTAGGGTGTTATACTCAGCCTTCGGAATGGGAGGTTGTCTGATTTAATCAATGGGGACGATAACGCTCATTTTTCTTATCAAGAGGCCTTCAGTATAAGTGTATCCTCGTTGGAGAGAGAGAGAGAGAGAGAGAGAGAGAGAGAGAGAGAGAGAGAGAGAGAGAGAGAGAGAGAGAGAGAGAGACAAAAATAGCTCTTGGTATTAAGAGAAAAAATGCAAAGTCCTCTATGGAAACATTTCTGTGTCGTGGCGGTTAACGAACCAGTGTTCCCTGGAATAGAGTTGAATGTTATACCACAGAGTCAATTTCCCTTTACTAAATGGCAGGGCTAAACCATTATTTCTCAAGAAATAAAACATGAAAGAATAAATTCTGAAAATAATTTTAAATTTGTGTGGTTAAAATTTATTACAATTTTTTTTTCACCTAAGTTATTATATATCGTATAAATTTCTGGGTATTTACGTACTTCTATTTAATTTCCTTTAGCTGAAGTATGTGGTGGCTTTGCATAAATTCTGGCGAGAATAGCTATCATTGTGTTCACACAATGATGTTATTTTTTTTTAATTTGATGCGAACCAACTATAATGGTTCATAATTGTTCTAGCACTGATTATGTAGTTTGATACTCCGAGGTGTTCGGATGAGAGATAAAGATGTTTCGACAATAAATGATGTTGTTTTCCTCGGCTTTTGTGTTCGTGCGTCTTGTTTGTTTCTCATGTGTATATACAGTATATCTCTTGATATATATGTACTGTGAGCTACTGAGCATATATACATGAATTACTGTTTATCTCAGAATGTATACACGTAAGTGTTTAATCCCTGTTTCAAGGATTATAGGATATATAACCAGTGGTGAACAGGTTGCACGAAACCTTAATTTAAACCCAATAAGCCAAACAGTTTCCGTGGTAAGGTGATAAATGTTGCTGATGACCTCATGAAAACTACTGCGTGGTCGAAATGTTGGCAATAAACGTTCCGTTCAACTACATATAAGTATATATGGGCCTTTTACTATCGTGTGGGTATCTCACACTTTCACGCACCCAGTTTCTGGTATTGGGAAGAATTGTCTTTAATGTGTAGATCATGAGGAGAAATGAGCTAATTAAACCAGACAAATAATGGGGAGTCCCACTAAAATATGGGATTCATCAAACTGCACAATTAACCCACCAAAGTGGGATAACAACCACATCAACAACAAAAAACAGACCATCACTGCCACCACAACACTACCACCACTACAGCAACGCCACAACAACAAAAACATCCACCCACACTTATGCATAAGTAACCCCTCAGGTTATCGACCTAAAACTACCAACATCATCGTAAAAAATCAAGTGGGTTTTCTCAGGCAATTATTACGAAGCGAAAGGTTAGCGAGATTATTTTTACAGGAAATAAATACCAGTTAATGACAGGGTGATTCTTCTTGAAAGTGACGACTTGACCAGTAAAATGATCATTGTATTCTCACTGGGTAACATATATCATGTGGTTATCCAGGACAGTTATCGTCATGTGGTTATCCAGGACAGTTATCGTCGTGTGGTTATCCAGGACAGTTATCGTCGTGTGGTTATCCAGGACAGTTATCGTCGTGTGGTTATCCAGGACAGTTATCGTCGTGTGGTTATCCAGGACAGTTATCGTCGTGTGGTTATCCAGGACAGTTATCGTCATGTGGTTATCCAGGACAGTTATCATCATGTGGTTATCCAGGACAGTTATCGCCAGTTTCGGTCCATCCTGAACCATTACAAAGTAACAACTGATTACATTTGTGAATTAAGGCGACGTTTCGGTCTCAACTCACTTCCTTCATACACAAATAAACATGACGTTAAACACAAAACATAAAACAAAGTAAATATTACTAACAACAGCATTGAAAAACAACAAAAGAAATCCTTTCACTTTATCAGTAATATCTACAAAGACTTCCATACGAACGGAGCAAAAACAGTAGGCAACGCGCTGTTCAAACGGGAAAAAACAGACAAGGGCCACATGTCGATAAGAATAACAGGAACAAATGTTTGGCATGAGTAATGGGGCCAAAATAAGATAGGAAAAGTAGTGGCGACAAGAGCCTTTACTTAAGCAAGTAAGAAAGGCTTTGATAAATGGTATGTACAGCTCAGGACATTAAATAAAGAATTCACTCGTGGCGAAACGTTTCATTTTTATCAGTGTCCTGACCTGTACATTAGTGTCTTTTTCCACAAGAAAGACTTTACCGAACAAAAAAAAAAAATTATTTAAATAATTAAAAAAAAATAATATTTAACATGGGAATAAAGGCTATTATTTAAAAAAAAAAAGATGAGAAAGGCTTCAATTAAAGGTTTTATACAAAACACGAAAAAAAATGCAGACAAGAATACAATGTTTACAAGTACGAGACAAGAATGAAGAGTCGCATATAAACATTTAATAATTAAATGAGTCAAGCAGGCATTGCCCGGCACTCATTCTGTGGCAGAGTAGTGACTACTTGAAGCAGAATTTATACGTGGACTCAAGACTAGGCACGAGAGAGTGTGTGTGAAACCACATCAGTCGATCGAATGTTAAGAGACAGGCCCGGGAGCTGGGGCTCAACCTCCTATACATTCGAAAATGTATATATACAGTTTAAACAAAAAAAATATTTAGCAATTGACCCTCACATAGGGAGACAAAACGAGTCGATGTTTCGGCCTGTCCTGGACCTAGTTTTATTACTAATTTGCGAGATACTTGTGAACTGTTGCAGCCACGGTGCCGTGACGGTTATAATTATAACCGTAATTTTTAAAGGAGGGGACAGGTAAGCCAGTGGAAGGCCTCAGTCAGATGACCAAAAGCTCCAGCGGTGGGTCATCATATGACTGAGACCCACGTCGGGAAATACTTGACAATACTGACAATTCACCAATGCTATATATTTCTTCGAACGGCGTCCTAAATTGCAGCACCTGGAAGATTTAAATAATGTTGTTAGTGTGCAATGGGATGTGCCAGAAGCTTCCGCAGATGACACCGCAAAAGCACCAGCATCACCCCAGTGTCCTAAGCTACTTGACTAGTCTAGAGGAAAATTGTGTTCTCATTATGTTTCTATTTTTTTTTTTTTGCTTTCCTTTGTGTGTTAGAGGCGTGCAATATTTATGTGGTTGCTAAATCTTGCTGTTGTTTGTTAGTGATGTTGAACTTATTCCAACAGTATTATTTTTGTTATCATTATAATCTTTAAAATAATAATAATAGTAGTAGCAGCAGCAGCAGCAGCAGAAGTAGCAATAGCAACAGTAACAGTAGTAGTAGTAGTAATAGTAGTAGTAGTAGTAGTAGTAGTAGTAGTAGTAGTAGTAGTAGTAGTAGTAGTAGTAGAGTACATGGATTTAATATTGTAAAATTACAGACCGTATTCTACTTACTAATCGCACATGTACAGCGTACAACGTTGATCAAGTATCTGTGTGTCGTAAATACCTGATCAGCAGGGTATGTATGAAGCGTAAATAACTGCTCAAGAGCACATCTGTTTAGCTTAAAGCGCTGATGTAGTGTGTGTACGTAACTGGCAGAGAGGAAGTGTACATGTTTGTACATATCTGTCTGATAAAACGCATGTGTGTGTGTACATAGCCGGCTGATAAAACGTACTTGTGTGTAGTAAAGGATATATGATGCTCACTTTAGAGCGCCTCCCAAAACACTCATTCACTTCAACCACCTCCACCACTCTCTCTCTCTCTCTCTCTCTCTCTCTCTCTCTCTCTCTCTCTATCTCTCTCTCTCTCTCTCCCCTTCACTATTCATATACTTCTCTCTCATTGTCCCTTAATTCTCATGGACATATGTATCAAATGGTGTATATAGCTTATTAATACTCCCCAGTTTTTGTTAGTTAGGTATTTAAGTGGTGTTGGACAGAATACTCCCAGTTTTTATAATTATCGTGTAGTTCTAGCTCAATCCTCTCTTATTGCTTCACTCCTCTTCTCCTTCACACCGTCTCTTCTTTACTCCTCTCTTTCTTCAGTCTTTTTTTTACCTTCATTCCCTTCCTTCTCCATTAGTTTCCTACCTTAATCCTTTCCATCTCCTTCACTGCTTTACTTCTCTCTCACTCCTTCCCATCTGCAGTTTTATCGCTGACAGACTTCATTTCTCAGATATAAATTTATAGCCTCAAGCTCTAGAAACTAGTGACACTCTGCACCGCGGCTGTCAGATAAAACCATAGATATGATGTCTAGTTTAGGTTCTCAAGTTAATGAAAGACGAAGACTAATTGGAGAAAGTGCAGAGAAAGGTGAAAAAAACTTACTTTAATTTGAAATAAAGTTTGCTTTCTCCTAGAAAACAGATAATTTGCAGTCTAATTTGCAGCTTTAGGATATTAAAAAAAATCATGTACTCAAGAAACAAGAACAGTTTGATGTGAAGGGCAACTCGACAACAAAAATTATAGATATGTATTACGAGAGGCAAGTAAGACTTGTCAGGAAACAGGACAGGTGTTTCCTGACGCGGGTTTAAGTCATATGATGACCCGCCGCTGGAGCTTTTGGTCATTTGATCGAGGCCTTCCGCTGGCTTACCGGTCCACCCCTTTACAAATTCTGGTTATGATTATAATAATTTTTGATATTGGAATACAAGAGTATGAGATACCATACAACATACACGAAGCAGAACATGCGTTTGTTGAGACAACGTTTCGCTCTGTGTAGAGCTGTATCAACCACGAGTTAATAAAGCTCAACACAGTGCAGAAAGTTTATTTTTTTCTCCTGCTGAGAGTTTCCACTATTATCGGGAGTAAACTATTTGGGTTCTCATTATACAAAACGTGAATACTAAGTTTTTGTTACAAAACATAGAACACAGTGTCCTCTTTAATACTGTACGTCCAAGTTATACAGGAAATGGTTGGATAAGTACTTGGCAAACAGTGAATTCAATATAGATATTACGGAAGCTTACATTGAAGCTGCCGTAGCTGGTGAACCCTAAGTGGAATGTTTGACGATATCCTCATTTCCCTACTGAAGTCTCCCAGGTCAGGCTGTATGAGAACCAACCTGTGTGATGGAATATAACGGGGAACCGCAGCTTTGTTCCCACTGGGTGACTAGCAGTACGCTGGTTATGTATCCCGATTTATTTTAAAAGAAAGCCTAAAAATCCCAAAGTAAAAATTGTGTGGCAATAAACTAACCAAAGCGAGAGAAAGACCTGGAAGTAATCATATGCAACGACCTCAAATAATTCCAAACAATGTCTATATCTCCCGAGCGTCAATAAGCACCTGGCCCCCCCACCATCGGGCCGCCAACCAGCTGTAATGACTGCCACCAGACGCACATATCCGGCCCGTCAGGAGTGAGATACCCAACATCAAGCGAGACACGCACACGCACACATACTGAATGGCACAGCTGGTGTGCGAGGAGACAGGACTGTCTCACAACCTCCCTTAACTCATTAGTCTCTCTCTCTCTCTCTCTCTCTCTCTCTCTCTCTCTCTCTCTCTCTCTCTCTCTCTCTCTCTCTCTCTCTCTCAATGTTATGTGTGGTTTGGGTTGTTGTTCCTCGTGAGTTTTCTTTATTTTTTTGTTTAATTGTTATTTACTTGCAGAGTGTTGTTGTTATTGTTGCAGAAATTTTATATTAGTTAATGTGATATTATTGTGATTATTACTGTGTTTTATCACTGGTTGATATACAAATGGTTCAGAAAACCGACAAGATGATAAAAGAGACACTTGTAAAACACTTGCGTATCTTTAGTATGGAAACGTTTCTCCAGGCAGTGGCTTCATCAGTCCAATACAGAGACGAATGATGGAAATGAGGAGATTGAGGTAATCCGTCCCTCGGCGTGAAGTCGATGTGTTCAGTCCACCAATCTTGATAAAAATACAGCATATGCTGCACTTTTATCAAGGCTGAACACATCTACTCCATTATTATTGGTATAAGCAGCAGAAACATTTATATCATATATATATATATATATATATATATATATATATATATATATATATATATATATATATATATATATATATATATATGACCCAGGTGAGGAAACAAGTGTGCCGAGGTCAGAATTATGAGATGACGTGTGGAGTCATGGACACCAGGAAGATTCGACATAATTTAGAAAAGATAATACCATAGAAGGCGACGTGGTAGCTGCAGGGTGAGAAATGCTATGTCAAGATCCTTAAGAGCGAAAATTACTGCGGCAACTGTGAAGTACATAACACAGAATTTAGCCAAACTAAATGCGAAAAAAAGTTAGTGGTTTGTGTAAGTAGAAAAATTAAGCCAAGGCCTGGTGGGGACGAGTGCTGTTAACAGCAGTAATTGGATGCTTGGCGTCTTATCAAAAAGAATAAAATGCAGAAATTTCAGTGTTATAATAAAAAAAGATCATACCATTAGTCATTTTTCATTTAGATTATGTTTGGCGGTTCTGGTCTGCATGTTACGGAATGGCTTTAAATGCGCTAGAAAACATACAGAAAAGCGTGATGTAGAGGTTTAAAAAAACGGAAAGTTGTAGAATGAGACACTTGTTCAATATTTGGTAATCTGTTTTGAGGAAAAGTTTCGCCAGAATGAAACAAGAATGAAACCACTGTCTCATTCTTCGTACTGAAAAGCGTGAAGTACTTTATATCCTGTATTAGCAATGTCTCCCATTAACACAAATTAATTAAGAGAGGAAATTTAACTTTTTTTTTTGTTTCTGACAGGCATTATAATTAATAAATATATTCAGTCTTAATATGGTTTTGTATATATATATATATATATATATATATATATATATATATATATATATATATATATATATATATATATATATATATATATATATATATATGATATGTGTGTGTGTGTGTATACGATACGTCCCTTTTTCCAGCACAAAGTGAGATTAAAGCATTCATACAGTCCCTTGATAATGAGACTGTCATCCCCCTAGGATATATAAATATATAATTTCCTACATATTTTTCTCATATTAACTTCAACTTTTACAAAACAGTAAAATAGAACATTTTTCCAGTTTCCATGATTTGTGCCTGAACTTAATAATAAGCAGGGCAACCTTCCCAGCCACACTTTCACTCTCTTGCAAGAAACCCTTTTCAACCTCGTAAGTGCCACCAACTACCAAGATATGACATTAGTGAGGGAAAAAAAAGCTGGAACAAGAATTACTGTAGCACTCAATCTGTCCAGCTGTTAAGGGAGGGAAAGTTCACTTCAACCCTGACGAACCCAAGAAACCACGATTTTAAAATTTCCAAATTGATATCATTACTGGTGGTAGCGTTGCTTAAACACCCCACGGAAGAAGGTACGACAGGTAGCGAAAGAAGTGGCCACTGATTTACCATATGAGGTCGCTCATGAAGAGGAAATGTGACCTGGTTTCACAAAACAAACAACAAATGCTGTAGAAACAAGCATTACCTGGAGTATACGTACGGCCAGCAGTAACAGCCTTGTTGATCAGGCCCTGATCCACCGGGAGGCCTGGTCGTGGACCGGGCCGCTGGGGCGTTGATCCCCAAAATACCCTCCAGGTAGATTCCAGGTAGGTAGGGTTTCGGGAGTCAACGCCCCCGCGGCCCGGTCTGTGACCAGGCACTGTGGACAGATGGGTACTGGTTGGTAAAGGGGCGTTTAAAGCCTATCGACTACACGAGGGTCGTTAAGGCTGCACATAGTCTTTTCACCACCAAATAAACATACTTTAATCCCTGTAGTTGTTATTGAAAGTAAACTCTCAGCGCGTATACGCAGTGAGAAATACACCTCTCAGCAGAGGTGGATCTCCTATGAAACTAATCCCTGAGGGGCTCCAGAAGCCACTTTAGGGCTTTTTGGAAATATTAATATTAATAATATAGTGTAATTGAATACAAAATAATAGTTAATGTAAAAAAATAAAGGTTATTAAAGTATCATGTAGGCTAGCCGTTGCTGGTTGCGAAGGGCCCCCATAACAGTTCAAGCTTCAGGGCCCAAAAAAATGTAGGTTCGCCACTGGCTATAAGGGCTTCCATACTGCCCTTCTATTATGGCGAGCAACATTATCTAACCGTCTAACGCTATCTAATAAGAAAAAAAAAACTTAAAAATTGTTGATTTATCCACATGTTACACATGATAGAGGTAAATGGGTCACATTCTTAATATTTATTCACGCAACGCTTCCTTGAATAGTAATTTTACCCGAGGTTATTTATTAGGAATTCTTGGAACAGTGGCCATGTAAAAATTCCCGAACCTCAGTGCTTACCCACGAAACGGAATTCTCAGTTATTAAATTGAGTAGGCAACCACACATAGGGGCAGAGCAAAAATAAAATTGAATTTATATCCGAAAAATTGAATACAGCCATAATATTGAGTCCCCAACCCTAAAACTGAGTACATAATCATAAAGCGAGTACGTAACCGTAAAATAACATACCGAACCGTATTATTGAGTACTCAGTCATAATATTGAGTACACAGCCATATAATTGAGTATACAGTAGCGTACACAATCACAGAATTGAATATGCAACCATTAAATCGAATGTGTAACCATAAAACCGTGTACAAGGCAATAAAATTGAGTTAGCAAAAGAAAATACGCAGCCATAAAAATTGAGTGTGCAGCCGTACTTACACACGAATACTTTACCTCGACCCACGAAAAGTGAGGAACGCTTTACAAAATATACGTACACGAAAGGGGATGTTTCGCTAAGTACACTTGCGTGAAAGCTGACGTTTTGCAATATATAAGAACCTGAAGATGAGAGCAGACATTACAAGCAATGAATTCCATTGCTTTTAAACCAAGTTCTTCTATACCAGACTAGCTTTATCAAAATCAGCAAAATTCGTATAAACAAATGAGGTTGTAAAATTGACTGAAAAGTCACTCTAATAAAAAAAAAAAAAAGACTGTACAAGTGTATCACAAGATTCTGCCAAAAAATTATAATATTTTATTATCGTAATGAGTAAAAGCATAATGTTTCGCCCTTTGGCTCTCTTCCACACAGCAGTTTAAAGATAAACCAAAAATTTCCTGTCTGCTAAACTAGTAAATCTTTTTTTTTCTGCAGACAGTCAGTCTGTCTGTCTGTCTGTCTGTCTGTCTGTCTGTCTGTCTGTCTGTCTGTCTCTCTCTCTCTCTTTTATCTCTTCCCCCCCCCTGGAACCATTTCCTTCATACCGGAAGTAATATATCCGGTCCAGGGCTTTACATGCTGATAATAGCCAGTAATTTTTTTGTCATACTCCTGTAGTTTTCGGTAATGACGAGAGGAACACCACACTCAACACTTAGGGCAATGACCAAAGTAATCGGAGAGGAGAGTGTTGGGGTTAGAGTGTGTTAGTGTTGATTGGAAGGGTATGTTGAGTGTGTTCTGCTCGAGAGCATCCCTCAATACTCATCTACAATACTCAATACTCATCTACATTAGGAAAATGTAGATTTTCCTAATTATTGAAGCTAAGATTCGTTACTCGTTAGGTTCATTCTGATGACAGACTCGGAATCAAAATATCTGAGTTTGTCTCAATCACAGATTTTTTGCCTAAAGAGCAAATTAGCTGTTGTCCACTACTGCCAGACTCCATTTTTTGACACAGACTCCAAACTTTATTTATGTGATTTCCATCTTGAGGCAAAATGTCATCGGCATATGTGGACGAAAATATTTTGCCATTAAAGTCATTAAAATAGTAAATAAGGTAAGAATCGGCGTTCCTACTTGTAAGTGTATTTAGTTCGAAAAATATTGTATATTATTATTATTATTATTATTATTATTATTATTATTATTATTATTATTATTATTACTTATTATTATTATTATTATTATTATTATTATTATTATTATTATTATTATTATTATTATTATTATTAAGTAATACACCCACATGCGTCATACAGCACCTGGGGAATGGAAAATAATCAGATTTGATAAAAAGGAAAGTATCTCCATTTTCATGGATCAAGTAAACTTCACCTAACTTCAGCCCACCCCCCCTCCCTTCCTCTATCCTTCCCCAGAAGGATCATCCACTCCAAAAATTGCGGATTTTTCAACCTTAACCATTAATTCCCCGCAGGTAGTGTCAGTACACGGGATAATCTTTGTCTTGGTTAATTTCTTCACATATCTTCACCCTTATTCTTCTCTCTTTTTGTGGGTTCTGAGGAGAGAGAGAGAGAGAGAGAGAGAGAGAGAGAGAGAGAGAAAGAAAGAGAGAGAGAGAGAGAGAGAGAGAGAGAGAGAGAGAGAGAGAGAGAGAGAGAGAGGCCTACGTAGGTAATGGCTCGTTAATTGTAAATAAAGTTAGGAATCCTTAACCTAACCTTGTAAAACCTGTAAAGAGAGAGAGAGAGAGAGAGAGAGAGAGAGAGAGAGAGAGAGAGAGAGAGAGAGAGAGAGAGAGAGAGAGAGAGAGAGAGAGAGAGAGAATACTGGCCTCTTCCTGCCACCTATAACTAAAATATTTGCCACTTCTTTCGAGTCAAGAAGTGCACCAAACTTTTGTTTCTTGCCGTTATTATATTTCTTCCTCGCCAGGTTCCCTTCAAATTTCTGTTTCTCCCAACCCTTTGGGCAAGCTCCTGCCCATGCCAGCTGCTGCTTGACACCCTCATTTTCTCCCCACACAAGCTGGCAATTTCACACAAAGCCACCGTACCCTCCTCTCTCTCCTACCCTTCCCAGCTCATCTCCTGTGAGCAGTTCTCCTTGTAAACGTCGTCTACTCTGAGGAGCGCAGCTTGTTATTCTTGCAGTGTTGTTTTACCTTGGCTGGTTTTTCTATATATTAGACTTTTAGGGAGGTTTTCACAAATATATCTAACTCTTTAGAAAATAATTCATATTTTATATATAACTTTTCACTAGCTTTTTATTAAATATATCTAACCTCCAGTCATAAGGGGAATTACCAATAGACCCCTGGTTGCCTTCAAGAGGGAGCTGGACAGATACCTAAAGTCAGTGCCAGATTAGTCGGGGTGTGGTTCGTACGTTGGACTACGTGCGGCCAGCAGTAACAGCCTCGTTGACCAAGCCCTGATCCACCAGGAGGCCTGATCATGGACCGGGCCGCGGGGGCGTTGACCCCCGGAATGCCCTCCAGGTAGACTCCAGGTAACCCCCTTAACAAGGTCTTCGTAAAATATTACTGTCCCGTAGCTCAGTCACTAGCGCACTCAGCTCACACACTGAGGTCCGGGGTTCGATCGCCGGGTGGAAACATTAGAACGTGTTTCCTTAAGACATCTGCTGTCTGGTGTTCACACATCAGAAAAATAGGTACCTGTTGACTAGTGTGGGTCGCATCCTGGGGACAAAATTGTCCTAATTTGCCCGAAATGCTCTGCATAACAAGGAACTTTCTATATAGTAGCATGTAACTTATGTCAGCTATGGCTGTATACTTTGTACATGTACTTGTAGAAATAAAGATAATTATGATTATTATTATTATTTCTTTGAGCTTTTCGTGAAACACATCCGCTCTACTGGTTCGTAAATATCATATCATATATATAATGTGGTATACAAGGCTTTTCATTTTAATTTACACTTTTTTTTCTTAGGGTTGTAGGTTTTTTTTAGGCCCAGTGTTATGTGTACGAATAACTCCAAGTGTCCCTCTGTGTAACTTCAACAAGCTTATTTAAATTTCTCTAATGGTTTTTACAACTATATTTATTTTCCAATGTTATTTTTTTTAAATAAAGGACACACAAGCAAAATGGAAACTATTTTAATTGATAACGTTCTCTTGAACACCAAACTTTATTCGATCTTCAGTAGATTTTATATCGATTACGTTTTTTTTTTTTTTAATGATTCTGATAATGCGTTAATTTTCAAGCGCGGTGTTTAACGTCAATTACTTAACGCATTTTATAAATTTACAAATGTCTTTTTCGTTATTTTATGTTAGGTTGATTAGTTACACTATATTATAAAACTGTTTAACCACAAAAAAAAATAAAACGTCTCTACGAAGTGGTCGAAAATAGGCAGGAAGCGTCGAGATCTATACGATTTTCACTTGTGGAGTGACATTGTACTGTTATATGAATATATTTGTGCTATATATGCTACTATAGAAAATGGTACGATCCAATACTAAAAAAAAATCTGTCTCACTTCTATCCTTAAGGATGGACGTCTACCATTAAAGTCTACAACTACTTCTGCGTTTGTCAGAAAGGGTAACCCTTAAACCCTTTGGCCACTTGAAGTGCCGACACTGAATTGTTATGAAAGACCACTTTTTTATACCAATTTTGAACAATTCAGGTTGTGGTTCCTGTTACCTACTTTGTACCACAGAGTGGCTAGTTCATAGTGTACAGCGCACTTCCTGTTAACAGTAGAGCAAGTAACAGGATTACACAGAAGTCACACTGGATCTTTATCAAACCCCGTGGGGCACAGTTACATACATAATAAAAAAACAATATTACTGTCGATTCATATATAACAACCTTATACAGCTAATCATCAAAAATCATAAAAAATGCCCCTCAGGCAAAATATGTGGACCACAGTAAAAGTTTGATGTTTTATCGTGGCTTTTCAAAGTGCTTCGCACAGGACAATGATGAAGAAAGTAACAGTACACAGTATTGTAAAAGTCATACTAATATGAATCATGGGATGGCTGATAGGTTGCAGAGAGTTTGCGTTAACAAGGTGAAATAAGAATGGGGGCCCAGTCATATACTGACGTTCCGTTTTGGATCCCTTGTTCACAGAATGCCTGGGAAAAAGAAACACAAATGTAGCATAATGGGATCCTTTATTGATAGATCAAACTATGGGGGCTAAATGTTGTCAATAAAAGATCGTTTGTCTATTTTGTTACCATTTCCCTTCATACAATCTGCTTTAATATTGTAATCTTGCTGAGGACACCAAAATTGGCCCACCAGTAAATTATGAGACCAACAACCTTCAGGACTGATGATAAAGACACATGTGCAACAGTTGGGTAACTTTTTTGTTGAAAAAATTCGCCTACACAGTAGGCTTCTTCAGTCAAATACGAAGGCACCAAATATTGTAGTGAAATAAAAATGAGTAATCAGTCCATCAACGTTGGAGAAATAGTATTTGAGGTGGTCAGTCCCTCAGCCTGGAGAAGAACTAAGCTTCATGGTCTGGAATGATATGAAGCTGAAACATGAGAATGGAGTCTTAAATACTGTCGAAGGTGAGGTGGAAGATCTGGAAGACGTTGCAGGGGAAGGGATTCACTAGCAGAAGTAAGAAGGCAGGTCCCTCTGGAATCCAACGCTTCTCAATCATAACTAGTAGTTATGAGTGAGAAATGCACTGATCAATACATTTATTAAGGAAACGTTTCGCCACTAGGGGCTTCTTCAGTCCACTAGGGCAAAAGTCACTCTTGCCGAAACGTTTCATTAATATCTTCATCAGTGTCTACCTGGAGGGTGTTCCGGGGGTCAACGCTCCCGTGGCCCAGTCCTTGACCAGGCCTCCTGGTGGATCAAGGCCTGATCAATCAGACTGCTAATGTTGGTTGCACGTAGTCCAACGTGCGAACTACAGCCCATAAGTGTTTTCTGCCAACAGTCAGTGGGCATCCCAATACTGCTTCCAACAGCTATATCATTTCTTCCCACTTTGCAACTATCAGAGAAAACAGCATTGCAACATACCAGATCTGTTTGTGACTTGATAAAGCCCACTGTGTGGGCGAAACGTTGTCAATAAAGGATCACATTATACTGCTTATGTGTTTATATTTCCATTGTGTCGGTATTTTATACCATTTATTCCCAACATACCACTCGTGTATGCAATCTTATTTAAAAAAAAATAAGTTTTCCCAATAATTATCCACTCCTCTTACTTCCTCCCTCTCCTCCTTCTCCCCCTCTCCTCCTCCTCCTCCTCACCCTCCTTCCGCTGGTCATGCTTCCTTCCCCTCCTTTTCTTACACCTCTCCTCAACTAATTCCTCGTATTTTCTTCGTGTTTTTCATTGCCATTGTGTGTATTTTATACCATTTATTCCAACATAACACTAATGTTATGCAATCTTATTTAAAAAAATAAGTTTTCCCTAATAATTATCCACTCCTCTACTTCCCTCTCCTCTTCTCCCTCTCCTCCTCCTCCCTCACCCTCCTTCCGCTGGTCATGCTTCCTTCCTCCTTTTCTTACACCTCTCCTCAACTAATTCCTCGTATTTTCTTCGTGTTTTTCATTGCGTTTTTTTCATTTGTATGTGACTTAAGCTATTAAATATTTCTTTAATAACTATAATGAGTATAATTACAGGATAAACCAGAAATAAGAATCATATCCCTGGTAATAAAAAATACAATAAAAAGCTTGAATAATTACATAGACGCTAGTATTAGCAACAAAATAAACACAATAAAAAAACAATAAAAAAATCACAATAACAGCAAAATAACACCAAGGTAGAACTACAGTAACAAAAGCTACACAAACAAGACAAAAAAAAACAGTAACTAAAAAACAACAGCATAAAAAAAAACAATAAATACAACAAACAACAATAAAAACAACAGCAGCAACAATAAGGGCAACAATGACAACATCAATAGCATATGCACATGTATAATTGTCGATTATTAGAGGACATATTATCGCGTATATAAGATGGGACATGCTAATGACCTTGTTAGTGTCACCATCTTAAATCATCGCACTGAATAATATGCTACGGGTGGGGACCAAATTTACGTAAGGGGTGTGAATGAGTGGCTGTGGGGGAGATGTGAATCAGTGGTTGTGGGGGATATGTGAATCAGTGGTTGTGGGGAAAGACCGTGTTAATTAATGGTTCTGTGAGATGTGTGAATCAGTGGTTGTTGGGAATTTTTTGAGATATATGTTTTAAGTGAAATGTTACTCGTGGTTTGAAAGTTGCACTGAATAAACAAGGATTTTTGCCGGAGGCTGGAATGTAAGTATGTATTAATATAATAATAATCTTTATTTCTACAAGTACATGTACAAGGTATATAGGCCTAGCTGACTCCAGTGACATACTACTATTTAAAAAGCCCATTGTTATGCAGAACATTTCGGGCAAATTAGGTCAGCTTTGTCCCAGGATGCGACCCACACCAGTCCACTAACATCCAGGTACCCATTTTACTGGATAGCGGGTATCTTAAGGAAACAGTCTAAAGTACAGGATCAGAGAGAACCATCATATTATCAAGTCCCGTGGCTGTTGATTTACCCTGATGATTAAACTAAGAACAGAGGATCGGGATTAGTCTCGTCTTGGTGGCCTTGTAGTGGGTGGGTGGAGCAACCTAGACGTTGCAATCGTGGTGGCCTTGACGAGGGTGGAGGAAGCTCATCATTAACCTATAATACAGACGAAAAAAACGCGAGTTGGCAGTTAACCACTTTTTCCGGAGGTAGATGTATCCTGTGCATGGCGTCAAGATGTTGCTTCTAGGGAGGGAGTCAGAGAGAATGTACCTTAGTGCCTACTGGCCCTTGCAAGGCCGGGGGAGGCTCTTAGGTGTCTAGCAAAGTCACAAAGTTTTCAGATCACCAACATCATCAATCATGCAGGTTGCAGGTGGCTCAGTATTCAAATATAACCATGAGTTATCCAAGAACTTAAGTTGGGTTTAGAGACCTGTTTGCTTAGATTCCTGCAGTGGACCAGCCACCTGCTATTAAACCTCGCTTTTCTCACTGTTATATGTTCAAATTCTCCATGGTGCATTATAATATTTAATTTTAAACCAATACAAGAGAGGGAAAGAGCTGATGTAGGTAACAGCTCTTTCCTTGTAAATAAAGTTAGGAATCCTAAACTTATCCTTATAAACCATGTGTAAGAGAGAGAGAGAGAGAGAGAGAGAACGACCAAGTGACATTAGGGAAGCAGAACCCATTGAAGCAAATACTCTGAGAAGGTTTAATGTGTTGGAGAGATACGTGAGGGAAAACGCTATTTCATTAAGAGTGTTACATGATCTGCCTCACACGGGCCATTAAGTTAACTGGAGTGGTCATTTTGTACATATAACGTTATTGTTCTAACGATTTTATGGGGAAATGAGAGAGAGAGAGAGAGAGAGAGAGAGAGAGAGAGAGAGAGAGAGAGAGAGAGAGAGAGAGAGAGAGAGAGTTAGGTTAAGGTTCGTAACTTTATTTACAAGCTCAGAGCTGTTACCCACATCAGCTCATTTTAAAGCCTGTATTTTTATTATGAGGCATACAAATAGAGAACAGGATGAACATGGAGCCATCTATGAAATCGCTGGCCCGGTGATGGCTCCAACTTCGTCCTGTCTCTTATTTGTATGTCTCATAACACTAAAATGGCTTTCAAATGAGCTGATATAGGTAACAGCTCTTTGTAAATAAAGTTAGGAATCCTTAATCTAACCTTGTAAAACCCTGTGTAAAAGAGAGAGAGAGAGATAGAGAGAGAGAGGGAGAGAGAGAGAGAAAGAGAGAGAGAGAGAGAGAGAGAGAGAGAGAAAGAGAAGAGAGAGAGAGCGGGGGATGTGACTCACGTTCATATAGGTTGTATCCTGATTACGAACTTCAAAAGGAAAAATAATCAGTAGAGATTTCTATCCAGAAAAGTAGCTGCTGCAATATTCCATGGCACTGGCATCTCTCTCCCTCTCTCTCTCTCTCTCTTTCTCTCTCTCTCTCTCTCTCTCTCTCTCTCTCTCTCTGATTCCCTAGAATATGTCAAAAATTTTCAATTTTCAAGTGATAACTGTACTGTCAGTTTAGTGGGAATTGCTTCTGATGATCAGAATGTCCGAAAACAGAGATATAAATCTTAAACAAATCCTTCTGTTACTGATAAATCCTCTGTTTTCTAGAAATACATCTTCTTACAAAGTCAGATTAAGAGCGTTTCCGCTTTTCCAACGCCTGAAGATGGCGATGGCCTTGTAGGCAACACTCTCGTCTCACACGCTGTGTCAGTGGTTCGATCCCCGGCATGGGTGGAAACATGGGTGGAAACACCTGCTGTCCTTGTTCCCCTAGCAAGCAAATAGGTACTTGTGGGACAGGATTTAAGGATCCCAGCGGAAATAAGACGGACAGTCCACGATGACTCACTGAATGGCTAACCCTCCGGGGTTAAAAATCATATCTTACAGAGCTTTTGTATAAGAGCAGCAAGTAGGTACTTGGATGTGAGCCGACTGGTGCAAGTCGCATCCTGGGGATGGGGTAGTATACCTCGGATAGATCTGGGCTTTGAAATGAGCTGAGGTAGAATAACAGCTCTTAGCTTGTAAAATTGATTTGTGTACAAAAAACAGAAGACATTATATCCCTGTCGCGCCCTAACCAACGACGCCCAGATTGCCGGATAACAATTATCTGCTCCTTAGCCACTGGGCAGGAATCACTGAGCCCCAGCAAGAGGAACAACACTAAATCCACATTTACACCCACGACGACTCGTTTAAGCCACTAAACGGGCTTTCGTGTGATTAAAAATCCATAGGGAAACCGGTTAGCCGAACTTGAGTCCTGGAGGTGAGAAGTACAGGGCCTGTGCTCTGAAGGAAGGGTGGAGATATGTTGCATTTTTTTTAACTATAGTATTGGCACGCCTCTGGCAAGACAGTGATGGAATGAGTGATGATGAAAATGTTTCTTCTTTTACGAGACACCCTGCCTCGGTGGGAGACGGCCTATGTGTTAAAAAAATAAAAGCAAGAGGCTTGGCAGACGGTGCAAAATACCTTCAATGAAGAGCAGAGGGACGATGAGCTGAGAGCTCAATAAGTGCGTAAGGGGAATTACGAACAACCTCATAATTGTATTCAAAAGGCGACTCGATAAGTTCTACAAGTCAGTCCCTGATCAATCTGGTTGAGGTGCATATGATAGACTGCGGGCGGCGGGCAGCAAGAGCCTAATTGATCAAGCCAACAACCAGGAAGTTGGTTTCTGGAACCGGGCTGTGGGGAATTAACACCCAGTAGCTATTACAACCAGTCAGAAAGCTGTTTCAGGAGGATGAAAAGAAGAATTCAGTGACCTGATCACCATTTCCTAAAACTTTCACAAACTTTTTATATTAATAAATATATCTAGTTTATAAGGTCCTGGACTCATTTTCAAAATTCAATCAGCACTTATTTTTATGCACATTGGCTATTATATTTCGTTCAGCCATTGATATGCATAAAGTAGTGTTCTTAAAAGGTTGATGAAAATCTTTTGCATGAATAAACAAAGTACAGAATCTGATGTATAAATAAAATATAACCGGGCAGATACCTAAAATCAGTGTCCGATCAACCGGGTTATGGTTCGTACGCTGGACTGCGTGCAGCCAGCAGTATAAGGCTGGTTGACCAGGCCATGATCCACCGGAAGGCCTGGTCAAGGACTAGGCCGCGGGGGTGTTGACCCCCCGGAACACCCTTCAGGCAGACTCCAGGTACAAGTGCAGCGCTCGGACAAATTAATTAAGGAAACGTTTCTCTCACTGGCATTTTCTCTCATTGGTAGCTGTGTCAAGATAGTGAATACTAGCCACTTTGAAATGGGCCATCAACACTGAGCGATATTCCAAATGAGAGAACCCAAACAATTTGAAAAGTGTCACCATTGGCGCTATTTCCCTAGTTTTGAAAATTCTCACTATCAATCCCGTCATCTTCCTAGCTGTCGTGACATTGGTCTTATTGTCTTCTTTGAGACAGGTCAGCTGACATAATAACTCCCACGTCTTTTGCATGTTCCTCATTATTTTCCCTCTTTTTCCACCTCATCTGTATATTTCCATAACCCTTCCCTTTCCTTCCTCATTTCTCTGACTCTCCTTACTTAGTCTCTCTTCTTCCACCTCATTGTATTCTTTTCCTTTCCATCCCCCCTCACTTCCTGTTTTCACCTTCAATGTCTCCCGTCTTCCTGCACCTCGCCTTCGTCTTCCCCCTGTCCTCCCTCGTCCCCTCCGTCCCTCCAAGACGAAGAGGATAATTGGAGTGTTTGAGTTACGAAGGATTAGCTTTGATTTAGCATGTGTGTGTTGGTACTGTTGTACTGACCTCTGGCGTCCATCTGTCTCCCCTTCTGTTTGTATGACTGTCTCACTGTCTTCACGACTTACTGTCATCTGTCAGTGTGATGTGTGTCTGCATGTCTGTGTATGTATAACAATGAGTGAATATGCGCACTCTGCATCAAATTACACAGTATATACACCACTCATCTATCTGAAGGGTATTCCGGGGGTCGACGCCCCCGTGGCCCGGTCCACGACCAGGCCTCCTGGTGGGTCAGGGCCTGATCAACGAGGCTGTTACTGTTGGCCGCACGTTGTCCAACGTATGAACCACAGCCCGGCTGATCCGGCACTGACTTTAAGTATCTCTCCAGCTTCTGTCGACCATATAAAAGAATCATGTTTCATAGAAAGCAGTTTTGAAAAATAATATGAATATTTCTTTTGGTTTATATAAATTCGATTCATTTACAATCAATCAAATGTGGGAAGAATTTAATGATACATTAGACAAGTAAAACATCTTAATGCTTTTGTAGAGTATCAGTTGTGTTTCACAGAGTCGGGTGTTGTGACGCGACTGTGAGGTGTAGTCTTGCCCTGTATGCCTTCCTGTTGATATTTTGTTTTTTTTAGTTCCTTGATAATGTGAGAAGTCACGAAAGCGCTTAGAATTTCGCTATTATTTCACAGTGGTTGTTCTGCATATTGTGATATCACCTGTTTACTATGATTTTATTGCAGGAGGAGGAGGAGAGAGAGGAGAAGGAGAAGAAAAAGGAGGAGGAGGAGGAGGAGGAGGAGGAGGTAAGAAAGCTCTTGTGGGTGACCATCTTCGTAATATCTGTTTTCCCTTCTCGTGTTCGTGTTGGCGGAAGGAGGAAATAGAGGAAGAGAGAGGAGATAGACAGAGGCAAATGGACAAAAATATGATTATAGAATTATTACACATACACACACGTATGTGTGTGTGTGTGTGTGTGTGTGTGTGTGTGTGTGTGTGTGTGTGTGTGAGTGTATGCGTGTGTATGTGTGTAATAATTGTATAATCATATTTTTGTTCATTTGCCTCTGTTTATCTCCTTTATCTTCCTCTATTTCCTCCTTCCGCCAACACGAACACGAGAAGGGAAAACAGATATTACGAAGATGGTCACCCACAAGAGCTTTCTTACCTCCTACTCCTCCTTTTTCTTCTCCTTCTCCTCTCTCTCCTCCTCCTCCTGCCTAGCGGAAATGTCACAGTGTTTAACATTACTGGGTCATCTTAGGTTAATTTACACAAACTACTATAGAAATCAATTGTAAATAATAACTTGTGCATTGAACCTGTGTAAAAAGTTACTTCCCTTCCTCCTCAGGCCTTTTCTGCTTCCCGGATGTTAAAACGCCAGAGGGGAGGGAGGGGAGGAGTTGAGGGAGGGATGGAGGGAGGGGGAGGCATGGAGGAATGGATGGTGGGGGAGGGAGTGGTAGGGAGAGGGAAGCAGGAGGATTCTTGTGGGGAGAGGAGGGGGGAGAGGTAGAGTACTCTGGTGGGTAGGGGAGGGGAGGAATTAAGGGATATCTGCTGGAGGGGAGAGGAGGGGAGAAGGGCAACAAGGCGGAGGGCAGTAGGGTGGAACACCCGCCAGCATCTGTTGCCGAGGACTTCCCTTACTCCCCTTACTCTCCTTACTCTCCTTACTCTCCTTACTCCCCTTACTCTCCTTACTCCCTTACTCTCCTTACTCTCCTTACTCTCCTTACTCCCCTTACTCTCCTTACTCCCTTACTCTCCTTACTCCCTTACTCTCCTTACTCCCCTTACTCTCCTTACTCCCTTACTCTTCCTTAGCTCCCTTACTCTCCTTACTCTCCCTTACTCTCTTACTCCTCTACTCTTACTTACTCCCTTATTGTTATTGCTTTCCCTACTGTTCCTGCTGCTTCTGCTATACTGTACTTGCTGATATACTACTAGCAGGTATTGTACTGTTGCTGCTGAGCTAGCTAATACTGTACGAGAGAGAGAGGAGAGAGAGATGAGAGAGAGAGAGCGAGAGAGAGAGAGAGAGAGAAGAGGAGAGAGAGAGAGAGAGAGAGAGAGAGAGAGAGAGAGAGAGAGAGAGAGAGAGAGAGAGAGAAGAGAGAGAGAGAGAGAGAGAGAGAGAGAGAGAGAGAGAGAGAGAGAGAGAGAGAGAGAGAGAGAATGTGTCATATAACAATTGTAATAAAAGTAGCCTACAGCAATAAAACTTTATTGGTAAGAAATTTGAAACCTGGTTTTACACAGGCAGTCCCTCACACACACACACACACACACACACACACATACACACACACACACACACACACACACACACACACACACACACACACACACACACACACACACACACACACACACACACACACACACACATACACACACACACACAGTTGGAAGTTGAAGACTCACATGAATCACAGGGATGTTAGGAAGTATTTCTTCAGTCACATTGTTGTCAGGAAGTGGAATAGTCTGGGAAGTGATGTAGTGGAGACAGGATCCATACATAGCTTTAAGAAGATGTATGATCAAGCTCATGGAGCAAGAAGAGTGACCCAGTAGCGACCAGTGAAGAGGCGGGACCACGAGCTATGAATCGATCCCTGCAACCAAAACTAGGTGAGTACAACTAGATGAGCTCACACACACACACACACACACACACACACACACACACACACACACACACACAACACACACACACACACACACACACACACACACACACACGAATAATAGACTGCTTGAGAGTTTACAGATGGGAGTGGATTTTTCCATAATGTATAAGGAAAACCTAAATGAAAAGTATTCATTAGGGAAAATGACATAATTACCATGAAAAAATGTGACGTAAGCTTTCATACACATGTTAAAATATGAAACTAAAAAGAAAAAAGGTATATTAATATTTAGGGTTGAAAATAAAAATAAAAATGAGAAGCTTGTTTAACTTCTTGCCAGAAGATGTCAGAAACTGCCGGGACAAGTATAGATAGAAGTGTTTAAGCGGAAACTGGACAAGTATCTCCTCCAAGAAGTCTTCAAGAGGAAACTGGACAAGTACCTCCACCAAGTGAAGGTGCTTATCAAGTGTCCTCTTGAAGACTTAAACTATTTTTTAGGCTATACGAAATGCTGTGCAAAATCCAGGAACTTTCTATAAGGTATGGTGATAATGTTAACTAATCCCTTATCTACTAATCTCTGTACTTTTCTTTACGTTTTTTTTTCACAATTATTATTATAATTATTGTCATTATTATTATTATTATTATTATTATTATTATTATTATTATTATTATTATTATTTCTTGCAACACTTCGCTAACAATAAATGGGAGAGGGTGAACCAAGACAAATTCAAAATCATTGCAATAGGGAATTTCATTTGTGAAGAAATAAGCTGAATAACGTAAGAGGCTGGAACGCAAAACAAATGGTAATGTAAATTCCTCACTATGATAAATAATTTTTTATGCATAAACACCTCTCCTTCATACCCACCTACCCTCCTCCTTCCTCTCTCTCTCTATATATATATATATATATATATATATATATATATATATATATATATATATATATATATATATATATATATATATATAAAAGTAGTTCGGTCCAGAAAGGTCATTTCCGTCAGTAGAAGACAGTCCCTAAGATAGGAAGAAACCACTGACAACTATTAACATATATAAACATTAGCAAAAGATAATGTCTTGTTTTATATAACATACGGTGCTATATGTCTTGGAGAATCATGAACAGCAGCAGCAGGATATGATAAATTAGACATATGTGCAGCATTAGACACATGTGCAGCATTAGACACATGTGCAGCATTAGACACATGTGCAGCATTAGACACATGTGCAGCATTAGACACATGTGATGTGTCTGATTTATAATCTCGTCGGTATTATATTCCATTGATATTCAACTAGCAAGATATGCTAGGCTAGAAAATAGCATACTAGGTCCAACAAGAAGACTTGGATAAATTGAGCAAGTCATATGACAGGTGGATGATGGAATTTAACATTGACAGGCGTCGGAAACTAAAAGTAGAAAAACGGGAACACAGGATTTTTTTAACAAAAAAGTGTGATAAAATATGGACAGATAATCCGAACGTAGGAGACAAACTTGTGACGACGTTTTGGTCCGACACGGACCATTAACTAGTACGATTAGTTAAGTCGGACTCAAACGTCGTCATAAGTTACAATCACCTACGTGCGAGTTATCTGTGTATTGTTCCATATGTAACTAGTTAAAGGCCTCTCTTACCATGTCAGTCCAGCCTGAGTCCAGACAACTTTGCTGGCTGCCTCATCAACTAAGCTGTGACTGCAAGCGGCCCTCGGAGCCACTTACATATCCCGATCTGGCACTTGTTTCTGCAATACTGTATTTTTTTTTATTTACTTGTAAGAGGCTGATTAGAGTTGTGACTTCACCTCGTTGCTGACGGTAATATAGTGGTAGAATATACCGAGCGTATGTGAAATACACCATGTGGGTTCACCAGGAGTTGCTCCTTCAGGAAGTC
The DNA here is from genome assembly GCA_009830355.1 of Cherax destructor. Taxonomy (NCBI): domain Eukaryota; kingdom Metazoa; phylum Arthropoda; class Malacostraca; order Decapoda; family Parastacidae; genus Cherax; species Cherax destructor. Next base: position 133,550 of record WNWK01001094.1, on the reverse strand, counting down.
ACCGACCCAGCCGCCCAGTCACAGACCAGGCCTCCTTTATGGTTGCTGGCTTGATCGATCAAGCTGTTGGTGCCCGCCGTCCGAAGTCCAATGTATGCATTTAGTCGTGAAGATGTTTCCTCCATTAATGACTTAGTCCTCCCCTCAACTGAGAAAGTCTCCTGGTGAACGAAACGTTTTTAATACAATGCCATAACTCTCATTGTCTCTCATTAATGACATAGGATTATCACCATGAGATCCATTAAGTGTAACTTAATGAAACATACATTCAATACTAACTTAAAAATAGCTGTCAGACATACGGATGATGACAAGCTGAACGATACAACATACGTTAATCAGAGATGGCAGGTATTGATGAGCAAGACATATGCAACACCTGGATATCTTCATTGTTCCAGTCACGACAGTGAGACTTTTTGTTGTGTAAAAATTTCCTCTTCTCAAAAAGTCTTTCTGTCAAATATACATCAAACTTAAATTGGAATACGATGCTCTAGCATGTTGACTATATAAAAAACAATATGCTAGAAAGCGGCTCCCAAAGTTAACAAAAAAGTAATTGAGACACGAAGCGATACTTAAAACGATAAGGTAAAGAGGCAATTTATGCTCTGCAAAATATGCTCTGCATAAATTGCCTCTATCGCTCTATGTAGAGCTCTTGTTAAAGCTGTTTAAAGCGAACATTCATTGCAAATAAAAAATATCTGCTCTGTACAAAGAGGTTTTGTTTTGCCTTATTTGTCGACGAAGGTTTATAAATGCAATCATAAATTTTATTCTCTAGCAGTGACAGCCTCGTTGATCAGACCCTGATCCACCAGGTCTGGTCGTGGACCAGGCCGCGGGGGCGTTGATCCCCGGAATACCCTCCAGGTAGACTCCAGGTAGGTAGGTAACAGCCTGGTTGTGTGTGTATAGGTAGGTATACTGGTATTAAGAACTGAAAACACCGCAGTACCTGGAATGGGTTTCGGGGGTCAACGCCCCCGCAGCCAGGTCAGTGACCAGGCCTCCTGGTGGATCAGGGCCAGATCAACCAGGCTGTTACTGCTGGCCGCACGTAAACCGACGTACGAACCACAGCCCGGTCGGTCAGGTACTGACTTTATGTGTCTATCGCACAGCATTTCGGTCATTTCGTGCCACTTCACTTTTAAAACAATGAAGGTTTCTAAGTTTTAAAAAGCTAATTATCCCCCAGTGATGGAATAGTGAGTTGCAACTACCAGTGACAATTCGGACTGAGATGACTTGGGTAGGGATCACCCCGATAACTTTCCCCGGCTACCCTAGGAGAAAGTTAGGAAGAGTTAAGTCTTGGAGAAAGTTATAATTAGTTTATATTTCATATGTAAAGTGTTTCTCTCTCTCTCTTTCTTTTTCTCTATCTGTCTGTCTGTGTGTCTCTGTCTGTCTGTCTGTCTGTCTGTCTGTCTCTGTCTCTCTCTCTCTCTCTCTCCTCTCTCTCTCTCTCTCTCTCTCTCTCTCTCTCTCTCTCTCTATCATCAACAATATTTATTACCAAAAAGAACATTGTACGATTGATAAATGATGATTATTTAATTAATTTGGTTTACAATAATGCTAAGGTTTGCAATCTTTGACATTAACAATTTTATTTATTATGCCATTTTTTTTACTATTAAGCAATTTGTTATAAAGTTTGCAGTGATTGCTTAATAAGTCGTTCAAATCCGTATACGAAGACTAATTTATATTTGAGTGTTACTGTACAGGACGAACAATAATCTGAAGGCCCATAGACTGTATAATATTTCAGGCAAAACTTAGACTGTACTGTACTTAAAATTCCCGTAGTTTTATTTTTAATTTATTTTCTCAAAGAGTTTATAATACACGACATTATTAGGAACTTGAAAAATAGAAGGAAATTACAATTCATAAAATACCACAACAAAAATTATAATTGTAAGTAGGTAAACCCTGTTAAACCAGATAATTATATTTCTTATTGTGATATTTTACGAGTTAGGTAGGTGCTTAAATTACGTAGGTGCTTAAATTATGTAGGTGCTTAAATTACAACGCAAAATATAATGTTATTCTGTGAAAAAATGTTCTTTGAGAATTATTTCTGCAGACAGGAATACGAAGATATTGCCTCGGCTTCAGTGTCTTACACAGGCTACGTTGCTGGAGTATACCGGGAGAGGGTTTCGGGGGTCAACGCCCCCGCGGCCATGTCTGAGACCAGGCCTCGTGGTGGATCAGGGTCTGATCTACCAGGCTGTTACTGCTGGTCTCACGTAAATCAACGTACGAACCACAACCCAGCTGATCAGGTACTGACTTTATGTGCATGTCCAGCGCCTGCTTGAAGACAGCCAGGGGGGTCTATTGGTAATCCCCCTTATGTATGCTGGGAGGCAGTTGAACAGTCTTGGGCCCCTGACACTGTGTTGACTCTCAGCGTACTATTGGCGCCCCTGCTTTTTATTGGGAGAATGTTGCATCACCTGCCGAGTCTTTTGCTTTCGTAGGGAGTGATTTTCGCGGGCAAGTTTGGTACTAATCCCTCTAAGATTTTCTAAGATAAAAGCCGTTATCCTGCCTTCGCTCGCTTTAATGCCTAGACCGAGAACTATAATATCTTCATTATAGGTTCTCACCAGACATGTAGGACTGCTGCTGCGAGGAGAGTAAGACAGCCAGGTTCATTAAAGTTCTTTTTTGTTTTTTTGGTATTTCATGCAATATTTGGTTGTATATATCTTTGAGGAGTTTCGAGAGTTTTTCCACTCCCAGAGCCCGGTCTTGGGCCAGGCTCATCTACAACATACATACTTATAGACAGCGTTCATATACAGGATACAGCGTGAATTTAGAGTTCGCTATTGGGCTTCTAATTGGCCATTCTTAACTTTTTCTCTTGCCTTCATCTTTATTCACTCCTTTATATATTTCTTTGTCTTTTATATCACCCGTAACTTTACCTCTCCTTACACCCAATCCTTCACAACTTTCTATGCCACTTTTCCCTCACTTCTTCCAATCGTCCACTTCAGCATTCCCTCGTTTCTTAGTCCTCTCTTAATTCCAATCATCTTTCCCTTCCCTCTTCGCCTCTCTTAATGTCCTCCATCCCTCCTCTTTTACCATTCACTTCTATCTCCCACTCTGTTCCACTCTACTCTTCCTCTATCACAGTCTCCCACCACGCTTCAAAAAAGATTTTAAATAAAAATTGACACAGACAAGGTATTTGAAGTGCTAGGGGAATCGTCGACACAAAAACGTGCTATGGAACTCAGGGGTAGTTTATGTATACAAACATGGGTGAGGGCTTTTTTACCAACGTGTGTGTGTGTGTGTGTGTACTCACCTATTTGTGGTTGCAGGGGTCGATTCACAGCTGGTCGTGTGTGTGTGTGTGTGTTTCACTGTTGATCTCTCTTCCTATCGGAATCAGGGAAAACACTAGACCACACTGTTCATTACTGTTGTGATCACATTTTATATACAGTTCGTTAAGAAATTGTTTAGATAAGATAAGATTTTTGTCCTTTTTCCATTGGGGTCCTTTAATCGTGTCTCCCAGGATGCAACCCACACAGTCAGCTAACACCCAGGTACCTACTTACTGCTAGGTGAACAGGAGGCAGCAGATGTAAGGAAACATATCCAACGTTTCCAACCGTGCTGGAGATCGAACCACTGACACTCAGTATGTGAGCCGAGTGCGCTATCAACTGAGCCACAGGAAATAAGTCAAAACATAGCATATGATTACATATAAACAGAGAATACTCTTTCATAGGAGCAGCCAGGGTATGTGTCCAGGAAACTGAATCCCTTAGAATCAGAAACCTTGGCAGGGGTTATCGGAGCCCTGAGATCCGTCCATAGACTTCACAGGAAGTCGCAAGACAGCATTATATTTCATAGTCACTAGACTTTTTCAGGCACCAAAATTTTAAACGAATGAAAAATAAGCTATTCGTTGTACAGTTTATAAACTAGCAAACTTAATATAATGTATTCAGTGTCTCAAGTTAGTCGATGTTTTTACATAAGAAATTGGGAGCCCCAATTGTGGTTCTGAAGGACCACACGTGGGCTCCGGGGGCAGCAGGTTGGTGGCTCTTACACGGGGAATCTTGAGTATTAAGACAATTACCAATGAAGACAATTACCAATGAAGACAATTACCAATGTCTATTACGTGTTGCGGAGTATTTGGGTGGCTTATAATATTTCTTTACAGTGTAAAAAGTGTTAAACATTTTGCTAATAAAGGGGCTATTGATCCCAATATGCATTTTAACCCAACCAAATGTCGCAATAAAAGCAGCAATAATAGAAATAGTATTAAAATATAATCATTTCATGTCATTCACTTCAAGTTTTTCACGCTCGCACTGTACCTAGTGAGAGTGAAGATAAAGAGGAGCGCCTTTTGCTTTATTTATCTGGCTTCATCTATATTTAGACATCAGTATATACAAAAGTAGTGATAGCTAGAGAGTAAATCAGTTTTCTCAGCATATAGATTATATTTAGACCTAGAGGTGGCCTATTATCTATAATTCTTATATCCCCAATCCCACCCCATTTCTCCCCTCCTAGTTATGCACCCCTCCCTAAATATTTCATAACTCCTCACCCATAGTTCTCCACCCCTCTTTTCTGACTGTTCCCCACCACCCTTCTCCCTCCTCTTCACCCACAATTTTCCACCACTCCTCTCCCACCGCCTTCCTTTACCACCCTCTTCACTCAGATTTTACGAGGGGAATAAATGTTGGAGAACACTTGGCAGGTGGTGGTGTCCCCTCATGTTATGACCATCAGCTGGGGCTGTGTATGTGTATATGGGATATTTAGCAAGTTGAATTTTTTTGTGTTTTTACCTACGTGAAATTACCCGCTTCAATGTGTGGGTCTGTCTCGTAAGTTTTGTTGCACAAGTCTACCTGTAAAAAGTGGGAGATCATGTAATTTTAAAGTTAATTCATTATTAAAAATATAATTTATAATATAATTATACTATGCTGTATTATTATTATTGATAATAGAAACTATTTTTATAATTACTTCTTGTAATCGGAATTACATGTAATTCATAATTATTATTTTCAACTATAATCCAATATTAATCATTTAATATTTATAATTTATAAGTATTGTTTAGAATTAAAACATATATTTTTTTAACTGCAATTTTATATAATTTGTGAAACCCTAAAATGAAACGTCGGCAGTGTGAGAAAACGTTGGCAGTGTGAGAAAACGTTGGCAGAAACAAACTAAATCCAAAGTATTTTGTCAGTCTTATGGTCACTCTTGAACACCATTGTCCACTTACTGAGGAATATAGAGATAGTTTAATAATCTATATCATTTGTCACGGTATCTCATAAATGAAAGTACGAGACCAAAATTTTGTTTGCAATAGATAAGACAATTGACAATATAAATCCAGATATACTGTACTTTTGTTAACCTTTTTTGGGGAGGCTAGTTCCTAGCCTTTTGTTAATCATACGTCCAGCGCTACCGTCCACAGGATGAATATGGGGTGCACAATAAACTAGCCACTTCTGCTAGTTTACTGCAGCTGCCAGCTTCAGGGTGTCCCAAAAGTCTAGAAAATACGGAGAACTTGCACATCATTATGTTTGTTCCCATGGGCTCGAAGACCCTTGGCTCATGGGGAAAGAGTGCATCTAAATTCTTTAAGGAGCTAGGCAAAAGACTCATCAGGGTAACTAGGGATCCCAGGGCAGCTAGTTTTCTGTTCCAGCGACTCAGCGCTGCTGTTCAGAGAGGTAATGCATGCTGTATCTTGGGCACGCGCCCCAGTTCTGAGGAGCTGGATGAGATTTTCGCATTATAATCAGTGACAAACATGTAACAATATGTACTAGACATGTATCTCTCACACCTCATGTACTGTATATGCCATCTTTATATCAACAATGTATCTCTTAAATCATTTGTACCATATTATGTAATAAAATATACCTATTGGTAAAAAGGAATGAAAAGATGGGGTAGTAGGTGAAGTGGAATATTCAAATGGCTTCAGGAAGAATTCCAAATATTCTTCCTTGAAGCCTTTTTATCCACTACGCTTCAAGGAAGATAGAGAGAGAGAGAGAAAAGAGAAAAAAAGAGAGAGAGAAAGAAGAGAAAGAGAGAGAGAGAGAGAGAGAGAGAGAGAGAGAGAGAGAGAGAGAGAGAGAGAGAGAGAGAGAGCCAGAGACAGAGTGAATGTGAATGGTTAAGCGTATAAGAGGATGAGTAAGCGTGTTATTTAATAATGAGTAATGTGTAATGAGTATGTGAATTGACGAGCAAATAATTTAGTAGTATGTGAGAATGTGAGTGAGTGTCTAAGAGAATGAGGAAATAAGCGAGTGTGAGTGTGAGTGAAAGTGTCGGGGGTTCAGCACCTCAAGATGATAGGCAGGAGATAACGTCTCCAGTGGTATGTGTGTGCGGCGCCCTACATGGTGATGCCTTTGAGTCACTCTTTTGTACCTTCGGCCTGATCAATCACACTGTTAGGGTTTATCAAACGACAGCCTTTGATACTTATGTACCTACATAAACACCATTTAATAAACACGTAGCGTATGTTTTTCATGAATTTTTTGTGGTCTTGTATTTTCATATAAATTTAATTACACTTTCCAAACAATTTCTCTACAGTACACCAAGTTAAGGGACCTACGTGTAAAAGATATTTAGAGCAGTCAGGCAAGAGGCCTGATCAACCGGTCTATTACTGCAAGTGACTAGTAAACCTATATAGCCATCACAACTTGGCAGCTAAGGCATATGAAGCACAGAGTGAACTACAACACCTTTGGTTTTCAGATTTATTTTCCAGCATATTATGTTTTTTTTAAAGTTTCCTTTAGCTATCTTTTTCAGACCAGACCTCCTAAATTGAAAAAAAAAATATAAAGAAAAGAATAATGAAAAAAATAAGAGCTCTTAATAGATACACAGGGAAGTCAGAAAGTAATAGTATCCTAAATGAAAGCAGAAGTTTGTAAGACTTTTCTGTTATCTTAAATGCTCAAGAAAAGTCAACAAGGATCTTATTCTTCCTCTGCCTCGAGGGAATTTCGTTAACTTTAGTGAACTTAACCTTAGTGAACTTGCATAACTTTCAATGCTTTTCTTTCTAAAACAATCTCTGTTGACAAATTTAAGGGATGGATATGGGCTTTTTTCCCCATCATTGCAGTCTTGGTGAACGTTTATATGGAACAACTAGAAATTGAACACTTTGTTAACCTCATCCCCAGCAACATCACACTGGTTCTATGTCCTCGTAATCACTCATAAACGTTTCTGAAGTCCAGAACCCAAAAAGAAGACTCGAAGAAGTTGAATTGGAAATCCAGTTTACACTTGAAGAAATCATTAACAGGTTACTATTCCTCGATGTCCTCATCCACAATGCAGATGACATTCATACTTCAGTCTAGATGTTAACACTAAACGAAACATCAACAACAGCAACAGCCTGGAACTCAACAGGTTCCTGAAATCGGTTCCTGATCAGCCGGGTTGTGATACATACAATGGACTGCGGACGGCGGGCATCAACAGCTTAATCGATTAAGCCAGCAAACGAGGAAGCCTGGTCTGTGGCCGGGTCGCGGGGGCGAGGACCTCCTGAAGCTACTACAGGTATTCTGCAGGTAAGATTCCTTCACCAGCATCAATGCACCGAAAATCAGATGCCTTTCCCGTACAAGTACCACAAGAGAGAGAGGAAATCTCTTGCAACTAAGAGAAATACGCATATGGAGATGCAATTACCAAAGTAAAGAGTTGAGAGTGCAAAGTAGCAGGCCACTAGCAAGTTCATGGGAGAGGAAGCTGAAAAACACACAAACAAGCCAGCCTCCCTCAACAAGCAAATAGGCAAAGCAAACAAGAAGGTAATCTCTTTAAACAAATAGGTAAACAGGGCGGGCAGGTGGCTAAGGGGGTGACTGTACAGACGCAGAGGGAGAGAGGGAGCGAGCGAGAGAGAGAGAGAGGGGGGGGGGAAAGAAAAAATATTAATCTTATTAGGTAATCAGTTATTTTTTCCCAGTATAGGAATGCCAGCACTTGCCTAGCTACTGAGCAAGTCATTAAGAGGATTAAGACCCTTGACAGGAGACATATTTCCCAGCGATAAAAGTACCACTGTTACCAGAGGGAGAGAGAGAGAGAGAGAGAGAGAGAGAGAGAGGGAGAGAGAGAGAGAGGCATTACTAATCTTATCTGTATTAGTAACCAGGGCAGTTGCAACAGTAGGGAAATTTAGTCTAGTCTGCTAGGAAAGTACTTGTAACCGGGAGCAGTGTCCATAAAACTGAGCATATTGTAGGAGAAAGTCGTTTCTGTCTGATGTTGGGGAATGCGCAATGTTACATAACATTTATCTCTCCACCACCTAAGGACCTTCATAACCAAACTCGTGGCTTAGTAGCGTCCTCAGCTGAAACAATGAGGGCCCGGGATCGATGCCCTAGGCACTAGTGAAACGTTGAGTATGATTCCTTACACCTGCTAACCCTGTTCACCTAGCAGTAAGTAGGTACCTGGGTGTTGGTCGACTGTTGTGGGTCGCATCCTGGGGGACAAGATTAAATAATCCGGGTTAAAAATCTGAACAAAATCTTACCCTATCTCACACATACTCTTGTTTAAATGTCCTTCCATAAGCTACCCAGGGAACCTTACTCTTATTATTTCTCTCTTATACATTTTCTTCCATTTCCCATCCTTCTCACTTCCGCGATTCTCTCTCTCCTATCCAATCCCTTCCTCTCCTACCTTCGACTCCCCAGCCACCAATTTCCTTGAGCCGACACCCTCACTCGCGCAGTGTTTGCTTACACTCAAGCCAACAACAAGTCCACCATAAAGGAAACTCTTAAGAGCTGAGGGAGTTGAAGCTACATGTCTAGTGGAACATAACAGTGTAAAGAATATTTATTAGCACGGAAATATATCCTGATTGCTTGCTCTCTCTCTCTCTCTCTCTCTCTCTCTCTCTCTCTCTCTCTCTCTCTCTCTCTCTCTCTCTCTCTCTCTCTCTCTGCCTATCTATCTAATCTATCTAATGATGTTATACCCTCAAAATCATTACTGAAATTCCTCAGGAATTGATTTTCACTCTAGTTACTTTCACAATTTACAAATGATCTAAATGAGACAAACTTTTAGTTCTTCAAAGTACGCTGTTAAAGTACTTAGAGAACTGGACTACTTTGCACAGTGGTTGGAGATGTTAAAGCTGAGCAGCAATAATGATATATGCGAAGTAATGCAGTTTGGATACAACAATATTAACCACGAATATTAGTTGTGTGGGAACCTCATAGAAAAGAACCACGCAGTCGTTATTATCAATAATCTCAAGTAGCTATATAGTATGAACAAACAAATATTTTTGTTAGTGAGTTTAGGTTTGAGAAGGATTTGCCTAGTATGGGCCAGTAGGCCTGCTACAGTGTTCCTCCTTTCTTATAAGAATATAAGAACACAAGAAAGGAGGAACATTGCAGCAGGCCTATTGACCCATCCTAGGCAAGTCCTTCTCAAACCCAAGCCCACTAACAAAAATATTTGCCCAACACATTTTTAATGTTACCTAAGGAATAAGCTTTAATATCCCTCTGTTCTTAATACTGGGGTCTGAACCGGCGTCTTTGCAATCGCAAATCCATAGCAATACCGACGTAGCTTCTGAGTGTAATGCAGGCCAGAAGCTGTGAATCATAAGAACATAAGAACATAAGAAAGGAGGAACACTGCAGCAGGCCTGTTGGCCCATTCTAGGCAGATCCTTCACATTCCATCCCACTAACAGAATATTTGTTCAACCTAATTTTCAATGCTACCCAAGAAATAAGCTTTGATAATTTTATTTACTCATGTGCAATTCCCACTCAAATCCAACCCCTTTCACTCATGAATTTATCCAACCTAAATTTAAAACTACCCAAGGTCCTTGCTTCAATAACCCTACTAGGCAGACTGTTCCACTCATCAACTACCCTATTTCCAAACCAATACTTTCCTATATCCTTTCTAAATCTAAACTTATCTAACTTGAATCCATTATTGCGGGTTCTCTCTTGGAGAGATACCCTCAAGACCTTATTTATATCCCCTTTGTTAATACCCATTTTCCACTTGTATACCTCGATCATGTCTCCCCTCATTCTACGTCTTACAAGTGAATGTAATTTAAGGGTCTTCAATCTTTCTTCGTAAGGAAGATTTCTAATGCTATGTATTAATTTAGTCATTCTACGCTGAATGTTTTCTAACGAATTTATGTCCATTCTGTAATATGGAGACCAGAACTGAGCTGCGTAATCTAGGTGAGGCCTTACTAATGATATATAAAGCTGTAATATAACCTCTCGACTTCTGTTGCTAACACTTCTTGATATAAATCCCAGTAATCTATTTGCCTTATTACGTACGCTTAGGCATTGCTGTCTTGGTTTAAGGTTGCTGCTTATCATCACCCCCAAGTCCTTCTCGCAATCTGTATGGCTAAGTTCTACGTTATTTAACTTATAAGTGCTTGGGTTATGGACACTCCCGAGCTTTAGAACTTTGCATTTATCTACATTGAACTGCATCTGCCATTTTTCTGACCAGGAATTGAGTTTGTCTAAATCCTCCTGTAGTTCACTGACATCTACGTCTGAATCGATTATCCTACCTATCTTCGTGTCATCAGCGAATTTGCTCATATCACTAGAAATTCCCTCGTCAAGGTCATTTACATATATTATAAACAACAACGGGCCCAAAACCGATCCCTGAGGAACGCCACTTGTTACAGATCCCCACTCCGATTTAACCCCATTTATGCACACCCTCTGCTTCCTATTGGTGAGCCATGACTCGATCCATGACAACACTTTTCCCCCAATGCCATGAGCAGCCACTTTCTTTAACAGTCTCTGATGTGGTACTCTATCAAAAGCCTTACTAAAATCCAAATAAACAATATCGAATTCTTTATCATTATCAACTGCCTCAAAAGCCTTACTGAAAAAAGTTAATAAATTAGTTAGGCAGGAACGGCCCCTGGTGAATCCATGCTGAGTATCATTAATCAAATTATGCCTATCGAGATGGCTTCTTATGTTATCAGCTATAATCGACTTTTGAAATTTGCCTACAATTGATGTTAGACTTATTGGGCGGTAATTTGATGGTAACGACTTGTCCCCTGCTTTAAAAATAGGAATTACATTAGCCATCTTCCACGTATCCGGCACTACACCTGTTTGAAGAGATAGGTTAAAAATGTTAGTTAAGGCTTCACAGAGTTCTATTTTGCATTCCTTAAGAACCCTTGAAAAAAGCTCATCAGGGCCTGGCGATTTATTTTGCTTCAAACGGTCTATCTGTTTGATAACCTTTTCGCTAGTGACTGTGATACTACATAATTTATCTTCTTCAGGCCCACTAAAATACCTAATTCTTGGGATATTATTAGTGTCTTCCTGAGTGAAAACCGAGAGAAAATAATTATTAAAAATAGAGCACATTTCATTCTCTTTGTCAGTAAGATACCCATAATTATTTTTAAGGGGACCTATCTTATCTCTAACTTTTGTTCTATACACCTGGAAAAACTTTTTGGGTTAGTTTTCGAATCCCTAGCAACTTTAATTTCGTAGTCCCGTTTAGCTTTTCTTATCCCCTTTTTAACGTCCCTCTTAATGTCAATATACTGACTCATAAGATGACCCTCACCTCTTTTGATACGCCTATAAATTCCTTTCTTCTGCCCTAAAAGATATTTGAGCCTATTATTCATCCATTTTGGGTCATTTCTATTCGATCTAATTTCTTTATATGGGATAAATGTTATTTGGGCAGCATGTATAGTGTTCAGAAAACTGTCATATTGATAGCTCTCTTCATTACCCCAGTCCACAGATGATAAGTGTTCTCTAAGTCCATTGTAATCTGCTAAGCGAAAATCTGGGACCGTTACTGAGTTATTCGTACTATGAAACTTCCATTCAATGCCAAAGATAATTGATTTGTGGTCGCTTGCGCCGAGTTCCTCTGTAATTTCTAAATTATTAACAAGGGTTTCCTTGTTTGCCAGAACTAAGTCAAGCAGGTTATTTCCCCTTGTAGGTTCTGTCACAAACTGCTTCAAAAAACATTCGACCCTGCAACCACAAATAAGTGAGTACAGGTCATCATATGAATAGCCCAAGCCGCTGCTCTTTTAAATCAGACTCACACCATATTATGAACACAGGAAATTGTGTGAGAATTACATTTAAGATAATGGTGGGATCATTATTACGCTAAACCACGTCTGCCTATCAGCAGCAAAGCAAGCAGAATGTTAAGTTACATAACTGGGAATTTATTTTACTGAACAGCGGAAGCAGTTTTCATGTCCCAGCAAGAATGTTTTCGCTTTATGAACCCAAAATGAAATTTAAAATTAGAGTTTGACAGGTTGTACCTGGAGTCTACCTGGAGGGTGTTCCGGGGGGGTCAACACCCCTGCTGCGCGGTCCTTGCCGGTTACCTGGTTGCTGGTCTGCAACGAAGCTTCAGAAACACTGTTAATCACGAAACAACTCTTAAAAACTCAAAACATTTAATCCGTTCTCATCAAGTAAACCGAGACGCCGAGAACTTATTCCAATCTTTAAGGTAAAGAACAAAATTAAAACACTCAAACCTGAAGAGCTATTTGAAAAGCAACTAGAGTAAATGACACGAAACACTATTATGTAACTTCGTAGCAAGAGATACAATGTAAATGTGACTGTCAGAATGTTCTTCTGTGTTATAAACTCCACAACAAAATGGTCTTTTAAGAAACGGAAAAATAAGTACAAACTTCTACTACTCATTCAGGCTGACTGTAGTGAATGAGAGCAAAATCCAACAAAATTTCTTCCAGTACTCACAAGAACTCTATGGCTAGTACTCTGAGTACCCATGGTGGTCGTAGAGACAAGAAGAGTAGTTATAGTATAATTGCAGTAGATAATCATTAGTAGTAGTAGTAGTAGTAGTAGTAGTAGTAGTAGTAGTAACGATAGGGTTATACTTTACTGCTTAATTTTTCTTAATTATCCAAGCAGTGACTGGTTGGAGTGGAGGTCGGAGAGAGCCTTCTGCTACACTTTTCTGACCTTATCGGAATTGATAGAAGTTATTGCTAGACTGTAATTTAGTCCTTTTCATCAATTACCTCGACAAAGACGGCAAAGTTTTATATAATACCTGTCAATTCCGTGTGTTCTCCCAGTTTTAGATTGTGTCCTACATTAGTGCATTAGCAGCTAAAGATTCTCTCGCCAACTTCTGCAACACAAACAAGTTTTGGAGTTACGGGACTTTAGAAAAATTTGACCTGGATAGCATAAACAATGAACCAGACATTAGTGTGTCTGGACCCCTTCCTCTCTCACTTCCTGGCGCTGCTAGTAACTCACCTCACACCGTCGAGCATGGTGTAAACTGTGTGAATGTGAGGTGAAGACGGCGCTGCTAGTAACTCACCTCACACCGTCGAGCATGGTGTAAACTGTGTGAAAGTGAGGTGAAGACGTGCACCTCAGGCTCACTCTCTAGTGTTCCTGAAGCTCTAACCTCACACCGAAGAGCACGGAATGAAATGCCTGGGTTAACGTTGAGATAATCTCAATTCCTAAAGCTGCTGGAGCTCTAGCCTCACACCGAAGAGCACGGAATGAACCGCATGTATGTCAGTTCGAGACATGCGTCCCAAGTTCACTCCAGGGCACTATTGAACCCTGAACTTCTCGCCGTGAAGCACGGAATGAATCGCATATGTGTAGAGCGGAGATGAGTCGCGAGATCACTCAGTGGTGCTGATAGAACTCTGTGTGCTCCAGGCTCTCTCCCAAGTACTGTCAGAGCTTCATCCTCTTACCTTAGACCACAACATGAACCATAGAGATAACTGGTTCAGAGAACCGACAAGTTGATAAATTAGACACATATGCAACACTTGGGTATCTTTAGTGAGGAAACGTTTGGCCACACAGTCTATCTGGAGTCTACCTGGAGGGCATTCCGGGGATCAACGCCCCCCGACCCGGTCCATGACTAGACTTTAGGTATCTGTCCAGTTCCCTCTTGAAGACAACAAGGGGTCTACTGGTAATGTCCCTTATGGCTGGTGGGAGGCTGTTGAACAGTCTTGGACCCCGGACACTTATTGTGTTGTCTCTTAGTGTACCAGTGGCGCCCCTACTTTTCACTGGGGGTATGCTGCATCGCCTGAAAAATCTTTTGCTTTTGTAGGGAGTGATTTCTGTGTGCAGATTAGGGACCAGTCCCTCCAGAATCTTCCAGGTGTAGATTATTATACATCTCTCTCGCCTGCGCTCCAGTGAGTACAGGTCAAGTGCTTCCAGGCGTTCCCAGTAGTTAAGGTGTTTGATGGAACTTATACGTGCATTAAAGGTTCTCTGTACATTCTCTAGATCTGCAATTTCACCTGTCGTGAATGAAGATATTAATGTACAGCAGTATTCTAGCCTAGAGAGAACAAGTAATTTAAAAAGGATCATCATTGGCTTGGCATCTCTTGTCTTGAATGTTCTCATTATCCATCCTATCAGTTTCCTCGCAGATGTGATAGTGGCATTGTTGTGGTCCTTGAAGGTGGCTTCATCAGTCCTATACAAAGAAGAATGGTGAAAATCAGAAAGAGTTTGAGGTAATCAGTCCCTCAGTCTGGAGTAGATGTAATCAGTCTATCAATCTTGAAAAGATTGATGGACTGATTATAACGATGGACCATTTTTTTTGCATAAGACTGATGAAGCCAGTGTGTGGCCAAAAGTTCCCTCAGTAAAGATACCCAAGTGTTGCATATGAGTCTAATTTATCAACATGAACCGTCAATGCGTCAGGTTAGGATGTGCGCCCCTAGCTGGTAATGCTTTTCCGGGTGTCATAGGTGGCAGGTTACTATGTCATGGTTTAGAGCAGTTGCCACGGTGATTAGTAGAATGAGTATGGAAGTGTGTTTTAATTGGAGTTTATTTAGTTGTATGTGTGTGTATGTGTATGTTTGACACAGACGATCATACATTGAGGCAAGACTGAAGATTTTGTGAAGGAAGGAGAGTTTATTGAGATAGGTTTTTTGGATTTTGCCGCCGAAGTGGTAGCACAAGAGCATATGGATACACAAAAGACCTAGGAACAAGGCCCCAGAAAGTTTACAGGAGTACTTCTTAATTTATATCTTCAGTTCACTTATCTATTGCAAGCAAATTTAGGAAACTTGATTAATATATCTGGTATCTTATTTTCATAAATAAGGTATCTTGATATATCACATAGGTTGTTATGCTGTCTCCATATTCATCAGTAGGTAAACATTAAAGCACATAGTGACCAACATAGTGACCAACATAGTGACCAACATAGTGACCAACACAGTGACCATAGTGCTGGTCACACATTTTGCATTTGGTTTGATTATCATCTGTGTGTGTGTCAAACTGAGTAGTAGACAGCAGCTCAGATACACATCACTGACTGTATCAACACTCTCATTATTCTGTTTCAGTAAACAAGTATCACCATCTTTACATTTTTTTCTTTTGTAAAGGAATCACTAATTTTAAAATTATCCTAATCTACTCGCAGCAAATTCTGGATTTTTTTGTGTGTGTGTGGGGGAAGGGGGGAGATTCCTATGAATTTTAATTACAACATATCAGTATTGTCCCTAACTGTTAGTGGCATTAATTCTGTAGTTCTGAACTCTGTTTTAACGTATAAGGAATTGCATATGTATGTATGTTTGCATGCATGTATGTACAGTATGTATGTTTGCATGTATGTATGTACGGCTACATAAAAATTAGTCCATATTCAGTTGTGTATTACATACACTTACATAACATAATGGAGTACAGTTGCATAAGCACCCGCCAGGTGCTACGGTCACGCAGAACGAGGTCACAATTGTCCCGACAAAAACACAGGTTCGTGTAAACACACAGACTTTTGTAAACACACATATGTGTGTAAGTACACAGATGTGCATTAGCACACAGATGTGTACAAGCTCACAGTAGTGTATTAAGAACATGCGTATAAAAACGCAAGACGAGAATTCATATCGCAAATAATTGACAATAAAGAAGATTTACGCACGTTTTTAGACAGGAAAGACATCTTTAAGACAATTGTGTCTTCACAGTTGGTGAGTCTTGGCATTAAATGTCCCACTATGTATTTAATGGTGGTCGTCACTGGCCTCAGTGTACTGCTGGTCTTCAGTTGATGCATTTAATGACAGGGGAAAAGCGGGAGAGCCTTAATTAATGCTGGTCAAGTTGAACACATCTCCAGGCTAAGGAACTGACCACCTCAAACTACCTCTCCTCATTTGCAAACTCTGTATTTGACTCATGAAGTCTATTCTATTGCGTAGGCGAAACGCTTCATGAATGACCCCTACGACTTGAGAGCTCCCCCATATATAATTTATTATATAGTGAGTCTGTGTATGAAAATAAGAACCACAGAGCATTGCAGTAGGCCTACTGGCCCATGAGACAGTTTCCACACCATCAGGATGGACGAATGTAAAGTGGGTCCCTCATGAACCATTTAGACATCCTGTTCCTTGTTTGACTGACCTACTGAGATGCAGAGAACCATACCTATCAATGTTCGAATGTGATGCAGAAATAGTGAGTACAAAAGGAGAAACACTACTCGAAAATATAGGAGACTAGGAAAATGAATAAATGCAATTATATTCATAAGTGTGTTTTTCCACATCTTCTTGGTATCATCAAATCATTTTTCACTAGGTAAATGGACATTTATGTACGATTCATTCAACAATATCTTCGTCAAGCTCCTAGTGAGCGAAAAGTAGCGTGTGTTCGTTTACCAGTGATTGTCAGTAATTCCTGTATTGCATACTTTCATTACAGGAGACATTCAGTTCGCAATATGAAGTTAAGAAAAGGACCTTCGAGCAAATATCACACTTTACTCGCCTAGGCACAAATAAATCAAATAACAGTGTCAACATAAGCCAGGCTGACAAGTGTTAGATCAACCATCAGAAACCATAACAAAGAATCACTCAGAGTGTTATTCAACACGTGATGTGACTGATCGTTGAATACCAGCAGAAGCGTGGAATGCTAGCCCAAAAAAAGAGCGTGAAGAAAAATAGTAAAAATATTGATTCGCCACTTGCACTTTTGTTGACATCTGACGTTGCATTCTCTGCCTGATTTATCGCCTCAGCTTTGCTTATTGCACATGTTGTTACTATCAAATATAGGAGGGGATTAACAGCTAAGGTACCGGACCTATGAAATGAAACCTACAATGAGTAACTGAGAAAGCTGAACCTCACAGCGATGGAAAAACTTAGAACTAGACAGAACGCCAAGCGAAAATTTCTCAATTTCGTGAGAAACATGGTCTGGCAGGAGATTACTGACTCTGTCGCGTCGGTCATAGTGACCAAAATGTTCTAAATCGCCTGTTTAGAATTTGGTTTGCGAGAGTTCCACTGTTGCCGAAATAACATTTCTTTTAGGAGAAGATCGGCACCACAGCCTATGTCACATCAGCCTACTTCTTCCTTCAGAAGAAAGATACTGCCTAACGCATGCAACACCACTCTCATTCGGAAACAACACTGTGTTGAGTCAGAAATCTTTCCACACAGTACTCGTTTAAAAACACAATACAACGTGCTTCTTGGATACAGTGTAGAACAAATGTTTATCACTCACGTCCACGAAATAAAAACAATCGCAATATAGTGAAGGTAGGACCCAAGAACGCCACCGTACCGACAAAGTCCTAGAGTGCATGGAGTCTTCTGAAATTGCTCTTACTTGGGAGAGACATAATTACCACGAACAAAGACACTTCTAGAAATAGAGTGGATAAATAAAGACTGCTTCTCATGCAAGAGTCAGGCTGACAAAACATAAATTTAAGCTGAAAAAGCAGAAAAGCCATAGAAATGTCACTGAACACTACACCAGCATTAGAATGATAATAATATCGTCTAAGCTGAGAGGGTTGACGGCTACAATAGTAAGATTAATAGTTTCAGAACTAGACAAGTAAGGTAGGATCACATCACGTCAGCCTCCTGAACCTTTCATTGCCTTTCCTCTCTTGTGCCACTAAATTACTCTCCCCAGTTTCTACTACCTCTATTTCTTCTACTACTGTTTCCAACACCAACCCTACCACTACCACTACTTCTTTTTCTTCCTCTCTTCGTCCCGTCCCTTGTCCCCCTCACCTATATATACACTAGCCTCCTCCCTCTCTTGTGTTAGTGTGACCTTGTAAATGGTCCAAGTCGGACCGAAACGTCGTTGTAAGCTCCTCTCTCCTATCTGCGGGTTATTTGTGTACGAAACGCTATTTTTTAATAATATAGTGAAGGTGAGGTGCTAAGCCCGTAATGATTGTACAGCACTTGGAAAATGGAAGGTAACCAGGTTTGATCCAGTAGAGGAAAGGTAGTTTCAATTACTTGAATCGAGGGCCTTTCACCAGCATCAAGGCCTCCTTTAAAAGATACAATAATATAATCTACTTAGGCTTTAAACCCGAAAGGGTCATACACTGCTGCGGGGAGGGATGTGTGAAGGCCTGGGTTAGTGTAGGTGGGGGTTAGTGTAGGGGGGAGTTAATGTAAGAGAAAGATTTGTAAACAATTGATAGAGAAAATGAAGAGTTGAACCCAAGAGTTTGACCTAAAAATCCGCAACTCATCCAGGTACAAAACATAGATAATTACACACACACACACACACACACACACACACACACGCCGTGCCAGTCAGTCGCATCTTGTAGGGCTCCGTGAATATAAGTGTTTTTGAGGGCTACACAAGGGTACTACAGGGGTTATCAAGTGTGTCAGGGTAGTGACCAACCCTTGAAGTGATTTACGAGTTGCCCTGAGCCACATAAGTGTGGGAAGAGCCATAATTTTATAAGTGAACTAGAAATAAATATTTGGTGGCGGGGTCAGTGGGCCTAGTGTGCTCCAGGCGACGTTGCCACGTGTGTCACCCTAGATAATAAAGTGAAATAAATATGTGACAAGTGAAAGAAATACAGTGAATAGGTTATATTATATATCGACAAGAAACGAAAGTGGATATACGCCAGAACATCACATTGAGTTGGACAATCTACAGGATACTACACGCTGGCCAAGCTGCATCGCATCGCAAGTATTCACCTATGCGTGGTTTTCGGGGTGTCGGGAGTAAGATCCAATTACCTAACCGCTAAGCTGTTTGTGAACGGTCAACTCTCATAGTAAGATAAGGAATAGGATATCAAGTACTCAGTAACAAATAGCAATTGGTAATTTCTAGTAGAAAAGGGCGAGCAGACAGGTGAATCATAGAATACATTAACTGGTAGATCAGGTGTGTCAGGTCAGGCCAGGTAGAGGAGCACTGTAGACTACGTGTTACTCGCAGACCTCACATACCACTCATACACCATAACACAATTTCACCACTACTTTTCACACAATAAATCCACACACATATAGTTCCACACACACACACACACACACACATTTCGAAGTGTTTCCATACATACACATACACACACACATATATACAACAGGCCTAGTGTCTAATTGACATGTGCCTAGGACAAAATGGTAACAAAATGGTAACTAACTCACTCACTCACACTCACACTTCAGTAACCACATAAATTATAAATCTACTCTCATCCCTTCTGAGTTATGGTAATTTAATCTCATTACACTAATAAAGAACAGACTAACATAGACACCCTAAGTGTCGCAGCTCATGCCACCACCTGCACTGCCTCCCAACCCATAAATAAGATGTCACTTTAGTTATGAAATAATACCACTACTATCAACGGGATGTTTTTTGTAAGTGGATATAAACAGTAGGTTAGTAATTCACTCTCACTATTTATCTTTATATCTCTCTCCTCTCTCTCTCTCTCTCTCTCTCTCTCTCTCTCTCTCTCTCTCTCTCTCTCACTCACTTATACATACATATGAATGCAATAATAAGATATAGATAATATCTTAATAAGCTATATAAACACAGTTGGAAAAAACAGCAATTCTGTAAAGCGCTTTCGTGATTTCTCACATTATCAGAGGAACAGGATGAGAATAAGAAGAAAGTTTATCATGGATTTTTTCCTTACACAGATTTTTGGTGTTCCTTGATGATGCGAGAAATCACTATGGTTATACATACGTATATACATACATACACATAAATATACACATACATACCTACACAAATATATAGGTAAACATACATGCATACATTTATACATACATACATACATACATACATACATACATACATACATACATACATACATACATACATACATACATACATACATACATACATACATGTATGTATGCATAGAGAAACAATGTTTTCCCATAAATTACCACCATCCCTCCCATCCTACGTCAGTGCGTGACACAATACGCAAAATTATCTTAAGGTTTGCTTGCGTCAGTTGCGGCTGAGAGTCAAGACGGTGCCAAGACTTTGGTCTGAGACGGGAGGAGTGCCACCTGGGTCTGAGACGGGAGAAGCAAGAGCAACGGCAGCAAAAAACAGTAGCAGCAGCAGCAGCAGCAGCAGCAGAGGCAACGGTACCACGAACAACTATACTGAGAGTAACGTCACTAGCAACAATAGCAACAATAACTATCAAACGACGCAGGACTAGTCGTCACTACTCTTAATGGCTTTACTTTTGTAATAAAGAAATTATAAACGAAAAATGCAACGTTATATGTATTCTCGTTTGTAAATAAAAATAACTTAATATTGACTTTAAAGTGGTTAATAAGTAGTATTAATAATGATAATAATAATACAATTAATGTAATAATAATTTTATTTTCATTATTATTAATGTTATAATTATTTTTATTATTATTATTATTATAATTATTTTTATTATTAGTAGTAGTAGTAGTAGTAGTTTTTGTTTTAGTATATTTATTATTATTATTATTATTATTATTATTATTATTATTAAAGCTATTTTTATTTGTTGTTAGGAACAAAAGGCCAGAAATCAGAAGGCCAGAGAACAGGTCAGAAAACAGAAGACCAGATAATAGAAGACCAGATAACAGAAGACCAGATAACAGAAGGCCAGAGAACAGAAGACTAGATAACAGAAGGCCAGATAACAGAAGATCAGATAACAGAAGACCAGAGAACAGAAGTTCAGAAAACAAAGATCAGAGAACAGAAGGTCAGAGAACAGGAGGTCAGAAAACAGGTCAGAATGGTAGCAGCAGATTAATAATTATAACTTTGTAGTGTGTGGGAGTGGGGAAGGTGTGGCGAGCGTGAGAGTGGGAATGATGGGGCGAGTGTGGTAGTGGGGAAGGTGTGGTGAGTGTGGGAGTGGGAATGATGGGGCGAGTGTGGGAGTAGGGAAAGGTGTGGCGAGTGTGGGAGTAGGGAAGGTGTGGAGAGTGTGGGAGTAAGAATGGTGTGGCGAGTGTGGGAGTGGGAATGGTGTAGCGAGTGTGGGAGTGGGAATGGTGGGGCGAGTGTGGGAGTGGGAATGGTGAGGCTATTACAACTAATTAATTATACCAATATATAAAATTATTTACAGTATAAATAATCTTGTCGCAAAACCAAAATTAGTCTCAGCTAATCTCTCTCTCTCTCTCTCTCTCTCTCTTTCTATCACCTATTTCCTCCACACTCCTCTTTATGTTTTTGTTTCACTTATAATTTCTCTGTTAGTGCCACTGACTTAGGGAGAATTTTTGGTACCACTGTGTAAGGGGAGGGTTGTTGGTACCACTGTGTAAGGAGAGGGTTGTTGGTACCACTGTGTAAGGGGGAGGGTAGTTGCTACCACTGTGTAAGGGGAGGGTTATTGGTACCACTGTGTAAGGGGGTTAGGGCTGTGTAAGGGAGTGTTTTGGTGCCACTGT
Organism: Cherax destructor; assembly: GCA_009830355.1. Classification (NCBI taxonomy): domain Eukaryota; kingdom Metazoa; phylum Arthropoda; class Malacostraca; order Decapoda; family Parastacidae; genus Cherax; species Cherax destructor. Next base: position 111,520 of record WNWK01001094.1, on the reverse strand, counting down.
TTAAGAGGAGGGCTGTTAGTGTCACTGTGTAAGGTGACACCAACAGGTGTTAGGTGACACTACTGTGTGAGGTGACTGCTGGTGCCACTGAAAAAAGGAAGGTTATTTGTGCCACTATGTAAGGAAATGTTGTTGGTGCCACTGTGTAAAGGGTGGGAGGGTTGTCGCATGCACTGTATAAGAGGGTGTTGCATCCACTGTGTAAGGAGGTTGTTGCATCCACTGTATAAGGGGGTGTTGCATCCACTGTGTAAAGGGTGGGAGGGTTGTCGCATGAACTGTATAAGAGGGTGTTGCATCCACTGTGTAAGGGGGTGTTGCATCCACTGTGTAAGGAGGTTGTTGCATCCACTGTATAAGGAGGTTGTTTCATCCACTGTGTAAGGGGCTGTTGCATCCACTGTGTAAGGGGGTGTTGCGTCCACTCTGTAAGGGACTGTTGCATCCACTGTGTAAGGGGCTGTTGCATCCACTGTGTAAGGGAGGGTGTTGCATCAACTGTATAAGGGGCTGTTGTATCCACTGTATAAGGGGCTGTTGCATCCACTGTGTAAGGAGGTGTTGCATCCACAGTGTAAGGGGGTGTTGCATCCACTGTGTAAGGGGGTGTTGCATCCACTGTGTAAGGGGCTGTTGCATATACTGTGTAAGGGGCTGTTGCATCCACAGTGTAAGGGGCTGTTGCATCCACTGTGTAAGGGGGTGTTGCATCCACTGTGTAAGAGGCTGTTGCATCCACTGTGTAAGGGGCTGTTGCATCCACTGTGTAAGGGGGTGTTGCATCCACTGTGTAAGGGGCTGTTGCATCCACTGTGTAAGGGGCTGTTGCATCCACTGTGTAAGGGGGTGTTGCATCCACTATGTAAGGGGCTGTTGCATCCACTGTGTAAGGGGCTATTGCATCCACTGTGTAAGGGGGTGTTGCATCCACTGTGTAAGGGGCTGTTGCATCCACAGTGTAAGGGGTGTTGCATCCACTGTGTAAGGGGGTGTTGCATCCACTGTGTAAGGGGCTGTTGCATCCACTGTGTAAGGGGCTGTTGCATCCACAGTGTAAGGGGTGTTGCATCCACTGTGTAAGGGGGTGTTGCATCCACTGTGTAAGGGGTTGTTGCATCCACAGTGTAAGGGGGTGTTGCATCCACTGTGTAAGGGGGTGTTGCATCCACTGTGTAAGGGGCTGTTGCATCCACTGTGTAAGGGGTTGTTGCATCCACTGTGTAAGGGGCTGTTGCATCCACTGTGTAAGGGGCTGTTGCATCCACATTGTAAGGGGGTGTTGCATCCACTGTGTAAGGGGGTGTTGCATCCACTGTGTAAGGGGCTGTTGCATCCACTGTGTAAGGGGCTGTTGCATCCACTGTGTAAGGGGCTGTTGCATTCACTGTGTAAGGGGGTGTTGCAACCACAGTGTAAGGGGCTGTTGCATCCACTGTGTAAGGGGGTGTTGCATCCACTATGTAAGGGGCTGTTTCATCCACTGTGTAAGGGGGTGTTGCATCCACTGTGTAAGGGGATGTTGCATCCACTGTGTAAGGGGCTGTTGCATCCACTGAGTAAGGGGCTGTTGCATCCACTGTGTAAGGGGGTGTTGCATCTACTGTGTAAGGGGCTGTTGCATCCACTGTGTAAGGGGCTGTTGCATCCACTGTGTAAGGGGCTGTTGCATCCACTGTGTAAGAGGGTGTTGCATCCACTATGTAAGGGGCTGTTGCATCCACTGTGTAAGGGGCTGTTGCATCCACTGTGTAAGGGGGTGTTGCATCCACAGTGTAAGGGGGTGTTGCATCCACTATGTAAGGGGCTGTTGCATCCACTGTGTAAGGGGCTGTTGCATCCACTGTGTAAGGGGCTGTTTCATCCACTGTGTAAGGGGTTGTTGCATCCACTATGTAAGGGTCTGTTGCATCCACTGTGTAAGGGGCTGTTGCATCCACTGTGTAAGGGGCTGTTGCATCCACTGTGTAAGGGGGTGTTGCATCCACTATGTAAGGGGCTGTTGCATCCACTGTGTAAGGGGCTGTTGCATCAACTGTGTAAGGGGGTGTTGCATCCACAGTGTAAGGGTGTTGCATCCACTGTGTAAGGGGGTGTTGCATCCACTGTGTAAGGGGCTGTTGCATCAACTGTGTAAGGGGCTGTTGCATCCACTGTGTAAGGGGGTGTTGCAACCACTATGTAAGGGTCTGTTGCATTCACTGTGTAAGGGGCTGTTGCATCCACTGTGTAAGGGGGTGTTGCATCCACTGTGTAAGGGGCTGTTGCATCCACAGTGTAAGGGGGTGTTGCATCCACTGTGTAAGGGGGTGTTGCATCCACTGTGTAAGGGGCTGTTGCATCCACTGTGTAAGGGGTTGTTGCATCCACTGTGTAAGGGGCTGTTGCATCCACTGTGTAAGGGGGTGTTGCATCCACAGTGTAAGGGGCTGTTGCATCCACTGTGTAAGGGGGTGTTGCATCCACTATGTAAGGAGCTGTTGCATCCACTGTGTAAGGGGGTGTTGCATCCACTATGTAAGGGGATGTTGCATCCACTGTGTAAGGGGCTGTTGCATTCACTGAGTAAGGGGCTGTTGCATCCACTGTGTAAGGGGGTGTTGCATCTACTGTGTAAGGGGCTGTTGCATCCACTGTGTAAGGGGCTGTTGCATCCACTGTGTAAGGGAAGGGGGCGGATTGAAAGGAATAGCTGTTATATTACACTGAACAAGACAGTGTCACACTGAGAACAAAACCCTTAGGAAGCCTATATAGCGCCTGGGAAATGACAGACAATCAGGTTTGATCAATGAAGGGGAGTGAAGCTACAATTTCCTAGGTCAAGAACCCTTGACCAGCATCCAGGCAGAGATACAGTGTATTGTTCTTAAAAAGATTACGAGGTCAAACCTGTCTTACTCAAGTTTCATATTTCTTGCTATCTTTTTTCCTATAGTTTCCGGTTAATTCATGTCTCTTTTGTCATAGTTTTGTATTTCTTGATATTTTCCTTGCGTTAGTTCCACATTAATTAATACCGCTCTTGCTCTATTTTCACATTAATTCACATACCTCTTGCTCTAGTTTCATATTCTTGGATAAGAACAAAAAAGAAGGAGCGTTGCTGCAGGCCTACTGGCCCATGCTAGGCAGGTCCAACTCACGCTCACCCACACATACTCATGAACGTGTCTAACCTATTTCTAAAGCTACAAAAAGTTGTCACTTCAACGACGCTACTCGGGAGTTTGTTCCACTAATCCACAACTCTGTTACCAAATCAATGCTTTCCTATATCGTTTCGAAATCTATCTTTTTTTACAACTTGAAACCATTGCTACGAGTCTTGTCTTGGTTAGTTAGTTTTAACGCGTTATTTACATCCCCTTTATATATTCCTGTTTTCTATTCATACACCTCACTCATATCCTCCCTAATTGTATGCCTTTCTAAAGAGTACAGATTCAGTGATCCTAGTCTATCCTCATAGGAAAGATTTCTGATTCATGGGATCATCATTGTCATTCTTCTCTGTACGTTTTCCAAGGTATACTCTAAATGAGGCCTAAGCAACGATATAAAGAGTTCAAGCCAAGAATTCTATTGGCTTTATTGCCAACGCTTTCTCATTTTTGTCTTGGCTTTAGATTACTGCTAACCAGAACGCTTAAATCTTTTTCGTATTCAGAGTAATAAAGCTCTACATTATTTAGTTTATAAGTATACCACGGTTATTTTCTTTTCCAGTACTTAGAACTTTTCATTTGTCTACATTAAACTGCATCTGCCACGTCTCTGCTGCATCAGTCTACTGAGCTTTTCCTATGTCCTTATCATCGGCAAACTTGCTTCTGTCAATATTTATGCTTCTGTCAATATTTATCGTCACAGGAACATACCCTGTGACGCATCCCTATTCAGATTGATATCTTCCCATTTATGCAAACTCTCTGTTGCCTATCTGTCAACCACGCCTCTATCCAGGAAAAGATTTCGCCTATTCCGCTTGCCTCTATTTTTCTCAATAGTCCACAATACACAACATCATATTCATTACCATGATTTACCTTTTCGAATACCTTAGTGAAAAAAAAAGTTGGAAAATTACCTGTCTTTCTCTAGTTTCACATTAATTCAGACCTATTTTGCTCTGGTTAATTCATACCTCTCTTACTCCAGTTTAAAATTCTTTGATATCTGTTTTCCTACAGTTATAATTTTTTTGATACTTCTCATGCGTAAGTTTTTCATCCCTTGTTACCCGTCTTTTTTTCTTTTTAATTTCCTATTCCTCTTGCTTTATTTACATGTGCCTTGCGATGATAACCCCTATAATCAGGAAAGGCACTTACACCCGGGTTGAGTAATGAAGCCTAGAGGTCAACAGATTCTCACATGGTATGTCCTTGGTAGAAATTATGCAAATATACAGGAGCTTAAGTGGCAGTGATCTCTGTCTTCTCTCTCTCTCTCTTTCTCTCTCTGTCTCTCTCATTACTCATTGTATACATGAGAGAGCATACCAAACTAAATTTTCATTATTACGTGGTTTAATGATGAGAGAATTAATGGTTGTTGATAATGAGGTGTGTTTTTGTGTATGTGTTTGTTACTAGTTCTCAAATACCTGGTGGTGTGTTTTTTCTGTGTGTGTGTGGTTGTGTACACTCACTTATTTGAGAGGTTGCAAGGGGTCGAGTCTCAGTTCCTGGCCCTGCCTCTTAACTTGTCACTCGTGGACTCTATAGAACTTATTCCTTATTGTAGTTACTGAGCAAGCTTTAACAGGTGAGGGTTCCAAGCTGGTGATGCATACTCAGAGATAATCCTGACGTGTTCACTTAAGTGAGGTGTTAATACCTCTGTCTAGGGTAGATGATACTCGCTCGTCCTCTCACCACCACCTTTCCCCCACCCGGTATGATGGCGAAAGTTACTCAGAGATTTTATTATTATTATTATTATTATTATTATTATTATTATTATTATTATTATTATTATTATTATCTATAGCAGTTCACATCACCAAATCTCATCCGTAAGCCACCACACGACCCCCCTTGCGTAGCAGTCACCACCCACGGAGATACTACAGGCCTGCTATACGAGCGTGAAGAGGAAGCCAGTTAAAAGTTTTGCACTCAGACAGGATTGCTGGTGTCGTATATCTTTCTCTTGAACATTTAAGATGGCATGGCTATCCTACAAACTTCTATATACATTCAGCATGCTCATATCTTTATTTCTTATGTCTTTTAATATATATATTATTCAAATTAATCATTATATTCCTTATTAGGAGGACTGATTTGAGATCGGGGCGCGGGGACGAGTATCCTCGGAACTATTTTCACTGCGGTCTCTAATGTCAATAGAACACTTCATGTCTCTTAGAAAGGTCTCCACATATTTATTCTGGACAGACACGTAAAGTCAGTACCTGACCAGCCGGGCTGTGGTTCGTACGTCGGTTTGCGTCGGGCCTCAGGGGGCTACCATCCCCACCATCTCCATCATTCCCACCATCTCCCCCCTATCCCCACCACCTTCCCCATTTACCTCATTCCTAACATCTTCCCTACCTTCCACATCCCCACCACCTCTCCCCACTTCGCTCATCCCTCACATTTCCCCACTTCCGTCTCCCTAACATCTCTCCCAACTTCCTCATCCCCACCATCATTCCTCACCTCCCCCACTTCCCTCATCCCCAACATCTTTCCCCAACCATCCTCATCCCCACCACCTCCCCCATGTATGTCTGGGTAACTCACATCTCCCCAAGAAGTCGCTCTCACACCTAACGTAAACACATTAATATATTTTTAAATTGTGGGGATATTTTTTTCCTTGGACAATCTGAGTTGGCTTGAGTTATGCAAATGCGTTTTGGTTTAGCTTCATAATTTTGCATATTAATATTTATTTTTGTAGTTTTAGGCCTTTTTTTCTAACCTTTCAATTTTAAGCCCTTTTTTTTTAACTTAAAAATACATTATGTAAAAAATTTTTTTTTTTTTTAACGAACGCAGTGCATGACACTGAAATAAAATGCTAAAATTTTGTTTTACTTAATTAAAGTAATTTTGGACATCATAGACTAAGCCATTATTATATTCTTACGAATGGAAGGTAATAGATTAGATCCAATTAAATTGAGAGAGTTCTACCTCCTTGTAATTATTGTTATTATAATAATGATTATTATAATTATTGTTATTATTATTATTATTTTATTAAAAATATTTTCATTATTATTATTATTTTATTAAAAATATTTTCATATTATTATTATTTTATTAAAAATATTTTCATTATTATTATAATTATTTTATTAAAAATATTTTCATTATTATTATTATTATTTTATTAAAAATATTTTCATTTTATTATTATTTTATTAAAAATATTTTCATTTTATTATTATTTTATTAAATATATTTTCATTATTATTATTATTTTAAAAATATTTTCATTATTGTTATTATTTTATTAAAAATATTTTCATTATTATTATTATTTTATTAAAAATATTTTCATTATTATTATTATTATCATTATTATTATTATTATTATTATTATTATTATTATTATTATTATTACGAATTGTTTCCAGAAAATACGTCAATATTTTTGGGTAATACGAAGAAATCACTCAAACTAATTTGAATATTTAATCATATACACGGATTTACTGTAGTCTGTTTCTAAAAATGGGCTATATTTGAACTCTCCATTATTTTCCTATCAATAAAAAGCTCACAATTTAAAGATCGATGTTTTTGATCAACACTAAGAACAGAAATGTACTTTATAAGTCCCCCTCCCCCCGTGGTAGTAAAACATAGTATATATACCTTGTAAAACCCAGCCAGAGTATCACTGGTTCAGAGTGGCGTGAAGTGGATGGGTTAGAGTTTATGGACAGCGTCACTCTACACAGGCTGGGGTTAGCGTAGGCACTGGGATATCGTGTGTGTGTGTGTTAGTTGGTTAGTTACCATTTTGTCCTAGGCACATGTCGATTAGACACTAGGCCTGTTGTATGTGTGTGTATGTGTGTGTAAGGAAACACTTCGAAATGTTTCCGCCCCGCCGGGAATTGAACCCGGGTCCTCCGTGCGTGAAGCAAGAGCTTTGTGTGTGTGTGTGTGTGTGTGTGTGTACTCACCTAGTTGTGGTTGCAGGGGTCGATTCATAGCTCCTGGCTCCGCCTCTTCACTGGCCGATACTGGGTCACTCTCCCTGCGCCATGAGCTTTATCATACCTCTTCTTAAAGCTACATCGCTTCCCAAACTATTCCACTTCCTGACCACTCTGTGACTGAAGAAATACTTCCTAGCATCCCTGTGATTCATCAGAGTCTTCAACTTCCAACTGTGACCCCTTGTTGCTGTGTCCCATCTCTGGAACATTCTGTCTCTGTCCACCTTGTCAATTCCTCTCAGTATTTTATATGTCGTTATCATGTCCCCCCTATCTCTCCTGTCCTCCAATGTCGTCAGGTCGATTACCCTTAACCTCTTGTTGCAAACCTTTGCACTTTCTCTAGTTTCTTTACGTGCTTGGCTAGGTGTGGGTTCCAAACTGGTGTTGCATACTCCAATATGGGCCTAAAGTACACATTGTACAGGGTCCTGAACTATTCCTTATTAAGATGTCGGAATGCTGTTCTTAGGTTTGCTAGGCGCCCGTATGCTGCAGCAGTTATTTGGTTGATGTGCGCCTCAGGAGATGTGCCTGGTGTTATTCTCACCCCAAGATCTTTTTCCTTGATTGAGGTTTGTAGTCTCTGGCCCCCTAGACTGTACTCTGCGGTCTTCTTTGCCCTTCCCCAATCTTCATGACTTTGCACTTGGTGAGGTTGAATTCCAGGAGCCAATTGCTGTACCAGGCTTGCAGCCTGTCCAGATCCCTTTGTTCTGCCTGGTCCTCGTCCGATTGATTTCTTCTCATCAACTTCACATCATCTGCAAACAGGGACACTTCGGAGGCTATTCCTTCCGTCATGTCGTTCACAAATACCAGAAACAGCACCGGTCCTAGGACTGACTCCTGTGGAACCCCACTCGTCACCGGCGCCCACTCTGAAACCTCACCACGTACCATGACTCGCTGCTGTCTTCCTGACAGGTATTCCCTGATTCATTGGAGTGCCTTCCCTGTTATCCCTGCCTGGTCCTCCAGCTTTTGCACTAATCTCTTGTGTGGAACTGTGTCAAACGCCTTCTTACAGTCTAAGAAAATGCAATCTACCCACCCCTCTCTCTCTCTTGTCTTACTGCTGTCACCCTGTCATAGAACTCCAGTAAGTTTGTGATACAGGATTTCCCGTCCCTGAAACTGTGTTGGCCGTCGTTGATAAGCTCATTCCTTTCTAGGTGTTCCACCACTCTTCTCCTGATAATCTCCATGATTTTGCATACTATACATGTCAGTGACACTGGTCTGTAGTTTATTGCTTCATGTCTGTCTCCTTTTAAAAAATTGAGACTACATTTGCTGTCTTCCATTCCTCAGGTAATCTCCCCGTTTCGATAGATGTGCTGAAAATTGTTGTTAGGGGTACACATAGCGCCTCTGCTTCCTCTCTCAGAACCCATGGAGAGATGTCCGGCCCCATCGCCTTTGAGGTATCTAGCTCACTCAGCAGCCTCTTCACTGTGTGTGTGTGTATATATATATATATATATATATATATATATATATATATATATATATATATATATATATATATATATATATATATATATATATATACACACACACACACACACATACATGCAAGATGAGCGAAATATAAACATTTTATCTCTGCCAGCATCTGGATTTCAACTCACAATACTCATGCTTCGCCTTGACAGGACATAAATATTTTGGTGCTTTAGCCCTCTTGGCCACTGATGCCACATAACTCTGTGGCATTAGTGGCCGAGAGTGCCGTGACATTATAATATTTACATCCTCTCCAGGCGGGATGTGAGTGTTGTGAGTTGAATCCTTAGCAGCTTAGGAGCGACTTGCGAAGATTATGTATATAGTTAAACGACACACTTGTACAACATTTGGGTATCTTTAATCTGGGAACGTTTCGCCAGTCAGTGGCTTCTTCAGTCCAATGCAGAGAACGGTGGAATATGAGGAGGAGTTTGAGGGAATCAGTCCCTCAGCCTGGAGCCAATGTGTTCAGTCCATCAATCTTGATAAAAGTATAGAAAATACATACGGCAGACAGACGAAATGAAGCGAATCACCAGTGGAAAAATCCGCTAGTTGAAGTAGACTGGCGAAATATTTCCAGATTTAAGGTAACGAAATGTTGCAAAATTGTCTCATGTATTATCTTGTCGATTTTCTAAAATATTTATTCAACCATTATGCAGGTAGTCTATATCAGATTTTTTTATCTACATTTTGTAACACACCGGCCATCACCTACCAAGACGGTGATCTCCAAAAGAAAAATTGTTTCTCAACATTCATTCGATAGTTATCCTGCCAGAAGTACTCAGACATGGCAGTTCAAATGACTCTCTGAACTGCAACATCCTTATCCCTCGAACAGAAAACAGACATTCTATTTACCACCTTCAAGTGGTAAACAGAGTCAATCTCTCTGAATTTCTTTGTAAATTATACCTTACTCTCACTCGAACAGCACGTCAAGCTATAAAATCCACTTGTCTTCACTAACTGTGATCTAACACACTCACGCAAGCCTGCTGGGTGCTCAAGCATGAAATACTCAAAACCTCATACGTATATCTTGTCCACCCAGCCCTTGTCGGAAAGACACCCTACTCCTTTTTCCACTCTTGACTTATACATCCTCTTGGTTAATCTATGCTGCCCCTCATAAAAATTAGCAGTCTCTTCAGAATCTCCCATAAGAACTGTGTCATCAGCAGAGAGCAACTGTGACAACTCTCACATTGTGACAGATTCCACTATCTTTTAATCACACACATCTCCCTAACACACACACACACACACACACACATACACACAGCTGAGTCTCGATCCCTGCAACCACAATTAGGTGAGTACAACTCTCACATACAAAAAGGCCAAGTGTCTATCAAGAAGTACCTTGACAGTTTTTAACTACTACACACACAATCCAGATTTTCCATTTATGTTTCAGCAAAGGTTAAATGTATATAGATTCACAGTTGTTTTGCAGAGGTTGTCGTAAACGTCCTCTAAAACCTCTAGAAGAATGATTTAGAGACATCCGAAAGAATTTCTAATTAAGGCAGTGACAACATGAATATCTGGTAATGATTGCATGGAACCAGCCTCTAATGTATGTATGTAATTACCTATTTTTAATTACCTATTTTTTCGGGGTTACATTAGTAAAGCTGCAATGGTCGTTCCTGTAGTTCTATATAAATTCATGAGATTTATTTTTAACGTTTGTAATAGTTGTGCACGTAAACGTGCACAAAATCTAGCCCACTTTGAAGAACAATACACACACACACCTGAGTAAGGAGTCATTCAAGACATTGTACACCGTGTACGTCAGGCCCATATTGGAGTATGCAGCACCAGTATGGAACCCACACCTGGTTAAGCACGTCAAGAAATTAGAGAAAGTGCAAAGGTTTGCTACAAGACTAGTCCCGGAGCTAAGAGGTATGTCCAACGAGGAGAGGTTAAGGGACACAGCAACAAGGGGTCAACACTGGAAATTGAAACCTCAAATGAGTCACAGGGATGTTAGGAAGTATTTCTTAGGTCAAAGAGTTGTCAGGAAGTGGAACAATCTGGAGAGTCATGTATTGGAGGCAGAATCCATTCATAGCTTTAAGAATAGATACGATAAAACTCATGGAACAGGGAGAAAGAGGACCTAGTAGCGACCAGCGAAGAGGCTTGGCCAGAAGCTGTGACTCGACCCCTCCAACAACAAATAGATGTGTACAAATAGGTGTTGAGTACACACACACACACATGTGACTTGAACAAAATGGTAACACACACACACACACACACACACACACACACACACACAACACACATTATCGGACATTCATTACAACTCTAACAACACTACTAATATAGCAACACTACAAACCGAGAAAACTCACACAAAACTTTCTATTCTTTGTATCAAACTACGTCACCTAGAAAGAGCTCAGATGAAAGCGTTACGAGACACTGTCATATCCAGCTGTTAATCTTGAAAACAATGGAAGATTTGGTGGCGGATATTCGGGTGGGCGGTGGAGGGAGTGGACGGGCAGGTGGGCGAGGAAAGAGCGAACTGGTTCTGAATTTTATTTTTTATTTTTGAATTGTTTTAGCTATCAGTACATCACTCAGTTTCTTCCACTTTTCAACTGCTCTGACTGTTTCCTAACAAGCCACGAGTCATCAGAGTAGTTTGTGAAAAATCTGCCTCCTCGTTCTCGGTCTTATCACTTTAATCTGTGTCTAAAATCCGCCCACTTGTTCTTGGTCCTGTCGCTATAGTTTTTGTCTAACTAGTCGATTACCAGGATTTTTATATGTTGTCATCGTGTATCTTCCTCTACTCTAGAAACATAAGTTCCATTTCTCGTAATGCTCTCATAGCTTTACATAGTTTGTTAGTAACAAGGATTTGGTGGTCCTGTGGGTTAGAGCGTCATGTGGATTTTTGCTCACCTTGAGGAGAGCCAAAACAACATTAGTTCGAGTCCTTGGCTAGTCGCAGTGTTGGCAAGACAGTGATGGAGGGAATGATGATGAAAGTTTTTCTTTTTCGGGCCACCCTGCCTTGGTGGGAATCGGCCGATGTGTTAATAAAAAAATAAAATATGTATATATATATATATATATATATATATATATATATATATATATATATACATAAAATTTTCTCTTATACGTTTAAACACATACCTTATTATAACAAGCGCAATTTAATTTAGCCTGATTCAACTAAATATATTTTAGATAAGTTTACAATAATTTAATAATAAACACAGTGAAATATATTTTTTTCATTAGGGTCATAATGATTTTTACGAAATTATTGCATACACAAATTTTCACTTGCCTTATTCGCCAAGAAGAGCGTTGCTATTTAAGCCAAAATCGCAAGTTTTACCTATTCGGTGGGATACGGCCGGTTTGTTGAAAGAAGAATATATATATATGTCGTACCGAATTTGGCTTAAATAACAAAACTTTTCTTGCCGAATAAGGCAAGTGATTTCGCAAAAAATCATTCTGAACTGTCATACACCAAGAAAAGAATGACAGTTCGGGAGGAAGTGACTGTGAAGCGACAAGGAATGATGGTCAAGTGACTGACTGGAACCAAAAGACACATTTACTAGTTGATCCGGGGTTTAGCTTGGCCTTTTGTTATCCCATAAACAATACAATATATCTGTTACCTCTGTCCATTATTAATCTGTGAATGACAGGTGAGAATATAGTTTAGGTATATCTATTTGGCTATAAACTTTAACCTTTACTGACACAGGTGATTAAATTAATATTTTACCGATGGGTGAACAGGGACATCAGATGTCTTATCATAAGAGATAAGACTTAAAAGAGTTAGGTCTGAGTTTTAACTTAGAAGTTTTCAAGATGAAACTGAATCTTTAGTCGAGACATGTGCCATATCAACCAGGTTGTGATGGCTATGTAGGGCCACCAGCCGCTACCAGCCACAACCTGCTTGAAAAGGCGAACAATCAAATCTATCGTTAGGCTGTACTTCGCGAACAAAATAAATTTCGATATGGGTCACATGTATGCCATAGGTAGAACACCTATAGCACTCAGCCTTATTTTCGTGGTTTAAATAAATCCTTCCATCCCTCGATTTTCTTTTTTACCATTTTTTTTACTATACTTTTATTTTATTTTTTTTTCAATCATGAAGTCAACAGATTTTTACTTTCCCCTGCCAAAATATTTTTCCCCTCTTTAAACCTGGCGCACAAAATCAATACTTTCTTCCCTTATCATGTCCTCGTCTCCGAGTTTAAAAATATTCATTCAGTACTCTGCTCATTCTTTACTTCTGGTTATCCTAATTCTTACCTTTACTGGAGTACATCCGAAAGCCGGAGCCATCAAAAAGGCTAAAAAATTATATATAAACAAATTTTACATTTCTAGTAAAAAGTGAAGTTGGCTTTTCTCTCCACGTCTCAGCACTTTGTGTCTGGGAAACAAAGAGAGACATTCGTGGCCGCAGAGCCGACTGTTGTGCTCGAGTATACATGTAAAAATATCCTTTTGTGTCCTGCCTATGGAACCAGCTCACGTGGTGGGTGGGTGCGTGTGCGCGCGCGCGTGTGTGTGTATGTGTGCGTGTACTCACCTAGTTGTGGTTGCAGGGGTCGAGTCAAAGCTCCTGGCCCCGTGTGTGTGTGTATGTGTGTGTGTGTACTCACCTAATTTTACTCACCTAATTGTGGTTGCAGGGGTCGAGACTTAGCTCCTGGCCCGCCTCTTCACTGACCGCTACTAGTTGTACTCACCTGTGGTTGCAGGAGTCGAGTCATAGTTCCTGGACCCACCTCTTCGCTGATCGCTACTAGATCCCCTATCTCCCTTCTCCATGAGATTTATCGAACCTCTTCTTAAAGCTATGTATGGATCCTGCTTCCACTACATCTCTCTCCAGAATGCTCCACTTCCTGACAACTCTAGGACTGAAGAAATACTTCCTAACATCCCTGTGACTCACCTGAGTTTTCAACTTCCAGTTGTGACCCCTTGTTGCTGTGTCCCATCTCTGAAACATTCTGTCTCTATCCATCTTGTCAATTCCGATCAGTATTTTATGTCGTTATCATGTCCCCTCTATCCCTCCTGTCCTTCAGTGTCCTCAGGTTGATTTCCCTTAACCTCTCCTCTTCTCTCTCCGGGACTAGTCTTGTTGCAAACCTTTGCACTTTCTCTGATTTCCGTACGTTCTTGGCTAGGTGTGGGTTCCAAACTGGTGCTGTATACTCCAATATAGGCCTGACACACGGTGCACAGCGTCCTGAACGATTCCTTATTGAGATATCAAAATATTATTCATAGGTTTGCTAGGCGCCGATATGCTGCAGCAGTTATTTGGTTAATGTGTGCCTCAGGAGATGTGCTCGTTGTTATACTCGCCCTAAGATCCTTTTCCTTGAGTGAGGTTTGTAGTCTCTGGTCCCCTAGACTGTACTCTGTCTGTGAAACGTAAAGCTAAATGCTCAAAAGGAAATTTCTCGTCTAACTGCTAAAGAGCAAATATCACAAAATCACATACGCTGAAGGATGTAAACGAGAGTCAATTAGCAGGGCTTCGAACAGGTCTGGGACACACAATAAGTAAGGCATTAGAATTAACTGAACATTTTCATTATAAACTGAATTGTTTACTATCCTAATGACACTCAAATTAACTTTTGACAGTAATGAATTTGAATTCTAGATCTATCCTGATTCTTTGCAATCACTTGACTAGAATAATGTGCTCTAAAACCCACTATAATAACGTAAACGAAGATAACAACAGTGGTGCTTGCAATGTAAACAGACTGATGAATGTTGTAGTAGTCAGACTTAGTCTTTGTTACTTCTGCCAAATTTTCATGTACACAATGATCACACTAAATAGTAGGAATGCACTCGGCCCTATAGTTCCTCTTTTAACAATATCTGCTTGGTTGTCAACGTCATCTTATTAGGAATATCAAGAGACTGTACAATATAAGTACCTATATGATATATCAAGGAGCCTGATTAATAAAAAAAATATATACCAGACATTCTGAGCAAGTACCTTAAATTTACTCGTGACTGACAACAGAGTGGCAGTTTGAAAATAGCGTATGCCAAAATGTATTCTGATTAGCCCTTTTAGGGATTAGCTCCTGGTTCCTAGTCCTTCTGTATATTATAATGCTTCTTTGTTGCCGTCCACTGGGGGGTTAGGGAATGTACAATAAAGTACCTGCTTTGCTGACCAAAAAATTTAAAAATCTGATTTAAAGCCTATTTATTGTCGAAATTGGTGCTTGCTTCATTAATATGGCCACTTTTGGTGGACATTTATAGTTGTTTCCGTATGTAAAGTATCTTGGTTATCCACGGACTGACACGGACGATCCTCACAGCTTAGAAAGAATGTGAAACGGACTTTGGCAAACACCACCTCGCTTCTACACGTAAACAAAAACTGCACTAGTTTCCTCCCTTGTAATTTATCACCAGAACCGTGTAAGAAATGGTGACTAGCACCTCAAACACACTCTCTCACCTCCCTCTCCCTCCGCACTCCACCCTCTCACCACACCCTCTTATAACACACTTTTGATCGCACACACTCTCCCGTGGCCTGATCGCTAAAGCTCGAGCTTCACACGGCGAGGGGTCTGCGTTCGATTCGCAGCACGTAGAAACATTGGGCTTGTTTCTTTACACCGGTTGTCTATGTTCACTCATTAGTAAAATGGGTACCCAGGAGTTAGTCGACTGGTGTGGGTCGCATCCTGGGAAATGCTCTATATAACAAGCGGCTTTCTACACAGTAGTATGTCATTGATGTCAGCTAGGCCTGTATACTTTGTACATGTACTTGTAGTAAATAAAAATATTTTTATTATTATATTAATCTTTCACCATACTCTCCTACCACACTGCACCACGACTACATTACACCACAACTCCACCACAAAACATAACATACGTTGAGGGTCCGGGATCTATCCCCGGCACGGGTGAAACGTTGGTCATATTTCCTTACAGCTGCTGCCTCTGGTCACCTAGCAACAAGTAGGTACCTGGGTGTTAGCCGACTGTTGTGGGTCGCATGCTGGGACACAAGATTAATCTAAGCTGCCAGAAATGCTCTTCATAAGAAGGGGTTTTCGATATAGTTTGTCAGTGTTGTCAACTAGGGCGGGACCAGTTGTGTCAAGAAATTAAACAAATAATAATAATAATAATAATAATAATAATTAATACCACTGCCTAACCACACAACAGCGCCATCACCACTCCAACTCCACTACACCACCTCACATCAACAACGTTCAAGCGTAACCTAGGTCATCCTTCACGTAGTTGTACACACCTAGTTGTAGATGCAGGGGTCGAGTCACAGCTCCTGGTCCTGCCTCT
Source organism: Cherax destructor (assembly GCA_009830355.1). Taxonomy (NCBI): domain Eukaryota; kingdom Metazoa; phylum Arthropoda; class Malacostraca; order Decapoda; family Parastacidae; genus Cherax; species Cherax destructor. The sequence continues at coordinate 95,424 of WNWK01001094.1, read as the reverse complement.
TCACTGGCCGCTACTAGGTCACTCTTCCTGCTCCATGAGCTTTATCATACCTCTTCTTAAAGCTATGTATGGATCCTGCCTCCACTACATCACTTCCCAGACTATTCCACATCCTGACAACTCTGTGACTGAAGAAATACTTCCTAGCATCCCTGTGATTCATCAGAGTCTTCAACTTCCAACTGTGACCCCTTGTTACTGTGTCCCATCTCTGGAACATCCTGTCTCTTTCCACCTTGTCGATTCCTCTCAGTATTTTATATGTCATTATCATATCCCCCCTATCTCTACTGTCCTCTAGTGTGGTCAGGTCGATTTCCCGTAATCTCTCTTCGTAGGACATACCCCATAGGTCCGGGACTAGTCTTGTTTCAAACCTTTGCACTTTCTCTAATTTCCTTACGTGCTTGGCTAGTTTTGGGTTCCAATTTGGTGTTGCATTCTCCAATATAGGCCTAACGTACAGGGTCCTGAACGATTCCTTATTGAGATGTCGGAATGTTGTTCTTAGGTTTGCTAGGCACCCGTATGCTGCAGCAGTTATTTGGTTGATGTGCACCTCAGGAGATGTGCCCGTTGTTATACTCACCCCAAGATCCCTTTCCTTGATCTCTGGCCCCCCTAGACTGTACTCCGTCTACGGTCTCCTTTGCCCTTTCCCAATTTTCATAACTTTGCACTTGGTGGGGATGAACTCCAGAACCCAGTTTCTGGACCAGGCCTGCAGCCTGTCCAGATTCCTTTGAAGTTCTGCATGGTAATTGTCCGATTGAATTCTTCTCCTCAACTTCACATCTGCAAACAGGGACACTTCTGAGTATATTCCTTCTGTCATGTCGTTCACATATACCAGAAACAGCAACAGTCCTAGGACTGATCCCTGTGGAACCCCGCTCGTCACAGGCGCCCACTCTGACACCTCGTCACGTACTATGACTAGCTTTTGTCTTCCTGACAGGTATTCCCTGATTCATAGCAGTGCCTTCCCTGTTATCCCTGCCTGGTCCTCCAACTTTTGCACTAATCTCTTGTGTGGAACTGTGTCAAACGCCTTCTTAAAGTCCAAGAAAACGCAATCTACCCACCCCTCTCTTTCTCTTGTCTTACTTCTGTCACTCTGTCATAGAACTCCACTAGGTTTGTGACACAGGATTTCCCATCCCTGAAACCGTGCTGGTTACCGTTAATAACTTCATTCCTTTCTAGGTGCTCCACCACTCTTCTGATAATCTTCTCCATGACTTTGCATATTACACATGTAAGTGACACTGATCTGTAGTTTAATGCTTCATGCCTGTCTCTTTTTTTAAAAATTGGGACTACATTTGCTGTCTTCCATACCTCAGGTAGTCGCCCTGTTTCGATAGATATGTTGAAGATTATTGTTAGTGGTACACATAGCGCCTCTGCTCCCTCTCTCAGGACCCATGGAGTGATGTTATCCGGTCCCATCGCCTTTGAGGTATCTAGCTTGCTTAGCAACCTCTTAACTTCTTCATCGGTTGTATGTATTGTGTCCAACACTTGGTGGTGTACCCCACCTCTCCGTCTTTCTGGAGTCCCTTCTGTCTCCTCTGTGAACACTTCTTTGAATCTCATGTTGAGTTCCTCACATATTTTGCGGTCGTTTCTTGTGATTTTCCCTTCTTCCTTCCTCAGCTTGATTACCTGGTGCTTGACTGTTGTTTTCCTCCTGATGTGGCTGTACAACAGCTTTAGGTCAGATTTGGCTTTCGCTGCTATGTCATTTTCGTATTGTCCTTGGGCCTCCCTTCTTACCTGTGCATATTCATTTCTGGCTTTACGACTGCTCTCCTTATTCTCCTGGATCCTTTGCCTTCTATATTTCTTCCATTCTCTAGCACACTTGGTTTTGGTCTCTTTACACCTTTGGGTGAACCAAGGCCTCATCCTGGTTTTCTCGTTATTTCTATTTCCCATGGGTACAAACCTCTTCTCAGCTTCCTTACATATTGTTGTCACATATTCCATCATCTCATTTACTGACTTCCCTGCCAGTTCTCTGTCCCACTAAACCCCTTGCAAGAAATTCTTCATGCCTGTGTAGTCCCATCTCTTGTAGTTTGGGTTCATTCGTCCTGCCCTTCCTGCTTCCCTCTCCACTTGTAACTCTACTGTGTATTCAAAGCTCAGAACCACGTGGTCACTCGCCCCGAGGGGTCTTTCATATGTGATGTCCTCAATATCTGCACTACTCAAGGTGAATACTAGGTCCAGTCTTGCTGGTTCATCCTCTCCTCTCTTTCTCTGGTAGTGTTCCTTACGTGTTGGCACATGAGGTTTTCCAGTACTACCTCCATCATCTTGGCATTCCACGTTTCTGTGCCCCCATGTGGCTCCAGGTTCTCCCAGTCAATTTCCTTGTGATTGGAGTCACCCATAATCAGCAGCTTTGCTCTGCTCGCATGAGCCTTTCTGGCCACTTCAGCCAGCTCCATTACTCTCATCATATTCTTGCCTTGGCCTCCTGCTGTTCTGTGGTGGGTTATACATCACTGCAATTATCACCTTGGGACCTCCAGACTGAAGTGTTCCTATTATATAGTCTCTTGCCTCTCCTCTGTCTCCTCTCTGCAACTCAGTTCCAGCTCTCAGCTCAGTAAGTTACGCTTTACAAGGGATGAAGACGATCCCTGGTAAGACCTTTGACTCATCCTCACACGACAAGCATCACCTCATAGATTTGGCATAAATAGGACTATAGTGAAGTGTAAAGAGCAGCACCCAGAGCCGGCTCTTCCTATAAGCTAAATAAGGCGATGTTATTCAAAGGTTAAAGGCCAGTCAACAACACGGGGATTTTCAAGGTTGTAAATATACACCATTGCTAACCCAGGCGTTGAATGACCCCTGGAGGATAAATATCTGAAGGATGCTTCCAGGAGTCAGCGCTCCCGCGGCCCGGTCTGAGACCATGGGTTCTTGCAAATTAAGGCCTGATCAACCAGGTTGTTACTGCAGGGCTCACGCAGTATAGCGTACGAACCCCATTCCGGCTGGTCAGGAAATGACTTAAGGAATTTATTCAGTTTCCTCTCAAAGACAGCAAGATGTCTGTTGATAATATGTAATCTGCCTTATGTATTGATGCGAAGCTGTTGAGTAGTACTGGGTCCCATACACTTACTTATTGTAAGTGCTTTTCACTGGGGTAGTCTGCACCGTCTGCTGAGCCTCCTACTTTAGCATTGAGTGATTTCTATGTGTAGATTTTTGATGAAGCTTTCTCGCCTTCATTCCAAGGAGTATAGATCATGAGACTTAAAACCTTTTCAGTAATTGAGGTACTTAATTGATTTTATATGTGCAGTGAAGATTCTTTCCACATTCTCTAGATCTACAGTTTCGGCCGCTTTAACATGGGCTGTTAGTGCACAACAATATTCCAGCCTAGAGAGAACAAGTGACTTAAGGAAAACCATCAATAGTTTGGGGATTTGTTGTGTCCTTAGTGGATACATCTTTCTTGCAAATTCTAATAGCGTCTGCAATAAATAATACATTGCTTTGATTTATGTCCCCGTCCATAATTTTGGAGATATTTACAAGGTTTTAGGTCTAATACATGAAGAATTCATTCAGATGGTCGCTCCTTAGTCTGATTTACGGCTCACTGTACACAGTATTTCACTCTCTATTTTTTCTGTCATCAGTGTAAGTTTCATATTGTTTGAGCAGGGGTTCGATACTGGATGTGGTGTTTGTCTTGGATTTTGCATACGAGAAGCATTTGGGGTCTCTTTTAATTTAATTAATTTATTTTAACTGTCTTCTCTCCTTGACTCTATGATTTATTCAACTTGAGTTAAATATCTTCTATTTCCTCAAGCCAGTGGTTCCTTTAGCACTTCAGATTGTCTATCACCATTGAGAAGTTCTGTGATTCTTCGTCATCACCTGTCAAGGAAGCGTCTCTCTCTGTCTCTGTCTCATACTTCTAGCGCCAGAGATTTATTTCTAGACACTGATTCGGATCCATGTTTTTCAAAATATCCTCCCAGCGTGATGACTATTCGCGTTTTGCTGATCAGGACCAGTGTTTAATCAGGTCTAAACTTAGATTAAGCAGTGATCTGAACGTGTCTTCGACACCGTTATGCTGTATTTCGTACCAGATAACCATTATTCGTAAATAGAAAATAAAGAGTATTCTCTGGTCAATAGGCTCCATTATTTACTGGCTTTTCCCAAAAATATAATAAAAATACCAAACGTGGAAACTAATCACAATAAAACGGCTTTAATTTTAGCATTATTTCCATGGCTTGTGTGGCATTGCTTCACCACGGTGAGAAGGGAAAAATGTCTAGTTTTAAATAAAAATTAAATTCATTTTGCAATGAGTAAACTAAATTGGAAATTATATATGTGTATATTTTTTTTGTGCCCCGTTTAATAACTATAATTTTTTTATTTTTGTCACCCTTGTTTCATCGATTTTATTGTTACGTGGTTAGGAAGGATTGCTACTGCTTAGTAACATAAGACCTTAATAATAATAATAATAATAATAATAATAATAATAATAATAATAATAATAATGAAAATAATAGTAATAATAATAACAACAATTGTAATAATAGTAATAATAACAGCAACAACAATTATAATATTAATTGTAATAATAATAACAGCAACAACAATTATAATATTAATTGTAATAATAATAACAGCAACAATAATAATAATAATTATTATTAGTAGTAGTAGTATTATTATTAGTATTATTATTGTAGTTTTTATTATTATTACAATTAATATTATAATTGTTGTTGCTGTTATTATTATTACTATTATTACAATTGTTGTTATTATTATTACTATTATTTTCATTACTATTATTATTATTATTATTATTATTATTAAAAGTGACAACATCAACACCATAAACTACAACAATTATTCAGACGGGGTTTTTTAATATGTGCGATGTGAGAAAGGGAATATAAAAAGACACAATCTATTATTTAAAAAAAAGTATTCCATCAGCCTTAAAGACAATTTGTAACATAAAAAATATTCATTCATAGCCTAGTCCATCCTGTATTGTCTTCTGTCACACATACTCTAGCAGCGGAAGGCTTCGATCAGATGACCAAAAGCTCCAGCGGCGGGTCATCATCATAACCCGAGTCAGGAAACACTTGTCCTGTCTAATGACAAACCTTACCTAACCTAACATACCCTAATTGCGATCAGCAAAGAGACGGGGCCAGGAGCTGTGACTCGATCCCTGCAACCACAAATCGGTGAGTACAAACAGGTGAGTCTATCTTCACTAACATTCGTATAATTTTTCAAATAAAACTAACTCATATCGCCAAAGTGACAGACTTTCCCACACTATCTCAAACTTTTTCTTTCAAAGTTTCCACTCTCATATCTTTCTAGTCTTTTGCCCCTTTTCCTCCCTCCTTTAATTTCTCATCTCCTTTCCTTTTCTCTTTCCTTAAAGAGTACAAACACTAAGAGTCGCGTAGCAGAAAAGATAATTGAAGTTTAATTCTTGTAACTATTTGGTGCTTCCCCGGATTTTTTTTTTTTAGGAATATAAATCGAAGCAACACAAATCGCAATTCAACCGTTCACTTCACTGGTAATTGTATGTAAGAGGATTGGAAGCAACCATGGAACACGATCATAAGTTCAATCAACAAAACAATGTCACTATCACAGTTGCACGTATAATGATAAGCTGAATAACAAGAGATGACAAATCAATGATGATACAATTTTTAAGACGCTTATCCTCTCCTGGTTGTTATATTACTGTACGTTGACAACCGTCTTTTAAGGCAGGTAAATTGGCACAGTAAGCTTTCAGAGCCTGTATTGGTTCAGTCAAAAGATTTACTATTATGAATCTCTAAAGCAGTTTTCAATTACAGGCTGTGGAAGCCGCAAGGCTGTTACTAAAATTTTAGTGTCATATCAGTTTTTTTTTTGTGCGTGGGTGCACGCGCACCATTAACAATTCCTTCCTGCATCACATTGTATTTTGTGTAAGGATTTGCATGGGACCCCTCTAGAGTGCGAGCCTCAGGGATATCACTCCCCTCGGCCCTCCCCTATTTCTTTAATCCGGCACTGACCAAAAGTCATTTAAATTTTACTGCAAGGGAGAATGATATATAACAATTTAAACCTGGAAAATACTGGAGGAACTCTTACCACACCTCCACTCAGAAACAAGTTAGTACTAAAGACCGATACGTGAGGGCACTGGTATGTATGATATCATTAATGCTTTACATTACCATCAAGTTGATAAAGAAAACACACACACACACACACACACACACACACACATACACACATACACACACACACACACACACACACACACATATATATATATCGACAAGATGGAACAAACGAAACTTGACAGAGTGCATATCTTTAATAACAACAACGTTTTACCACCACGGTGGATTCCTTTATTACCAACACCGTTTCTCTCCTCCCCACAGTGGATATCTTTATCAACAACAATGTTTCCACCAATAAAACCACTGTGAGCAAAACATCGTGGTTAGTAAAGAAGTACACAGAGCGAGGCTCAGCACATGGTGTAAAACACATCCAGGGAAAAATAGGTTTATATAAATACACATATAAACCACACATATGAGACATATAAACCACACATAGGAGACATATAAACCACACATAGGAGACATATAAACCACACATAGGAGACTGAAACTTATGACGACGTTTATGTCTGACTTGGACCATTTACTAGTCACCAGTGACTAGTTAGTAATTACTAGTGACTTATAACGACTGAAACGTTGTTTAAAGTCTCGTTCTCCTATTTGAGGGTAATTTGTGAATTGTTCCAGTCTCGGAATTGCGTCTTTTTATCTTTTTTTAGGTGCTTATATAATTACATACCAGAGATAACTAACTCAGTTGCGAAAGATTTTCTTCGACTTTGTTAAAGAGCTGGGGAATTGCGGATAGACACCTAATCGGGGTAGATCAACGGTTGATTAACCAACTTACTACCTGGAGTACCTGGAGTACCTGGAGTACCTTAATGGTCGTCGTCTGATCAAAACCCTTAGCAGAAGAGACTGAATAGTTGTCTGACGAATAAATCACCACTATCACCATCGTTATCACCATCACTAACGCCGCCACCATCACCGCAACAGACAACTGTAGATATAAATCTAAATGTTTGCCTGTTAACCCTCTCGAGGCCTAGTTCCTAAGTCTTTTTTTTTTTGTATGCAAATGCTCTTACCCTATCGTCAACAGGATGGATATAGAGGTGCACAAACCAGCTACTAACGTCCAAATATGGATATGTAGGTGCACAAACTAGCCACTAACGTCCACAGGATGGATATGGAGGTGCACAAACTAGCCACTAACGTCCACAGGATGGATATGGAGGTGCACAAAGTAGCCACAAACGTTCACAGGATGGCTATGGAGGTGCTCAGACTAGCCACTAACGTCCACAGGATGGATATGGAGGTGCACAGAGTAGCCACAAACGTTCACAAGATGGATATGGAGGTGCTCAGACTAGCCACTAACGTCCACAGGATAGATATGGAGGTGCACATGCTAGCCTCTCACGTCCACAGGATGTAGATGGGGTGCACAAACTAGTCTCTAACGTCTACAGGACAGCTATTTTGTGCGCAATATACTAGCCGCTTCTGAGGCAAAATATGTAAGGCCACCAGCTTTGTGGCCATGCAACGACATGGGAAGTGATCAGGTTTGATCCCAGAAAAGGCAAGGTACATCAAACCCCCTGGATCAAAAGCTCTTCATCGCCATTAAAGATTCCTCTCGAACATTGTAGAGATTTTTGGTTGGAAATTACGGAGCTGAGGTTCTCAATAACGTGATTTTGGTTTCAGCTTCCTCACATGAAGTTAAAAGGCCTCTAGATGTGCAGGAAGCCTTTTTTTCCTCTCTCTAAAATCCTACTGGTCAATTAGGGTGTTCTTCCTGTTCGTTACACACCATCGCTCAACCATAATAACCGCCTGTCCTGCCTTGCTTTAATCTCCCTTCATCACTCACGTGCTCTTGTCCACTCTTCCAAGGGCCCCTGACTCTCATTACTTCTTTCCCCGCTCTCTCTCTCTCTCTCTCTCTCTCTCTCTCTCTCTCTCTCTCTCTCTCTCTCTCTTCTCTCTCTCTCTTCTCTTCTTTCTCTTCTTCTCTCTCTCTCTTCTTCTCTCTCTCTCTTTAGGCTCTTCCTAAACGGATCTTCAACTTTTCTCTTCCTCTTTTGTAAAGGCTTTGTGAAATTAATAATTGGCTGGTGGACGGCTCTGGATCCAAGGAAACGGAGCTATCCTTTCCCCCCTTTTTTTTATATTAAGCTTATGACAAATTATACATGAAACAGAAGAACTAATCACGTGTGCACATTTCGCCCATCCTACCACTGATGGTGTGAGTGAAAGCTTAACCTAATATAAACACACACTGGTCAAAGAAAGCTTTCATTAAGACAACGTTTCGCTCTCCTTGAGCCAAACGTTCTCTAAGTAATTGCTGGAAATGTCCCTCCTTACTCTGTCTTTCTTCGCTTTTTTTCCTCGTCCCCCTTCCTCGTTTCCCCTCCTTTCGTGCTATCCTCCTTTCATTCTTATTCCGTTTCCTAATCCTTCCCTCCCTCACTCCCTCCTTCCCTATCTACCCCCTTCTGCCTTCTTTTTTGGCTTAGTTCCATCCTTCGTTACTTTATCATTTTTTTTGCACATCTTCCTTTTTTCTTCTTCTTTCCGTTTTCCATCTTTCTTTCCTTCCTTCCTTTCGTCCTCCTTTCCTTTCTTCCTTCCTTCCTCCCTTCCTTCCTTCCTTCCTTCCTTCCTTCCTTCCTTCCTTCCTTCCTTCCTTCCTTCCTCCCTCCCTCCCTTCCTTCCTTCCTCCCTCCCTCCCTTCCTTCCTTCCTTCCTTCCTTCCTTCCTTCCTTCCTTCCTTCCTTCCTTCCTTCCTCCCTCCCTCCCTTCCTTCCTTCCTCCCTCCCTCTCTTCCTTCCTTCCTTCCTTCCTTCCTTCCTTCCTTCCTTCCTTCCTTCCTTCCTTCCTCCCTCCCTCCCTTCCTTCCTTCCTTCCTTCCTTCCTTCACTCGCTACGTCAATCTGAAAATATATACGAGGCAAAATAATTGAAGTTAGAGGAATGTAGTTTAGATGAGGGTGAGGGTAACGAGTAGTGATTTATTTTGCTAGTTGATGCTGCTTGTGTCGAGGGGAAAAGGGAAGAGGGGTAGATAAAGGGGAGAAGGGAAAGGAGAGTGAGAAGAAAGAAGCGATGGGAGTGGATAAAGGAGAGGGGAATGGAAAAGATGAGAGGTGAGGGGAAGGGGGTAAAGGAGAGATGTTAGAGCAAAAGGGGAGAGGGGAAAAAATGGGTGAACGGAAAAGCGAAAAAAAGGGAGAGTGGGTGAGGGAGGGTGGAGGTAAAAAAAAAAAACAAGAATTGAATCACTACAATGGGTATTTTTCTACAATTTTTTTTATCTTCTTTCTCTCTCTCTCTCTCTCTCTCTCTCTCTCTCTCTCTCTCTCTCTCTCTCTCTCTCTCTCTCTCTCCATTCTCTCTCCCTCTCTCTCTCATTTTCTCTCTCTCTCTCTCTCTCTCTCTCTCTCTCTCTCTCTCTCTCTCTCTCTCTCTCTCTCTCTCTCTCTCTCTCTCTCTCTCTCTCTCTCTCTCTCTCTCTCTCTCTGTGTCTCTCTCTCTCTCTCTTTTACACAGGGATTTTACATGGATCGGATAAGGTTTCGAACCTTTAAATGAAATTTGCTGTTGAAGGGCTCTGAATCCATTTTTTTTTTAATGGACCAAACCTTAATATCTTCATTTCTCCAGAAGCTATAGTAACCTTACTGGATTCCTGCATCACCATAATCATCTCCCGAGACCTGGTCATGGATCGGGCCACGGGGGCGTCGACCTCCCCGGAACACCCTCCGTGTACTTGCGTCACGGTTGAATCGAGTAATTAGTCATCAGTGAATGATGATCCTTTTATCATGGGAAGCGCTAAACCCGCTAAGATCATGGGAAAAGGGAAGTGAAGAGAGAGACTGGAGATTGGAGGAGCAATAATTGTCTTCTGGCTCTCCGCGAAGTCGAGCCAGTGAAAGATGTACATGTTGAGGAATAAGTCGCATTTGTGCAGCAGGATTCTTCAGTCAAAAGTAGAGGCAACATTTAAACTGGAGACTTTGAAAGAAGTGGAAGGATAAGTTTGAGGTGTTCAATCCCTCAGCCTTGATGAGTCATTTTGAGGTGTTCAATCCCTCAGCGTTGATGAGTCATTTTGAGGTGTTCAATCTCTCAGCCTTGAGGTGTTCCGTCCCTAAGCTGGATAGATCGATGTAAAGCAAAGGCAAGAGGAAGGTGACTTCTGAACTGGGGTGAGAGGTAAGAAGAGTCAGTGGACAAGGCGTCACAGGACGCGGGACTAACTGGGGGAAGCAGGTAAAACAAATAAATTGTTTAGAAATAAAGCTGTAGACGATAACCTCTCTACCAAGACTCCATATTTAAAAACTCTATAATGATAGATGTGTATGTCCTGGAGATTAAAAATGTGACTGATGAAGGCATTTACCTGGTAATTAGCGTCATTAAAAATGAAGGCGTCCCATTCGGTGGTGGCAAGTCTGCAGTTCTAGATATAATTCGGACAGACTTAATAACATCAAAAGTGTATCAAGCAAGTTTGACAAGTGTACCAGAAGCTGCTGGTGGTTGTGTCTCTTCATGAGGAAACAATACAAGAGTCCCATGACACTGGTCTTTGTCAGATGATAACAAGTCGCTGGTTAATCATCCGATGGCTTACAAGAGCTTGGTTTTACACCGTATTTAAAACAGATGGTTTATCACGCCCTAGTTGAATCCTAAGATCTTGTAGCCTGTACACTAAGTTTTTCTTTGCATTCTTTTACGAGCATAAAAGATACGTGTTTAAGACCTGGGGTTGTTTGATCAGGTTTTTGTATTTATTTATGAGTTTTATGAATAATAACAATCATTTAACTTTACTCTATGAATTCTGTTTACATGTGATTTCTGTTTACATAGGCCTACTGGCCTATGTTACACACTCGTTAAACCTAGATTTAAAATCACCCAAATTGTTCCCCTTAATGACGCTACCTGGGAGTTTCTTTCACTCATCTTCAACTCTATTGCCAAGCCAGAACCTCCCTATGTCCCTTCTAAATCTATATTTATGCAACTGGAATCCACTGCTGCCAATCCTGTCTTGGTTCGTTATTTTTAACGCGCTATTTATATTCCCTTAATTTATTCCTGTTTCCCATTTATACACTTCAATCACATCTCCCTTGATTCTACATATTTTTAGTGAGTGCAAATTCAGTGCCTTTAGCCTATTTTCTGATACGTAGACTGAGCCTGGTTGATCAGACCTTAATTCACCATGAGGCCTGGTCTCAGACCGAGCCGCGGGGGGCGTTGACCCCCGAAACTCTCTCCATGTAAACTCCAGGTAATCCTTTTCTATATATTTTCCAGCTATTTTTTTCCCCATTAAGGCGACAAGAACGAAACAGAGATACTTAAATGACGCCTTACCAAAGAAAAAATGTATATAATTCTGAAGTATAATCTCTGGACATAATACATCTTAGTCCTATTTCATCCATTTTATTTCTTGCGCTCCGGGTATTTACTGCTTATTAGATCCTAAGGAAATTTTTGGTAGGTAAAAAGGACACAAGTGCAACTAATGCGACATTTTATTATGGCAACGTTTCTCTCTCCAGGAGCTTTGGCATTTTTGGCTTTTGGCATTTCATGTTAATTTGATAAATTAATATGATAGATTTTCTTGACTTGGTTTATTTTAGTGTGTGCTTGTCTTCCCAGCTGTGATAGGAAGCCACGCCCTCCACCTCACTGCCATTAGGTAAATGAAAGATCATGTCTATCACTAAGCTTTCTCTCTCTCCAGCCACACCACACCCACAGCTCTCCCCCACACTTACCTCCCCACCACATATCCTTCACCTCGACACACCCTTCCTCCGTCCCTACCACACACCTTCTTTACTTCTTCCCACTTTCCATCATACCCACATACGTATTCCACCTCACATATCTCTACCAACCCCACACCCACACACTTATTCCTCCACATATTTCTTTACTAGACCCCTTCCCCCCCACACACACACTTCACCCCAATACACTCCTTCACGACACAACAAACTCCCCTCTCTCACATACACCTTCTCAACCTCTAGCCCCCCTCCACTCCACCAACCTCCACACTCCTCTCCCCAACATCAATACCAGCGCAGCAGACAATATTGGAAGCTTCCTTGAGAAGCTGAGAATCACTCACTGTCTCCCTCGGGTGCCCGATGGTTGAGTTGTATACCAAGTAATGCTTCAAGTCACAGGTATCCCACACATTATGGATAAACACTAGATGGCCTTCATAACCCTCTTCCCGAAATGCTCAGACATGCTAGTGGCTTCCTTTGTGCTTAACAATATCTTAAAACATGTAAATCTCACATTGTATACTATGCAAAGAATAAATCTGTATTTGTATTTATATTTGTATTTATAATTTCTCCGCTTGATAATGTTCTAGGGATAATTGCCTGTGGTTTACCTGTTGTTGATTCCGAGGGTAACAGTCCTGACTGCCCGATCCTAGATCAGGCTTCTTGGTTGATGGTTTAATCAGAACGGAACGAAACGTGGTACATCCACACCATAAGAGGCTTCAACAGAGAACAGGATCACGAAACATGTTGAACTCTGGGGTTAAACGAAAGTTAGGTCAAGTAAAAAGACACAAATGCAACATTTTATTGTGGCAACGTTTCGCTCTCCAGGAGCTTTGTCAAGCCAATATTAATACAAAAGTTAGGTCACTATAAACAGTTCTCAAGTTGCCAGGAAGAGGTCAAGTATCACCTTGAATAAATTACATATCTGCCTACAACAAGAGGCGTTGAAGGTTATATTACCAGGAAGGGGTCAGTGCCAGGTCATCGGGAAGAGGTCAAAGGTCTGGTTGCCAGGAAGACGTTAGATATCGTGTTTCCAAGAAGAGGTCAAAGGTCACAGTGTCAGCAGGTCATGCAGCGGCGGGAGTGGCTTGTGGTTGACAGTGGGGTCATGAACACACGGATGATTCTCTAAATCATCCGGTGAGACTGTCTCTGAATGCTCTGTCTGTCACGAACTTTAGCAAGTATAACTCTCCCGTCTGTCTCTTTCCGACTCTTTCTATGTTTCTGTCTGCCTTTTTCAGTCTGTCTCTATATATTAGTCTGCAATTCTTTCTTCCTCTTTGTGTATCAAGTACTATATTTTGATGCCGATTTTGAAGGTTCGAATCCTGCTGAGGACTGAAGGATAATATTTGTGTTTTTATATATCTGCTTCTCTCTGTTTCTGCTTTTCGCGTTTGTCTCTATCAGTGGTTTATGTCTGTATCTCTCATTCGTCTGTCCCTCTCTATATATGTATCTATGTTTTTGTATCGCTATGCCTGCTACTGTCTCTCTATGTGCCTCTTATAATCAGCTGTGAGTCAGAGATTTTCTTTGCTCAGTTTACTTGAGATTCTTAAAAGTCTTGGATACTTATTTCAAGTCCTAGACAGCCGATGATTACACGAAAGAGTGATTTTTCTATTGTCACCTATCATAAATATTGTTTAGTGAATTAGAATGACATAGGAACGGAATTAAATGTCTTAGTTGATCTATATTCCAGTGTGATAAAATGAACGTAGACAAACACATTAACGGTGCAAGTAAATAGTTTGCCAGATGCTGCAGTAGCCAGACTCATGCTTGGTTGTATTTGCATCTCGCTTTTGTTGTGACAATGTTTTGGTCTACTTGAAGCTCAACAAAAGCGTGTTCTGCTATTTGTGTCTTTAACTTCATACTTTTGGACAAGTCGTCATTTAGTCCAGATATAAACACAGGTTGGTTGGTAAATTGAGTTTAAAGTCTATCGACTACACGAGGGTCATTTAAGGCTGCATGTAACCTATTCACCCAGTCAATATTTTATTCCTAGTTGAAAAGAAAGAATGAATATATAAAAATGACGTATCTATTAGGTGACTGACGTACCTATTAGGTAATCGTTGATGCTGTGTGTCCTTACCCGTACTTATACACACTGTTTATATTGGGGAGATTTCTAGATATTGGGAAACTACGATAAACACAAATTTGCATGTAGGAGAGACAACATGCGTATGCATTTTACATTGGAGCTCACATGGACACATATATTGGAACGCCGATAAAATTATCATGAAGGAAGAACAACTCCAGAAATGTATATGTTAAGAATCGTTTATTATTTTTGCATCCAAGACCATAAGACAAAAAGGAAGCTTCAATATCGCTGATGTTCTGGCTCGATTCATTTTAAAACGCCAGTACACGGATATCAAATAATTTGGGTTCAATTTGTGATGGACTTGCACAGTATGGGTAAGTAGGCCAGCTATAGTGTTCCTCCACAACTACTACGACTACTGCTACTACCACTACTACTACTGCTACTGCTACTACTACTACTACTACTAATACTAATACTGCATCATGCGTTAAACCTGATTACTACTTCCACGGCCATCATATTAAATTGATTCACCACTGGCAAGTTTCGCCCAAGCTTGTTTAGCCACTACTTTCACCTCTCTGTTTCTCCTGTAAACGTCTCCATACGCCTGTCTGTATCAGATTGATAAAACCCATGGTGGGCGAAACGTCTTTCAGTTAACCCTTTCAGGGTCGGTGCCGTACTAGTACGTTTTACGAGCAGGGGTTGGTGCCGTACTAGTACGCCCAAATTCTAGCGGCCTTAATTTAAGCAGAAAACGTCTGGTAGACATACATATGAAAGAATGGGTCTGTGTGATCAGTGTGCGCAGTATAAAAAAAATCCTGCAGTACACACTGCATAATGAGAGAAAAAAACTCTGATCGTTTTTCCGATTAAAACAGCGAGTTTGCAGTCGATTTTCGTATGGTATTTATTGATGTATTCTCGTTTTCTTGGTCTCATTTGATAGAATGGAAAATAAATTACAGAAATGGAGATGATTTTGATTGGAATGACAATGACAAGTACCTTGAAATTGAGCTCAAAGTAGCGAAAATGTTCGATTTTTGACGATGTTCAAGAGTAAACAAATCACACCATGCGTCCAATACACATTAACTGACGAGTCTTATATTCATGCACAAGTGCTCTGATATTATTTATACCATTTTTACAATGATGCAGTTGTATACATAACAGTAAATCTTCTATTTTTGTGAGAATAAAAATTCAAAATGGAAAGCAAAAGTAATGGAACAGGGGCCAGGAGACATAGCTAATGAACAGAGAACATGTTATTTTAGTGCCAGGAATGTCTGCCTTGTTTACTCTGGATCCTATTTTGAAATTGGCATCGTTTGAAATTTGTGTGAAATTGGAAAATTGCCATTTTCTGACCACTATTTTGGGTAGATGAAATTGGTAAATAGGCAGTTTCTTCTACTCATTCGATAGAAGAAATGGAGTTCTAGCGAAATAGCTATAATTTTTGGAGACTGAAACATTGGAATTTGTCGAAAATAGGGCTCGAAGTGGGTGAAATCGCCGATGCGTCAGTGTCATAGATACCGATAACTTTGCAAAAGCATAATTTCGTTAGTTTTCGATCAAATTTCATAATTTTGGTGCGTTATGATCGGAAAAAGATTCTCCATCATTTCATAAGAAAAAAATAATTTTTTTTTTTCCAAAAAATTTTCAAACCCAGGAACACTTTCCTGAGAAGGCCTTTCGACCCCCAAAGGGTTAAACATACCCAGTGATTAATCGTGTCGTATTCACCATGTCTGGAGGGAGAGGGTGGACGTAGAGAAGGAAGGATAGGTGGGAGGAAGGAAGGGTGAAAATACAAAGGGAGATAAGGATGAAGGAAGAGAAGGAAGAAAGAAATGAAAACCAAAAGGAGGAAAAGAGAAAATGAAGGAGGAAGGAAGACAGAGAGAGAGAGAGAGAGAGAGAGAGAGAGAGAGAGAGAGAGAGAGAGAGAGAGAGAGAGAGAGAGAGAGAGGAGGAAGGGAGGAAGAGAGTGCTTGACAGACTGACTCTCAAACAACAGGGTCTCCTCCTAACAAAAGCTCTCCATCCTCTCGGCGCCGCTCGAGGATAAGAGCTCTCAAGGTGCGTGTATCTTCTCTGTAATAGTAAACACAGAGATTTTCCCTTTATGACACTGACGTGCGCAATTGCTTCCCCAGGCAGACGACTCGTGAATCTGTCTCACAGCGGCAAGGGACACGGGTTTAATGTCTTAAAGACGTCTACAAAATGACTTTGAAAGCGATTCGGCTCATCTACAAGTCTCAGTCAATGACTTGCTCTGCTACAAGCAATAAATAGTACCGTCTTGCCCTACTATGAGAAAATGTCACAGCATCTCACCCTATCACAACTCTCGATGCTATCACTATCTCGATGCTTCTCGAGAAACGATCACAGTTTTTCACTACTTCTTCAGAAAAGGTTACAACTCTCGCATAACCTCAAAAAAATATCACAACTCTAGCGTAACCTCAAGAAAAGAGCATTGCGTCTCGTCCCACGTGAAGAAAGGAACACCGCGTCTCGTCTTCCCTCAAGAAAGTAACGCTGCATCTCGCCCCACCATAAGAAACAATCACTGTCTCACCTAAACTCAAGAAAGAATCGTGGCGACTTACCCCAAGCTAAGAAATGAGCACAAGGACAGACGAATACAAGGAAGGTGCAAATCCTGCAGATAGGAAATATCTCAGTAACAACAAACACTCACGTTAAAGCACACAGGTAGAGGCTTCTGGGAGAAGGGTTGTTGGGAAGGGGAAGAGGAGGAGGAGTAGGAGGGGTGTGATAGAGAGGGAAGCATATAGGAAGGTGGGTTGAGGTAGAAGGAAAGAATTAGGGAAATGAGAGTGGGAGAGAAGAAAAGAGGGATGTATAGGGTGGAGAGGGAGAGGGAATGGGTCAGAAATAGAGCGTGACACGGAAGGAGTGAGAGGAAGAGAAAGTGAAAAGGAGTGATAGATGGGGTGTAAATCAGAGTACATGTGCAGAGGAATTAAAAAGAATGATGGATAACAGAAGATCTCACTGTCACTATGGTATCTGCTGTAAAAAAATTAAGCTACAGGATTCTCTACAGATCTGTCACAACTTGCGTCAAGTAAACCGAAGTCAGGATAGTAAAACAGAGCGCTCTCTTCCCTCCAATATGCTCCATTACAGACATGAAACAACAGAGGTGAAGAGATATAGGCCTATTATATAATACCGAGAAACATGCCTGAAAATTTCCTAGTTAAGGAAGATATAAAAAATAAGCTTAACTCTGTTACACCTACTACTTATCATCTTAGAAAACTACTGGGTAATGATCCTCTATTTTTAAAATAGGATGAAAAGCCTATCTCTGGATGCTTAACCAGTTAGAGGAGGACGACGTCATTTGACAAAGAGCCGTGTTAGGAGACATCATGTTTCTTGACGAATAAACCACCACCACCTAACACTACGGCTTCTGGTATTATTACTACTCTTACTAATCTCAATATTAATGAGCTACAATCACTAGGTCCTTATTTGATTATTTCATAACACAGATCTCGAGTGGATGACTTCAATATATCAAGGATTGTGAGCTGCTACAGAGCGACATGTGAATAAGTTAGTTCCCCATCACGACGCACCATTTTGAGTCATGGGGCACTTAAAGCTCAAGCCATAACTAGCTCCCAGCATTAAATAGATGAGAATCTCTATAGGCTAATCAACCCCTCTTGTTTTCACGCTTCTTCATGCTCTATGCACGAGTGAATATTTCAGGTTGGTTTCACAGTACCGGTTTTGTGAAGTGTCGGGGAAGAGGCAAGATCCTCGACCACCATTACCTCGGAGGAGAAAGGAAGATACATACTATGAATATCTCAGAAGAATTTGTATATGGCCTTTGGTAAATTAAGCAGATTTGATATTTACAGTGTTTATCCAATCGTTTCACTGACGGTGTCTGTTACATCTACTGCTGCAATATTGCAAGGTACGGTAGCTTATTCGTGTTCATTGTTATTATTATATTCATGAGGAAGACGTTAACAGGTAGTGGGTCATACATTGCCTGAGAATGAAAGGTAATGAGGCTAAATCAAGGGAATGAGAGGGTGGATCAATTTCCTTGGATCAAACCCTTCATCAACGCAAACCTCTTAAACGAACAAAAGAGTTATGTGACTGTGTAGGAATTTTTCCCCTTTATTTGTACTGAACATAACTGTGTTAAATTTGCATTGTAAAATTTGAATTACACTTTGAATTACGTCTCTTCCTAATTAAAGAAGCAGTTTTATAATAAATTAGTTACTTTTCTACCTGGAGGATATTCCGGGGATCAACGCCCCCGGGGCCTGGTCCATGACCAGGCTTCCTGGTGGATCAGGGCCTGATCAACGAGGCTGTTACTGCTGGCCACACGTAGTCTAATCTGTGCACTCTCTCCAGTTCGTGCATGTTTTCCAAAACACGGTTTGGACAATGTTAGCTTCAATAACAGTAGCAGATTATTTTACTCATTTATAACTTTACTGCTAAACCAGTGTTTTCATATATCCTTTCTAAATCTGATTGTATCCAGATTTAATCCATTTTTCCACGAGTTCTTATTAGGTTCTTCTTATGACAGGCTATATACACCGAGAGATGTATTTCAGAGTTAATATAATGAAAGTCAACTTTAATCCCTATTTCAGGGTTTAAAGTATTTTAATCTTGTGGTGAAAAGGTTAAATGTAACCTTGGTGATCCCTCGTTCAGTCGATTCACTTTAAACCCCCCAAAAAACTATATTTTTAGCACCTATTTGTTTGGACCTGTCTTTAACTTGAATACTTCCCCTATCCTCACTCAAGAGACTGTAGGTTCAGAGTTCTCTATTTTCATATGAAAGATTCCTCTTGTAATGGATAAATTTTGCCACCTTTCCCTGTGTGTTCTCTATTGAATTTATACCCCTTTTGTAGTACAGAGATGAAGAACTGAGCCGCATAATCTAAGTGAGTCTTACTAATAATGTATAGAGCTGCGGTATAACCTCTAGACTCCTGATACTTAAATTTCCTGATATGAATCCAAGATGTTTGTCTTCTTTCTTACGCTCACTTAAGCACTACTGTCTTGACTTTAGATTTCTGCTTACGACGGTTCTTAAGCTTATTTTTACATTCTGTATAATCAAGCGCTACATTATCTTGTTTATAAGTGAGCGTAGTCATTATAAAAAGAATGTCTTAGTTACATCTTTTTATTTAATATTAACCTTGTTCAGTTAAACTCCAGAAATATGACTAACAATATTGTAGAGGACGAACGAAAAATATTAATAAAATAAATAATGACAATAAAGTTGACGTTAAGACCAACAAATTACAACAAATTACAAGAATTACAAGAAAATTTAATTTAAACATGGAGAGGCTTGAGTTCCAGGTGATTATAGTTTTAGTCAATAATTTATCTGTTTAGCCTTACGATAAGGTTGCAAACTTGCAACAGATTATGCATTTGTTCATAGCAAAAAAAAAAAAAAAAAAGTGGAAACAGAAGACACAGTGGTGGCCAAGATTCCTTAGAGTTACTTACATTTGTAGCAGATTGTTGCAGTAACTCTGAGAGAGGAAAGAGAGAAGGAAGTAAATACTCTCTGGCAGCTTAAAATGTAGCACATTACAAAGAGTTTAGAGCTAATATCACAGTCATGCCTGAACTATGTCTCGACTGATCTACTGTAATTTGGTAATGGTGATTTGAAAAGGTAGTGAAACATGTATTGTAACCACGAGCGAGTGGTATTTAATCAAAAACAACACTGCGACTAGCCGGGGGATCGAACCCGTGTTGTTTTAGCCCGCCTCGTGGTGAGCGAAAATTCCACGACGCTCTAACCCACGGGACCATACAATCCTACATATATCATGCACCCAGCAGAGCTAGGTGTTGTGCCGTGATCCGAGGACATACGATGGTGTGGGTGCCTCAGAAAGCAAGTAGCTATGTAAAAGTGAACTGGCTAACGATATAAACAAAACCCAACACCTGAATAACGAGGACACCAAAAAACTGCAGGATAGTTTAAATAATTTCTTTTCGGGGTAGGAAAAAGTTTAGAGTAAATTAAATTTGGAAAACGTTTGCCTCTAAGCCTGAAAAAGAAAAACATTGCCTTCATGTACTAAATAATTTAGAACTTAATCAAAATAGTATGTGAGAAATATGTAGATGTGGCAAGTAGAAATAGAAGGCAAAATGACAATGTTCTCAAATAAGAAGATAAACAGCCTAGTTGAGATAAGACTTAGTG
Organism: Cherax destructor; assembly: GCA_009830355.1. Lineage (NCBI taxonomy): Eukaryota > Metazoa > Arthropoda > Malacostraca > Decapoda > Parastacidae > Cherax > Cherax destructor. The sequence continues at coordinate 74,976 of WNWK01001094.1, read as the reverse complement.
TGATTTTTAACAGCGAGAATTAGCCACCTAGGATAACCCAACAGAGTAATTGTATCATATAAAAATGTTTACATCTAAATGATTTAACACATGTCGGTACTGGTATCAGAATTCACGGCGAAGTTCTGATCCCAGTTACTCATAAAAGCGCCCTTGTAAATATATAGAAGAGGAGGAGAGAGGGTGCAAAGGGAGAAAGGAGAGTAAAGCATGTAGAAAGGGAAGGAGGAACTGCGAGGAAGGAAGGAGGAAGATGGAAGGAGGGGCGAAGGTGAGAGGGAGAGAGAAGCTGGTAAGAAGAGATCAAAGGTCATTTTCAGTTGAAATTCCCAAAGGAGTCTTAGGACTTCAGTATGTTGTGTGTGTGTGTACTCACCTATTTGTACTCACCTATTTGTGGTTGCAGGGGTCGATACTCAGCTCCTGGCCCCGCTTCTTCACTGATCGCTACTAGGTCCTCTCTCTCTCTGCTCCATGAGCTTTATCAAACCTCGTCTTAAAACTATGTATGGTTCCTGCCTCCACTACGTCACTTTCTAGGCTATTCCACTTTCTGACAACTCTATGACTGAAGAAATACTTCCTAACATCCCTTTGACTTATAGGAGTCTTCAACTTCCAATTGTGACCCCTTGTTTCTGGGTCCCCTATCTGGAACATCTTGTCTCTGTTCACCTTATCTATTCCTCGAAGTATTTTATATGTCGTTATCATGTCTCCCCTAACCCTTCTGTCCTCTAGTCTCGTTAGACCGATTTCCCTTAACCTTTCATCGTAGGACAATTCCCTTAGCTCTGGGACTTGTCTTGTTGCAAACCTTTGCACTTTCTCTAATTTCTTGACGTGCTTGACCAGGTGTGGGTTCCAAACTGGTGCTGCATACTCCAATATGAGCCTGGCGTATATGGTGTGTGTGTGTGTGTGTGTGTGTGTGTGTGTGTGTGTGTGTGTGTGTGTGTGTTTGTGTGTGTGTGTGTCTGTGTGTTTTATGCGTGGGAGCGTGTAGCGGAAAGCCTCCTCATCCCAAACACTTACAAAGCCTTCATTATCAAGATAAACACATTGGTCCCTTATTTAAAATGACCCCAGACATATACTTTCAACACCGTGAGGGAGAGTGAGTATTTGTTTTGCATTTTTCAAGCAACACACACACACAGCTGAAGACTCAGATGAGTCGAAGGGATGTTAGGAAGTACGTATTTCTTCAGCCATAGAGTAGTCAGGAAGTGGAATAGTCTAGCAAGTGATGTAGTGGAGGCAGGATCCATACATAGCTTTAAGACGAGGTATGATAAAATTCATGGAGAAGAGAGAGAGAGGACCCAGTAGCGATCAGTGAAGAAGCGGGCCAGGAGCTGAGTCTCGACCCCTGCAACCACAATTAGGTGAGTACATACATACATACATACAAAATATATATATATATATATATATATATATATATATATATATATATATATATATTATTGTAACCACGAACGAGTGGTATTTAATCAATAACAACACTACTAGGGAATTTCTGCCTAGACCAAAACACAGGGTATACACATCGAGATACAAATCAGTATTCAAACTGAGTGTTGGCTTAATTCTCTAGTTCCGGGATTAAAGTATTCTTGAATAGTAATGTAAAATTAAAATGCAGCCGTAATGATCCTTGAGGAGTCTATAGACTTCAAACCTGACAAACCAAACACGACCAACTACCCGGGCCAAGGCTGAAACACAAATGATCTTCAAATTATCCAAATTTCTCTTCTTGGAAACTCCGTTTGCTCTCAGTTGCCGTTACATGAACATTCTTGTCGATTATTTTCTTTGTTTATCTTTTGCAGATTTTTTACTCATGGTTTAAGGAGACGATGAAGATATCTAATGAGAAGTTATTTAAAGGAGACTTGTAGATAGCTATTTGTACCTGTGGGGTCGAGTTTTTAGCTTCTGACCTGGCAGTGACCGAGTTCACTCACTCTGACCTCATGTACCCAATCATACCTATCCCTAAGCTACGTATGGAGCCTGCCTCCACCACTTTTTCATCTAGGTCATTTCCCCGAGGCAGTAGAAATATTTCCTGACATTCTTGTGGCTCTTTTGCATTCTTCGGTTATCTTGTCCGTCGTAATGTCTTCCCTGGTCTTTCTATCATGTGTCACAACAAAACGTTCAGTTCTATTAATCTTTCCTCATAGTTCCCTCCCTTTACATCCCAGACTAGTAGCGTTGTAAACCTCTAGACTTTATTAGATTCTTTATCAGGTGTGATTTTTTTATACAGGTGCTGCTCAAAGATGAACATATGTCATATAGAGTGTCAAGTGACTCTCCAGGTTCCTGGAAGATGATCGTAGATTCGTCAGAGGTATATTTGCTTCACAGGTTATTCTCTTAATGTGCACCTTTGGCGATATGCTTGGCAATATGATCACCTAGAGGTCCTTCCTGAATTAGGGAAATAAAAAAGTTAATCAGATGACGGTATTCAATACATAGGCATGACCTATTTCCACTATTGGGTCCGCCCACAGTGACGATACCTGCAACTGCTGCACCTCATCTGACTTGTAAAACGACCATCTTCTTTTCTACGGTTCAGATTCGTCAAGACTACGGTGGTAAACATCCTCGAATCAAGTTTGACGTATCTGTCTTCTGATTCTGTACTAAATTTCCAATTATCATTTCTCTTCCGCACTGCTCACATCCTTGCATTTTCGGGGGTTGAATTCCAGTAGCCACTTGTCTGACCAATCTCTCAGGTTGTCGAGAATTATTGCAACTTTTCACAGTCACAGAGATTCATAGGACTCCTTTAAAGATCGTTTATCACATATCTTGTAATTTAATTGTGATACTATTGGCTTGCAACCGTAGGATACGGGTTTGATCCTGGAGCTGATGGAGATGTTCAGCATGTTTCCTTAACTCTGTTACCCCTGTTCCCCTGTCCTGTGTTTTAGTCAAATGCTGTGGATTGCATTCTGGGGGGATTGAAGAAGGGGTGACAGTATACTATAGAAACAGCTGAGCATTAAGCCGAGTCAAGATATTATAACAGCTCTTAAACTGAAAAATTCAGTGGTGATAAAAATGTACCAGAAACAGAGCCGGTGCCAGTATCTATATTTGTGGAAACTCACTTGTTATACTTGTCAATTCTGATGCCTCCTCTTGTATTATTCCTCTCTGTCTACTCTCCTCTTTGGTATCATTTGATCCACTGAAATATCTTCCCTCTTATTCCTGCTTTCTCCTCGAATTTCTAGCCCAGGCTTTCGTGTGTCGGTATTACCTGGAGACCTGGAGAGGGTTTCGGGGGTCAACGCCCCCGCGGCTCGATCAGTGCCTTTCTACAGTTCAGTAATAAGCAGTCTACCCATCGCTCTCTTTTGTACTTTAATTATGCTACCCTGTCATAAAACTCAAGCAGATTGGTGAAATAGGATGTAATGTCTCTAAACCTATCTTGGTTTATGTTCGTGAAAGTACTTCTGTCCAGGCGCCTGACTACTCTCCTTTTGATTATCTCCTCTATTACATTACGTAATGTTTATGCTGAGGATACTGACCTGTAATTTAATGCCGTGTGTGTGTGTGTGTGTGTGTGTGTGTGTGTGTGTGTGTGTCCGTGGCCCCACCCCGTCCGTTTCCACGGTCACGTGTGCAGGCAGGATATGCGACCATCTGCAGGCAGCTTGCCTGGTGGGCGGAAATAGCACTTGACTTGAGGCAAATGTCTATACCCGGAGCTTGTATACATTGCTCTTGTGTATTACATTCGTATCGTGTGTATCTTGGAGGGTGCTTGCGTGCGTGCGTGCGTGCGTGCGTGCGGTCTTGTGCTCAAAGCGTTGTTATCACCGAGTTGTGTTTGCGGAGGAGGGGGGAAAGGGAGGGGAAAAGGGAGGGGAAAGGGAGGGGGAAAATGTCATTGCGGAGTATGGAGTGTGCTTCTACTACTAACACACTCTCTCTCTCTCTCTCTCTCTCTCTCTCTCTCTCTCTCTCAGTCATATCCAACCCCTCCCATATTTAAAGTCTTTATCTTGCAATGTTCTCCTCAACTTTCTCAAGTACTGTAAACATCACCTTCCCCTCTCCCCTCATTCCTAACATCCCCATTACCATCACTCATCATTCCCATGATTATCCAGAAAGGTTTATACTAAAGTCAGTTAATTTTATTAGTATACTTATGGGGAAGCACTGAATAAGTAAGGATCCTTCAGTGCGAAAAAGATCAAGCAACAGCCAAAGCAAGTTACTATGGAGCCAATAAGAAAAAGTGAAAATGAATTAAAAATAATGCTAATCTGGTAATCCCTTACTAGAAAATAATAAATCAATACATCAAGGGGCCTAGTCACAGACCGGGTCGCGGGGGGCGCTGATCCCCGAAACCCTCTCCAGGTATACTCCAGGTAAACTGTACTGTGCTTTGAATATACTGTGCGCCCAGTATATTCAAAGCATGAACCATCCTTCATGCACCCACCTAACTGTACACAGGATGAACAGGTAGAAATTTAATCGTTAGAGTAACTGACCATGAAAAGTCTCTTAGAGACATGCAAGGCAACTCAGCAATATTCCAGCATAATAAGAATGATAACTACATTAACCTGAATGTCACTTGTATTATTTACAGAACAAACTGCATGCATAATGTCATACCTGGTGTCAGTTAGCTTCTCTTATTTGTGTTGCTGCTGTTATATGCTTATGTACCAGAAAAAAAAACTGCCAACTATATTTCTTTATAAATCAAATGAATTACAAGTTGTCTTTTTTCCTTTTGTAAAAACAATGATATGTTTTGAAATAGTGCCCTCCGCCATACTGTAAACAAATGGCTACTAATATTTTTTTTTTCCAATAAACTATCTTAAAATAGTTTTTCTTTTCTCCAGTAACCTTCCATATAAATTTTTCCTTTGCATATTTTGGGACATCACTCACATATGTCGCTCTACTCCCTTCACTATGAACAGGTAGAGACGTCCTTTATCCTAGCTGGGCGTGATGATGAAACGAGAGTTGCCATGGCAACATCTGGCCGCAACAAGGGCGCTGTCGGCATCTTGGCACCGTCTTCAGACTTCACGTTAGTTTATGTAAGAATTTAGCTGAGCTCCAACTTTTTATTCGACTCCACAAGGCGAGGTTGCCTTAAGTTATATTACATCGGAGAATAGTATGGCTTTAATCATTGCCTTTCCACCCCCTCCTTTCCTCCCTACCTACCAACCTCCCTCCCTCTCTCCCTAACTACCTAACCACCTCCCTCCCTCTCCATTACATCACTTCTCTCTTTTTCCTCCTCCTCCTCCTCCTCTCTCTCTCTCTCTCTCTCTCTCTCTCTCTCTCTCTCTCTCTCTCTCTCTCTCTCTCTCTCTCTCTCTCTCTCTCTCTCTCTCTCTCTCTTCTCTCCTCATCACCCCTTTCCCTTACGTCTCCCTATCCGCCCTCATCACCCCTTTTTTCTCTTCCCCTCCTCACCACTCCCCTCTCTGACCCCTCTATCTCCCTTACCTCTCCTCATCTCATTGCCCCTCTACCTCGCTTCCCTTTCCTTTCTTCTCGTCGTCTCTCTCCCCCATCTCTTCCATACCCCGTCAACTTTCTACCTCTTCCTTCCACCTACCCCGTCTACTTCACTCCCCAAACTTACCCTCCCACTACTAATGTATATATGTATATAAATACGTAATCATACAAATTTCTTATCCACTCTCCCTCTCTTCCTTCTGTCTAAGGTTAGATATAGTATGCCATCCAAATTCCTGTTCCCCTCACTTTTCTCGGACTTGTATGTATAATTTATCTTGCCTCCGCTCCGGATGATGAAGGTGTCTTCAAAAGAATTCCATTTCTGCTGTGTATGGGAGAGGTTTTCCTGAGAGATGGCAATTCCCAAGTGATAGTAACTCCAGTTATGCTGCAATGAAAGCTTGAAATTCCCGAAGTTGATGAACCCTTGCTAGGATGCTGGACGATATCCTCATAGCCGTACTGAAGTCTCCTATCCTAGGTCAGGCTGATAGATTTCAACTCCATGCATGTGATGTCCATCCTGCGTCATGTAACATGACAGGGAAACAGCTTTTGTTCCCACTGCTTAACTGCAGTGGCGGAGCTACATTTTTGGGGCCCTGAAGCTTCAACTGTTATGGGGGCCCCTTAGCAACCTTAGCCTACATGATATTTTGATACTGGTCAACAACCAAAATGCTTCTGAAAGCAGAGTAGCAATTTCCAACTAATTTTAGGTCACTGATAATGAATATCATGGTTAAAATTGTTTGTTAGCTTTACTATTCAATATACACCTACGTGTCACAACAGGTTGCAACAGGCTTGCAACAGTGTGTTTCTTACCACACTCACAGTCTCACTGACCTTCATTATTGTTCCAGCAGTCATACAAGGTGGTTGTGCTCTCCAAGTTTATATTTTGAGGTGAAAGGTTGGTGATTTTCTTAGCCAAACACTTTTTAAACTTATAATAAATATTCACTGAGCAAGTTATTGATATGCATGTGAGGTATATTATATTAATTTTATTTTCCTACTGAATGATATAAATACTTCTGCTTAGCTGTCATGCTCTGTATTATAATGATAAATTAATGAATAAATTTTCAGTTTTTCTTCTAATTGTTTGTTGTTTTCTTCTTTCAGATGCCTCGTACTTGTGTGAATATTGCAGACAGTTTCTGCTACATTTGTGGTGAGGTGACCTTTGCATCACAGAAGTGCCTTATAACTGCTATGGTTAGAAAGTCATATCACCTATATTTTGGATGCAAGATTGGTGACCAGGATAAGAACTGCAACAATTGTGATACTAACCTTTGCTAATGGTTGAACAGGAAGACCCCTCAAGGGAGGTTCCTTGACTCTGGTGAGGGGCTCTTGATCTAGGGATTTGTATCTGTGCTCCAGTTCCCTAAATTAAGCCTGAGTATCTTCCATTACCTCCCCACCCCCACAGGCGCTGCATAATCCTACGGGTTTAGCGCTTCCCCATTATAATAATAATGAACAGGAAGGGGAAAGGAATACCTTTTGCTGTGCCAATGACATGGCGGGAGCCAACAGACAATACCAAGAATTATTTCTGCATGGTACCTCCAGTACAAAACGGCTTGTCAAAGAAAAAAAAGCGGTCCATTGAATATCCAAATATTCCATCAAGTATTCGCCCAGTTCCACATGGAGAAGGTCCACCTGTTCCTAATGCAACAACTTGGGTATCCTTCGAGTCTGATGAAGAAAGTGGTGAGGAGGAAGAAGAGAAGGATGACACTGCTGGATTACAGAGTGACCCAAACTTTGAGGAAGCACACTCCTCTAGGACACATCTCATAACAAAAGGGGAATTCCATGACCTTGTCAGGGATCTGCAACTACCCAAAAATAAGGCAGAGCTGCTAGGCTCTCGTCTTCAACAGTGGAATCTCCTAGCAGCTGATGTGAAGATTTAAAAATTTCGTGATGTAACATGTCACTTAAAATCCACTTTTTGGACTCACATTTAGACTTTTTTTTTCCAGTGAACTGTGGGGCAGTTAGTACCAGGGCAAATGGGGCACAAGAATGCTTGCAGACTATTGTTGGACATTGAGAAGAGATGATTCTTCAGACCACTATAAGCGTCAAACAAAAAGGCAGAGAGTAGGTACGGATTAGAGTTTAAAACATGACACATATTGTACGTTATAATGAAATAATCAAATATTACATGTCTCATATCTTCAAAACTATAGCCAATAAGCATTTTTCAATGTGATATTTGGATTCAGGACATGAAAATACATAAGAATTAACTAATCTCATTTAAGAAGCATACAACTTTTCAAAAATTGTTGGCCAGTGTAACATTTCAACTTTTATTCCAGTATTATTAAAAAAAATTCTACCCTGTGCCCTTATTCCTTACATTTTTTCTCTTTTCCCTTTCTCTCTCTCTCTCTCTCTCTCTCTCTCTCTCTCTCTCTCTCTCTCTCTCTCTCTCTCTCTCTCTCTCTCTCTCTCTCTCTCTCTCTCTCTCTCTCTTTCTTTCTCTCTCTCTCTTAAAAAAAGCCTTGATGAGCTACAGGATTAATTATAATGGCCACTACCGGGAATTTTACCAGCCAGGAGCTAGTATTTTGCGTCATCTTACTGTAAAATCTCTCTCAAGCAATGTGATTCCTTCCCAGCAGATGAAGGGCTCTTGATCCAAGGAAATGAAGGTCTCAATTCCAATCCTCCTCTGGTTAAATTTGATTGCCTGCCATTCTTCAGGTGCTTCAGCCTAAATATACATCATAACGCTAGATTAGGTTTGGTTGAATTGTGTTAGGATGATGTTAGATTAGATTGTACTGTGTTAGGTTAGATTGTATTGTGTTAGGGTAGGTTGAATTGTGTTAGGTTAGGTTGTATTGTGTTAGGTTGATGTTAGGTTAGATGTACTTTGTTAGGTTGCTGGTAGATTAGGTTGCATTGTGTTAGACTGTATTGTGTTAGGGTAGGTTGATGTTAGGTTAGATTGTATTGTATTTCGTTAATGTTAGGCTAGATTTTATTTTAGGTTGTATTGTGCTAGGTTAGGTTGTATAGTGTTAGGTTAAGTTGTACTGTGTTAGGTTAGGTTGTATTGTGTTAGGTTGATGTTAAGTTAGATGTACTGATGATAGGTTAGGTTGCATTGAGTTAGGTTGTTACATTAGGCTGTATTGTATTAGTTTGATGTTAAATTAGATTCTATTGTGTTAAGTTAGGTTGTGTTAGTTTAAGCCAGATAGTGTTTGGTTAGACTGTGTTGGGTAAAACCAGTAAGACTGAATCTTAATAAGATTCAGAATTTTTTTTTTTTTTTTTTTTTACCGATAAGACTTATAGTCCACCAGAAACTTCATAAATTCCCACAAGCACTTATATAAACAATTGATAAAGTCCCTGGTGGGCGAAACGTTGTCTTAATAAAATAGTGTCGTAGTTTAAGATGTGTTAGGTTAGGTCTGATTAAAAGAAGAATTGTAAAGATCGATTATCTCTGAATTTGAAAAATTATCCCGGAACTTTTGTCATGTTTTTTTCTTTTCCTGTAACTATTGTTCTGTGACTTACCCCCACCCCCCCTAGGACCGTTTCGTAGCCAAGCCCAGTCTCCCCTAATTTACAACCGGAAAATTGGAACTAACTTAGCAAACTAATCACTGATTTATATTCACTAACTTGCAGTCAACTTACTGCTAATTCATAGCCTCGAGTTAGTCAATCTTTGACTTGCTAAGTTCCAGCATAAACAACTTTATTTACGACTCTGTTGAAGTTTGTACAGCGGTGAAATGAGGGAGAGAACGACCGACGTGGGCAGAGAAGAGAATAAACTTCTCACCCTCATGAATGAGGGTGAGAAGAAATTCAAGAATGATAGTGAGGAGAGACTAGAGAATGAGGGTGAGCAAAGATGGAAGAACGATGGCAAGAAGGAGAGATTGGAGAACGAGGGAGAGAAGAGAGATATGTTAATATAGGAAATAACAGATAAAATACTGAAGAGAGAAGGGATGAGAGAAGAGAATGACATAAGATAATAAGGTGAGAAGGGAGATGCGATAATGTGAGTAGAAGGAAATACGGGAATGAGGCAGAATCGAGACACCAGAATGAGGGAGGTAAAGGATGATAAGAGAAGGAACAGAAAGAAGGAAGAAAACGCAGAAGCACTTAAGAGCAATTAACATAATAATAATAATAAAATAATAATAATGAAAATATCAATAAATAATAATAATAATAATAATAATAATAATAATAAGAGGAGGAAGAAAGAATAATTTATGAAAAATGGAGAAGAAAAAACAGAAGAAAAACCAGAAGCAGAAAAAAACAGAAGATGAAGAAAAAGAAGACAAACTTCCCAGAAGTATCCTCACATAAATAGCCTTGATTGCGTGCAACGAGAAACACAAGAAAATTCTCGGGTCAACAAACAGCTTTGTACTCGATCTGGATTACATTGACATAAATGAAGGTTAACTAATGTAATTACTGTAAAATGTAGCCATAAAAAACATATCATTACTTTGAAAACGTAACAAGATAATAAAAAAAAGAGCTTAAACACGATATTAGTTTGTTGTTATTTCTTTGTGAAGGATACACGGGAAGCTATGATCTTTACTTTAATTCTTTTGGCGACGTTTCGCCCATAAGAGGGGTTTGGGAAACGTTTCTTTAATAAATTTAGTAATGTCACTATCGTCTCTTACATTATGTCAGTGTTCACACCTCATTTAATATTAATTTCTTCATCATTCTTCTTCTCATGTTATTATTATTATTGTATTATTATTATTGTATTATTATTATTGTATTATTATTATTGTATTATTATTATTGTTGTTATTATTATTGTTATTATTATTATTGCATTATTATTATTATTATTATTATTATTATTATTATTATTATTATTATTATAATAATAATAATAATAATAATAATAATTATTATTATTATTATTATTATTATTATTATTATTATTATTTTCAGTAGTAGTAGTAATAGTAGGTAAGGAAGGCAATGAAGAAAGAGAAATATAGCTCTAGTTTCTTGGAGGGAGAGCCCTTCACTCTCAAGAATTCACTCCTCTTGAAGGGTTCTTAACTATGATTAAATATTCGTGTTTATAGGTTTATACAACCTAACCTAACGTGATCTAACCTGTCTCAAATTAACCTAGTCAAATCTAGAATAGAGAAAATATCGTACGAGGAAAAATAAGAAGCGCTGGGAAATCTACGTTGTGCACCACGTAAATAAACTGACCCAAAAAAATGAGAATGGGTTGAAGGACATGTTCCCTTTTTTATTTACTTTTTTAACAAAAGTGGATACAGCAGCAATATTCTGCTGCCCTATTCCATATGACAGTTACATATGGTTGAAGAATTAGACACATGTGCAACATCTGGGTATATTTATTTGTAGACGTTTTGTCATCAAGTGTCTTTATGAATACAAATTCAAGGACATAATGGGAAGACTGTAGAACTATATACAAAAGACGAGGTGATCAGTCCCTCAGTCTTGGAGTTGGTGAAGAGCACCGGAGTTACGTTTTCCTGTCATGTTCTATCACAGAGAATGGGGGTTGCCCACACATTGTGGAAATCTGTCAGCCTAAGCTGGAAGACTTCAGAAGCGAATATCATCATCAAACATTCAATAAAAGGTTCAACAGCTAATGCAGCTTCAAAAGTTTCGGTCCATCATAGCTGGAGTCACTATTAATTGAACGTTCGAGCGTCAGCTAGGGTTTAGAGCCCTGAGTATCAGGGATAGAAGGAAGTGAATTACAGAGACGTGATGTACACCTCTGATTATATCTTTACGTTGGGGTATACGACTCTGGACGATTTTATTTTGTTTTTTTCGTCGTATGGAATTAGCAAGAGGACATTGATGATATGTAGGGCGGTGTAGGGCCGTGCACGGATGATGTACTGGTGTCCAATTTGGGTAGATTAAAAAGACGATCTATGATAGGGTAATTAGAGGTTAGAAGAGCTGATAAGGGCGGGTCATGTACTGTGCGTGTTTTTTTTTTACCTTGTTATTGCTGTGGGGGTCGAGTCGCAGCTCCCGTCCACGCCTCTTCACTTGTTGTGACTGAGCTCACTTATTTCTAACTAGGTGGGTCTCATTATATTTAATTTTGAAGCTGTGTTTATAGTTCTCCTCAGTAAACTCGTATTCAAGGTCATTCCACTTTATTACCAACCTAAACATGAATAAATGTTTAACATCCTTTACGTTTATGTCTTTAATTTTTATATGTGTACTCTTTCTCCTATTTCCCACCTATCGATTTTTTTACCCTTTTCCTTATTAAAGCATCTAAGTGCCTTATAAGTGGTACTCATATTACACCAAGTAATTATATATTTTCGTGTTATCTGGTTCAGATTTTTCAGTCTCTCTTTGTAGGTTATTTCCTTTTAGTTTACCTCTTTGGTTACTGCTATTTATCTTAGTAATTAGTCTCTCTGCGAGGCTTGCCATTCTCACAAGGTACTGGACATGTTTGATGACATTTGGGCTTCATGTTGGTGCTGCAGACTTTATAACTAGCCTGATATTATGTCCTAAATATGTTTAAGAAACACTATGGGTAGAGACAGTTCAAAGATAATCAATATCTTTGCCAGTTGTTTAGTTATGCAAAAGTTATTAGGTTCATTATCTTTGTACCTTGTTCAGCTATCAAAACTTTCGGGCCCAGTTCCTGGAGCCATTATGTACCTCTGTAGTCTTTTGACTACCGCCCGTAGGATGGGTATGGGGTGCATAATAAAGATATTAAACTAACTAATTATACGGTTGATGTGTTCCTGTGGGTATAAGCTCACTCCTAGATCCACCTTCTTAAATAAGGTTTGCAGCCTATTCTCCCCCACTCTGCATTCCGCTACGAGCGACATTTCCTTTTTCCAATATCCATAATCCTGCAATTGCTTGCGTTGAATTCTTGTAGCCATTGGTCTGATCTTCTTAACAGTTGGTTCGGATATTTTTTTTTTTTTAGCCGTTTCCTGACATCTTCGGGACATTCTCCTTATTACCTTTCCATCACACGTGACCAGGAATATAAAAAAAAACTATAGTTTCAGGAATATCATATACGTATTTCAAGTATTGTACTGATTTCACAAGTAATGCTTGTCGAGTTCCACTTTTTACTCTAGTACATTATAATACAGTGTTCCAGACCGTCAAGGTGTATATTTAAATTCACTGTAATGCCTCTCCTTTAATTTCCACCTGGTTCCCTAGTTTATGAACCAGTCACTAGTGTCGTTTGCCGTCTTGAGAGAATATGCAATCCATATGCAGTGTGTGTGTGTGTGTGTGTGTGTGTGTGTGTGTGTGTGCACGCGAATGCGTGTGTGTGTGTGCACACAATCGAACTGGAGGTTAGCGAGGAGGTGGGTGCCATATAACAGAATTAAACATGAGCCATATATCTCCCTCCTGTCTCACTTATGTCCGGAATTTGTATTTTTTTCCCCCTTGAGCTTTACACCAGTGTATCTTTATGTATGGGCGGGGAAAAGCGTACCCCACGCAGCCGACGCACCAACTACCGTATATTACCGCCCTACCTAAAAATACTTGCTATTAGCGCTCGTAAATCTGCATACATATAAACACACACAGAAGGGGCAGAAAGACTAAAAAACAAATCATGTGGTAAAAGAGTCTCCAGTGGGTTGAAAAGATTATAGAGTGAAGAGTTCCGAGTGTCAAGACCAAGTGAATCTGTTAGTTATTTTCTGGAATATTTATGTCTAGATTAATTTTAAATGTGTCGTGTTGAATAGAATTCTATTTAAGAAAAGCTAAATTAGGTACATCAGCAATGTGCTGTAAGCATACTCATTAAGATAAATGCATAATATGTCGTTACACAGGATGCCTAACATGGGCCTATTGACCTATGTCAGGCTAACTCGCACCCAACCACTAACTCATATACCCATCCAACCTATATTTAAGAACCCAAAGCTCTCGTCTCTGTTACATTCCCTGGTAGTTTGTTTCACTAGTCTGCAGCTCTACTGCTAAACCAGTACTTTCCTATATTCTTTGTAAATCTAAATTTGTCCTTATGAACTCATCTCACTCACGGGCACAGCATAAATATTGATGGTCAGCAGAGATTGGCTATTGCTTGCTGCCGCCGGGTACTCGAGTTGTTTACGTGTGTGGTGTTTGTTATTTCATCTTGTGTACTATAATGTCAGTCACATGTGAGATATTTGACTGTTTTCTTTATACTGTAAACAGTGTTTGTGGTTCACTTTTTGTTTTGTTGCTCTTACTCGAACACAAATTTAACACTGGAGGCCAATTAATATAGTTTTTCGAAGATGTCAAAATTACTGTGTAATATTTTTGGTCCAGTGCTGTGAATGTGTCGTCTATACAGGGTGTTTCAAAACGATTGTATACCTTGTACATATACTTGGAGTAAATAAGGCTATTATTATTATTATTATTATTATTATTATTATTATTATTATTATTATTTGAAATATATACTGCTTTGAAATTGGGAACATCTCTTTGAAACACCCGGTATATCTCTTCCAGATAATACCTCGTGTTTAGATTTTCTGGAGTATGTTTCTCCAAGTTTGACAACACTGTTTCTAATTGAAATAAATCTTCCTTACAGAGAAAGCACTGGATGAAACAAAGCTGAAAAATCATAGTAAATGACAGTATATACGCAAACCCGTTCATTGCTTTCTCTTTAAGCCTTACCTTCCCCCACCCCTCCCTCCCGCGTTGTATTTTCGGCGATATAATCTGGCGATCCCGTTACGCAAAGTTTCCATTCGTACCCCAGTTTACGCTTCGTCAGTCTGACATGGACCAGGCCAGGTCGGGCGACACGCCTGGCCTGCCTCAGTTGATGGTACAGGATGCCCACCTTCACTTGACTAGCCAGCCTGCCAGCCTACCCATGTTTATGTAGACTCATCTCTGTATTTTTTATATTAGGAAAATACACAATTTTTTCCCCATTCAATTGTCTTTGCACCGAAAGTTCTGATTTAATTTTACGTCTAATTCTTACCAAACAGAGGATTAATTAAAGGTAATACTTTGGTTCAAATGGAAAAAAGAAAGCCCAATAATTTCAGACCTTATTATTTTTAATGAGATTTGAAGCTGCAGAAAAAGCACATAAAATATGTAATACTGCGTGAGGTTGTGTATTAACCACTTGTGTACTCACCTAGTTGTGGCTCCAGGGGTCGAGTCACAGCTCCTGACCCCGCCTCTTCACTGGCCGCCACTCGGTCACTCTACCCACTCTACCTCTCCTTAAAGCTATGTATGGATCCTGCCTCCACTACATCACTTCCCAGACTATTCCACTTCCTGACCACTCTGTGACTGAAGAAATACTTCCTAACATCCCTGTGGTTCATCTGAGTCTTCAACTTCCAACTGTGTCCCCTTGTTGCTGTGTCCCATCTCTGGAGCATTCTGTCTCTGTCCACCTTGTCGATTCCTCTCAGTATTTTATATGTCGTTATCATATCTCCTCTATCTCTCGTGTGTGTGTGTGTGTGTGTGTGTGAGTAGAGATGGACAGACATTACCTATGTGTAATTACAGGGACAAAACAACGCTCGTTGTTGGCAATTTCATTATTATTATTGGCATTTGACCTTTTTGCTTCCCTAGAATACGGCCTACAACAGTCGACTAACACCCAGGTACCTGTCTATTGTTAGGTGAACAAGAGCAGCAGGAAAGGAGAGAATTGAATTCGTGACTCCTTTTTTTTTGCGCGCGCGTGTGGGTGTGTGTACTCACCTATTTGTGGTTGCAGGGGTCGATTCACAGCTCCTGGCCCCCTATTCTTCGCTGGTCACTACTTGGTCCACTCTCTCCCTGCTCCATGAGCTTTATCATACCTCGTCTTAAAGCTTGTATGGTTCCTGCCTCCTCTACATCACTTGCTAGACAATTCCACTTCCTGACAACTCTATGACTGAAGAAATACTTCCTAACATCCCTTTGACTCATCTGAGTCTTCAACTTCCAATTGTGACCCCTTGTTTCTGTGTCCCATCTCTGGAACATCCTGTCTCTGTCCACCTTATCTATTCCACGCAGTATTTTGTATGTCGTTATCATGTCTTCCCTAACCCTCCTGTCCTCCAGTGTCGTCAGGCCTATTTCCCTTAACCTTTCTTCGTAGGACATTCCCCTTAGCTCTGGAACTAGCCTTGTTTCAAACCTTTGCATTTTCTCTAATTTCTTGACGTGCTTGACCAGTGTGCGTGTGTGTGTACTCACCTAATTGTACTCACCTAATTGTGGTTGCAGGGGTCGATACTCAGCTCCTGGCCCCTCCTCTTCACTGTCTGCTACTGGATCTCTTCTCTCCCTACTCCATGAGCTTTATCATACCTTGTCTTAAAACTAAGTATGGTTACTGCCTCCACTATATCGTTTGCTAGACTATTCCACTTCCTGACTACTCTGTGGCTGAAGAAATGCTTCCTAACATCCCTTTGACTCATCTGAGTCTTCAGCTTCCAATTGTGCCCTCTTGTTTCTGTGTTCCCTCTCTGGAACATCCTGTCACTATCTACCTTGTCGATTCCCAGCAGTATTTTGTATGTCGTTATCAAGTCTCCTCTAACCCTCCTTCTGTCCTCCAGTGTTGTTAGTCCTATTTCCCTCAACCTTTCTTCATAGGACAGTCCCCTGAGTTGTGAAACTAACCTTGTCGCAAACCTTTGCACTTTTTCTAATTTCTTGACGTGCTTGACCAGGTGTGGGTTCCAGACTGGTGCTGCATACTCTAGTATAGGCCTGACGTACACGATATACAGTGTCTTGAACGATTCCTTGTTTAGGTAACGGAACGCTAATCTTAGGTTTGCCAGTCGCCCATATGCTGCCGCAGTTATCTGGTTGATGAGTGCTTCCGGAGACGTGCTTGGTGTTATACTCACCCTTAGGTCTTTCTCCTTTGACGAAGTTTGTAGCCTTTGTCCTCCTAGCCTTTACTCTGTCAGCGGTCTTCTTTTCCCTTCTCCGATCTTCATGACTTTGCATTTGGTGGGATTAAATTCGAGAAGCTAGTTTCTAGACCAGATGCCAAGCTTGTCCAGGTCTCTTTGAAGTCCTGCTTGGTCCTCATCCGATTTTATTCTCCTCATTAATTTCACATCATCTGCGAACAGAGACACTTCTGAGTCTATCCCGTCCGACATGTCATTCACATATACCAAGAATAGCACTGGTCCTAGGACTGACCCCTGCGGTACCCCGCTCGTCACAGGCGCCCACTGTGATACCTCATCACGAACCATGACCCGTTGTTGCCTCCCTGTGAGGTATTCCCTGATCCATTCCAGTGCCCTTCCTGTTATACACGCTTGGTCTTCCAGCTTCTTTACTAATCTCATATGAGGAACTGTGTCGAAGGCCTTACTGCAGTCCAGAAAAATGCAATCAACCCACCCTTCTCTCTCTTGTCTTATCTCTGTTACTTTGTCATAGAACTCCAGGAGGTTTGTTACACAGGATTTGCCTTCCCTGAATCCGTGCTGTCTGGCGTTGATTATCCTGTGCCGTTCCAGATGCTCCACCATTCTTTTCCTGATGATTTTCTCCAAGACTTTGCACACTATACACGTAAGTGACACCGGTCTATAGTTTAGTGCCTCTTTTCTGTCTCTATTCTGTGTGTGTGTGTGTGTGTGTGTGGTATTTTCCTTTTTTTAAATAACTTTTTAACTAATAGCATAACTGTATTTACCTATTTATCTGAGCTTTCGAGTGTTGACCTCCAACTCCAGGGCCCACATCTTAACTTTCAATTTTCTGTCACGGTGTGCCTAAAACATTGATTTGGAAGTATCGAAATTGATTTTGCTGCTGTATATGAATACACTGTTACTGTTCTCTCAATTTTTATATATTGTGCGAAGTGCTAAAGCTGTGTCTGTCGTACACCGAAAGGATTACTGAAGGCTTGAACCTCCGTCCGCTGTTCGTGAGTCGTGCTACCTAACTGTATCTTCCTAACCTAATTCCACTCGTTCACGCCTCTGTGACCGTCGCCTTGGCTTCAGAAAGTTCGACCCCCACTAGCTGGTACCAGGCGACGAAACCTGTTGAATGTACCGATTGACCTGTGCCCTGCAATCTCCATTCTCCCCTCCCCCATCCTCATAGCTGCCCCTCCCCTGCCTTCCTCCGTCTCCTCTCCTCAATATCCGCCCCTCCCTGCTGTTCAGTACCAGTTGGGTGGGTATTATACACACCTCCCTGGGATGGGGTGTCTGTCTGCCACTCGATGTGTGTCTGTTTTTTTCCTCTCTGTCTTCCTGTTTGTCTTTATATTTGCCACTCGCGTCTGTTTTCGTGTTTGCCTGTCTGTCTGTCTGCCAGCCATTTGTCTGTTTACCTTTTTGCATGCCTGTCTTTGTTTTCACTCATTTGTTTTTCTGTTTGCAGTTTATTTAGTCTATCCGGTTATCAGTTTTTTCTTCTATCCTTGACTAATACACAGAGCTAACACGTGATAGTCCTTCAGCAAATTAGAAGTAGATAGTTTTCTTCAGCTGCTAGCCTCTACGTGGACTTCCATGACCTCTGTTGTTCTTCTGTTGTAATCTCATTAATTCCTCCCTCCCTCCTTAATTCCTCTCTTCCTTCCATCCGTTATCTTTTCTTCTTCGTTTTCTTCTTCTTCTTGTTGTTCTTCTTCCTGTCCTTATTCTTATTCTTCCTCTTCTGTTATTTACTTTCTTGATAACGAACAAAGACAGCTCAGTAATTGTATCTTTCGAGTGAATCAGCTGATCTTTGTTTACATTCTGGCTCAGCTGTGTGAGTAATAGCTCAAAGAACATCAAGTGCAAAGATGGAGTACTTTAAGGACTGTACTTTCTGATTTTTTTTATTAAAATAAGTGTTTTAATTTATGAATGAATTAAAACGTATGTTTAGAGGTCTGCCTGTACAGCTTCTGTACAGGCGATGACGTCTGATAAACTCCCACTTTGTACATTCCTATCTTGTAGGATAATATGTGTTGTAGATGGTAGTGAAGAAGGTAACGATCGCTGCATGCTACGTTTCTCTCCTGTATGTGTGTACGTATGAATGTGTATATATATATATATATATATATATATATATATATATATATATATATATATATATATATATATATATATATATATATATATATATATATATATATATATATGCAAACATATACGAAAAATACATTCAAAGTCTAAATGACCCTTGAATTCATACCTTCATATATATATATATATATATATATATATATATATATATATATATATATATATATATATATATATATGTATGTATAATGTACTCACATGAGTTCTATTACCATCATTAAAATGCGCAGGCTTGACTCCGCAATATATTACCGCCACATGTGTTTACGGTAGGTAACTGCTTGAAGGGTTAATGAAAACTCAGAGGTCTGAAAGACAGAGAGAGAGAGAGAGAGAGAGAGAGAGAGAGAGAGAGAGAGAGAGAGAGAGAGAGAGAGAGAGAGACAGACAGACAGACAGACAGACAGACAGTGTTACATGAGTCACATCACTCACCAACTTGTAGCTATATCAGCCTGGGGAAAACGATGGCAGGTTACATTTGCTTCTGAGAAAAAAACACAAATAACGCTGGTCCCCAGTCACCATGATGGTAATTCTGGAGCAGTAGTAAGAGTGACTGGGAGAGTGTTGGTACCCAGGGATAAGGTTGATATGCTTTGGGTGAAATTCGATTCCAAACTGATTGTGAAGAACCACTTAGTAAATCTCGCAAACTAGGCTGCAAGGAAGCTGAAAGCATTTAGACGTATCTCGTATCTAATCGACAGTAGAGGCTGTGCCCTTCTCAAGATTATCACTTCGCCTGGGATCATTTCTTCCTAGGATGACTCGAGTCTGGAACGTGTTCGTACAGCATAATGACAAAGATGAAATAAAGTCAGCTGGCTAAATAAAATCGCTAGCCCACAGATGGCTCCAACTTCATCCAACTCCTTATCTGTATATCTCATAACAATAAAAAGGCTTACAAATGAGCTGAGGTAGGTAACAGCTCTTGGTTTGTAAATGAAGGTAGAACTCTTAACTTAACCCAGTATAACTCTTGTGTAAAGAGAGATAGATAGATAGATAAAGAGAGAGAGAGAGAGAGAGAGAGAGAGAGAGAGAGAGAGAGAGAGAGAGAGAGAGAGAGAGAGAGAGAGAGAGAAGAAAACGAAATATTTCTTGAACTTCACATTCTTCAATTATTATTATATTCACGGGGAAGCGCTAAATCCGTATGGATTATAGAGTGGTTGGGAGGCAACCAGGCATGAGCCAACGGGTAATTAGCTCTAATTCCTTGGATTAAGAGCTCTTTGTCAACATCACTGCAACCCCTTGACAGGTTCATACCTCAGTGTTCTGTGGCCAATCATCAATTAGCTGTAGTGTTGAGGAACACGTTTATTCTCTCTCTCAGTAACATGTCCTCTGTGGTGAACTAGGACGAGAGTGGTCGTACTAGGACGTGAGTGGTCGTACTAGGACGAGAGTGGTCGTACAAGGACGAGAGTGGTCGTACTAGGACGAGAGAAAGTTCGCACTAAGGCGGCAGGTCGTACTAAGACGAAATACAGATCGTATCAGGTTGAGAAAGAGTCGTAGCAGGAGATCAACAGGTCGCTACCAACCGTATAGTCGGTGGATATAAACGTCTATCCGCTGACCAATAGCGGAACCTGTCTAATGACACGCTTCCGTCACACTTAGAATGATCATGATCTCAGGACCGAAATGTTTCCCTAAAACATGTCCAAACGTGATGGCACTCCGAGTCTTTCCACCAGTGTGGTTGGCACCACAAAGGGGAGAGTCTGGCGAACAAAGCCACGAATAAGGCACATGTGCAGCTCCTTGATGTATTTAATTGCGAAACGTATCGTCTTCACAGTAAGCGTCTTCAGTCGTATATAGTCACTTGTGTATTTGACAGAAGAAGCCTACTAAGTAGGAGAAACAATTCGAAAATAAAGATACGAAAGTGTTCCACATATGTTATAAACATAGACTTGATACTGAATACCACTATTCTAGTGAACATTATACACTCTAGTTTTGAGGACTCCAATGGTAATAAGTCACTCTGACTTTTTTTTTGGGTTATCCTGGGTTCTCTACACATGTGCTGCTATGTATGATAATCTATGTAACTGTATTTGTGTATACCTGAATAAACTTACTTACTTGTTAAGGAAGAAGATTTGACTGGGAGGGTTAAAAAGCCAGGGGTAACCCAAGAAAACCACGAAGTGTGTCCTTCCCCAGGATGCGACCCACGACAGTCGACTATCGTCTAGGTATCTATTTACTGTTGGATGAACGAGGGTAGCAGGTGTTAGGAGACACCCATAAGTCTCTCACCGCCTGGGATTGAACCCGGATATTTCGGTTGTGAGACGAGCCTCAGTGACATAATCCAGAAAAAAAAGAATACCATAGACTACCCTGTGATCGTCTCTTCCAGGAGAGTACCCTGATGCTGGCGAAAAGCTCTTGATCCGGAGAACTGGAGCTACCCTCCCCTTCCTCGGATCATATCTGAATAATAGAGTGATCTAGCGTACTAACCAATAACAACACACGCTACAGCATCAGTTTAAACATAAATTTCACTGTATGTGGCAGAAAGCTCATTTACATATCCAATAATTTAACCAAACTCTTTGAATTTAATATTTTTTTTAATCTGCATACGAAAAAAAACAATAAATAAGTCAGCTACATTAAAGAAACATGAGTACCGATACTGTACCTTTAATAAAAAAAATATATATTGAAAAATAAAGCATATGATTTAAGCGTAATTTAATTTGCATTTAGGTGAGGGCGGCGTCGAGCAATAATATGTCACCTGATTGCCACCAGCATCAAACGTCACCTATTTACCCCGCACTTGACGTTTCATATTGTTTCGTACCTACTGAGGTATTGAGCTATATTGCTTTGTTTTCCCGGAATGTTTAGCTTAATCCAGATTATTTCCTCACGTTAAGCTTCAACTTTCCCCACATTGCATCGCTCAGTTTCGAAAACATACCTAACAAAAAAAAAAAATGCATGAAATTGTCAAATTGATTTGTGTGAACAAATAAATATTATTTAACATTTACTGCTGTGTGTTGGTTGCTAGAGGGGGGTTTAAAGCCTATCGACTGCACGAGGGTCTTTAAGATGCACGGTAACCTTCTTCACCACCAGACAGGAGTAGTTTAATGACTTTAGTCCCTAGAATAGGAATGAGAGTGAACTCTCGGTATATACGAATATACGCTGAGAAAAATACACCCCTCAGGGTATATATCCTGGTCTATAATAATAATAATAATAATAATAGTAATAATAATAATAATAATAATAATACCATTATTATTATTATTATTATTATTAATATTATTATTATTATTATTATTATTATTATTATTATTATTATTATTATTATTAAACACACTGGCCGTATCCCACCGAGACAGAGTGACTTAAAAAGAAAAACTTTCGTTTTTCTTTTTAAATTTAGTAATTTTTACAGGAGAAAGAATTACTAGCCCCTTGCTCCCATTATTATTATTATTATTATTATTATTATTATTATTATTATATTTATGGAAAAACACTGTACATGTATAGGTCATGGAATAGATAGGAAATGTGAGGTAATTAGGTTTGTTCCAAAGTTGGGGGAAAAGTACCTTCAATTCTTGGATCAAGAGCCCTTCACCAGCCATTGTTCGAGCTCCCCATTGTTTGACTAAGAACGATAAGTTTCGAAATGCTTCAGTCAGGAACGGAGCCTTTAAAGTTATCATCCTGTAACAGAGAAAACCTTTCAGTTAAATTTGAATGTTCAACGAAACGTTTAAATGTTTAACGAAAGATTTTGGTAGAGAGTTACGTCAACGAGAGCATCACGTGACGCTACGTTGCCGGTGAAGGGCTCATAATCCAAGGAATCTGGGCTCTCATACCCACTCTTGTATTAAACTTGTTTACCTCCCATCCTCTTGGTGCTGTGTGACCACCAAGGTATTATTAGCATTTCCATAAAAATAATAATAATGATAATAATAATAATAAATAATAATAAATAATTATAATAAATAATAATAATAATAATTATTATTATAATAATAATAACAATACATAATAATAATAATAATAATAATAATAATAATAATAATAATAATAATAATAATAATAATAATAATAATAATAGAAATAATACAATAAATAATAAAAATAATAATTATAATAATAATAACAAAGACTTACTCTATATGTTCATGGTATCTCACTTAGTGTAAGTGTCCCTGCATATTCCAAGATTCCGTCAAGATTGGACAAAGATTTGCTCTCTTTCTCTAGAGTTAATACAATGTTTCTGTGCTCAGAGTTTAGAATTCCATAAACAAATCAGTCTGAGAGAAGTATCTGAAAAGCAGAAATTGTCAATACGTCTTTTGTAAACAATTGGACTAAACTTCTTATGGACAGGTATTTAGCCAAAGTTTCTCTTATCACAAAAATAAATAAGCTAATGTTGGGTTTAAAGTGAAATATAAAGTTTTCTTTTGGGTTAGTAGTAGTTTTTCTGTTGTTTTCTTTTCATTTCTTTGTTGTTGTTGTTGCTCTTCCTAACATTATTTATCAGTTCCTCGTTCACTTGTTTCCAGTCCCTCATCTATCAATTCATTCTCGTTCCCATTGCACCTCTTATCTCCAGTCTTTCTATTCTCCGCCTCATTTTCCCCCCTCTCTCTTCATCTACCCTCCTCCTCCTCCTCCTATTTTCCTTACCATTTTTATTCTGTTTATCTTACTTCTCTTTCTCCTCTCTCACTTCTCATCCATCTTCTCACTTCTCCCTTGCTTCTTAAAGTCCCCCATCTTTTGTTCATCCTCCTCTCCCTCTTCTTTATCCACCTCACGTCTCCTCAACGTAAATAAACATCTTAGAGCTTTCCCAAGAACGTGACGTTCCGTTTCGTAACGCGATAATTGTACTTATTAATTCGTCTTGCATGTCAAGAAGAAGCCAGGCATAACACACACACACACACACACACACACATACACACACACACACACACACACACACACACACACACACACTACACACACACACACACACACACATACACACACACACACACACACACACACACACACACACACACACACACTTACACACACACACACATGCCAAGATAATTGAGAAATGATTACACATTTGTTTTCTGCAGAGTATTTGGACGTTACTCACTTTTTAAATAGATATTTGGGGCAACGAACTGGGAACATAGAGGAATAGAAGAAACTCAAATGAAAACTAAGACAACCCACAAATAGAAACAAATCGGTCAAGACTGTTTATACAGATAAATGGGGTAATATAAAATAAATCTGATGAAGAGGAGAAAAGTAATAACAATAATCGAAAGAACAAACATAAATGAAAAATTGCATTATATAGTGTATTACAAGTGTCCTGTGCAAGATTTTAGAAACCATTAAAAAAAAACGGGTCGAAAACAAGACAAGTGTTTCCTGACGAGGGTCTTAGTCACATGATGACCCACAGCTGGAGCTTTTGGTCATCTGATCGAGGCCTTCCGCTGGCTTACCGGTCCACCCCTTTAAAATTATGGAATTAGATTCATGGGAGAAAACCTGGAAAGGACTCAATTACTGTGAAGACATGACCAGGTTGTTGGACAAACTCTTATTGGAACAACGTTTCGCGCTGAGTAAACCTGTATTAAGTCACGAGTGTTTTAGCCTCTGCTTTTATTGAGAAAAGTTTTCCCAATAAAAGCTTGTTTTCCAACGTCTTTCTTTTCTTCACTATCGTCGGCAGTATACCTGGAGTATTCCTGGAGAGGGTTTCGGGGGTCAACGCCCCCCGCGGCTCAGTCTGAGACCAGGCCTCGTGGTGGATCAGGGTCTGATCAACCAGGCTGTTACTGTTGGCCGCACGCAAACTGACGTACGAACCACAGCCCGGCTGGTCAGGTACTGACTTTAGGTGCCTGTCCAGTGCCTTCTTGAAGACAGCCAGGGGTCTACTGGTAATCCCCCTTATGTATGCTGGGAGGCAGTTGAACAGTCTTGGGACCCTGACACTTATTGTGTTGTCTCTCAGTGTACTCGTGGCGCCCCTGCTTTTCATTGGGGGATGTTGCATCTCCTGCCGAGTCTTTTGCTTTCATAGGGAGTAATTTTCGTGTGCAAGTTTGGTACGAATCCCTACGCTATTTGGAAACAAAGAAATCCCTGATGGGACACCAACAGGAAAATTCTGCCTTCCAAATCATTTAGAAAAACATAAATACTATTTCCTCATCTTCCTCTCTTGTTCCCGTCCTTGTTCCGCTCGCTTATTTATATATATATATATATATATATATATATATATATATATATATATATATATATATATATATATATATATATATGCAAGAAAACACTATGAAAAAATAGAGATTCCAGGCTTGTGACTACCACATTATCAAGGAATATACAGGAAACATGACAAGAAGGGCTTATAAGGGCGAGACTACACCTCACAGTGACTGTGAGGTGTAGTCTCGCCCTATATAAGCCCTTCTTGTCATGTTTCCTGTTATAGTTCCTTGATAATGTGAGTAGTCACGAAAGCGCTTGGAATTCTTCTATTTTTTCATAGTGGTTTTCTTGCATATTTTGATATCACCTGTTTACTGTGATCTTTTTGCATATATATATATATATATATATATATATATATATATATATATATACTGGCTACCTCACTCTTTTCTGTTAATGTGACTTTATTAATGGTCGAAATCGGACCGAGACGTCATCGTAAGCTCCTCTCTCTTATGTAAGCGGGTTATCTGTGTACATAAATACACAGAAGTAAAAGAAATCAGAGCATTTGGGTCGCCTGCAATTTCCCATCCACAGCCAACTTAAGAAGACAACGCGACAGACCTGACTAATCCTCAGACATGAAATGGACAAGATTAAGGACATTTTATGATATTCCAAGTAACGTAAATAAGGTAAAAACTTCAACTCAAGACGCTAGAAGAACGAAGAAAGAGAGGAGACATGATCACAGCATATAAAATACTCTGAAAATTAACAAGGTAAAAATGGGCAGAAAGATGCAGGAGGCAGCTGGAAATTAGATAATCCAATAAATCGCAGATACTTTGCGAAATACTTCTAGCATATTTGACTAGGTAATCACAACTTGATAATTGCCCCCATGTTCCATCTACGCTCTTTCTTTCTCTCTCTCTCTCTCTCTCTCTCTTCTCTCTCTCTCTCTCTCTCTCTCTTATGGTGTCAATGTTCCTACCTTGTGACCGTAATGTCTCGTGTTATCTCACACCACTTACCCACCAAGGACATTATTGCTTTTACAGAGATGGTATCGAAGAGAATGGAGAGAGAGAGAGAGAGAGAGAGAGAGAGAGAGAGAGAGAGAGAGAGAGAGAGAGAGAGAGAGAGAGAGAGAGAGAGAGAGAGAGAACACATTTTTTTTATAAAACTATCAAATAGTAGAGAACATTTATTATCTACATGATTTTTTTTTTTTTGATGGGGAAATCAGAGACAAATTACAATCCATGGAAAGATAAATTTGCAGATCTTACATAGATGTAATATGAATGAAAAGCTAAAGGCTCTCTCGCTCTCTCTCTCTCTTCTCATTCACTTCACTTTAACGTCGGGACAATCAATTGTTGTGTTTAATTATTATAATCATACAGCGAATGAAGACTGGAGGGGCATCAAGTATGTTCGAAGAAAATGAAAAAATAGCTTCAGTTTCTTGGATCAAGAGCTCTATACCTACATCACGGAACCCGGGAATGCACTCCCTTAATTTCACGAGGGATATGCAAAAGAAATTATATATTTATAACATCATTTGTGATATCTCCTACAGACGACCTCGATCACGTGACCAGTGGTGGATGGGGGGGAGGTAACCAAATAATGGGGGTATGGGGCTCAATCATTGAACAATTTGCTGGTTTCTATAAATATATATGATAAAATCCTTAGGATTTTCTCTCAGCTGCTCTGTTCCTAGCTACCCATATGTAAAGTAACATCTTTTGAAGTGTTACTTGTACCTAATAGGACTGGTAATGGTCATCATGTACCCACGACCTACGTCAGGTGAAAATTCTCTATCTTTCCCAAGAAAGAGAAATGGTTATAACTTTGACCATAATTTTTAAAAGGGGTGGACCGGTAAGCCAGCGGAAGGCCTCGGTCAGATGACTAAAACCTCCAGCTGTGGGGGTCATCATATGACGAAGACCCGCGTCAGGAAACACTTGTCTGTTTCCTGACAAACCTTACCCAACCTAATATTTCCCCAGAAACATGTTGTCACTACCACCACTATCCGAAATACGATGGTAAACACCCAGTAATGGTGGCAATATTATTATTAGTAGTAAAATTACGTATTTATATTTGACAAAATAAAATTATTCGCGTTATATTTACACTTTTTATTCCCTCTCTCAAATATATATATTTCATAGATACATCTCTCTCATAGAAATATCTCTCTCCTTTTAACCATTTTCTGAGCCTGATTCCTGTATCCTGTGTATGTATATGCTCTTATGCTACCGTTCACGGGATGGACATGGCTCACAATAAACTAGTCGCTCCGTTAGCTAAGTCTAAGTCTAACTCTCTCTCTCTCTCTCTCTCTCTCTCTCTCTCTCTCTCTACTGGTCCTACCATTTCTACAAATCGGTGCCATTCCCATCTAATCCGCGAGTTTGCATATGAAATACCTTCATGACTACCAGTTTTGGTACCAGCCTTCCCTGCCTCGCACAATTCTCAAAACTTTATCATAAGAGGAAAATAAGCAATTTT
Source organism: Cherax destructor (assembly GCA_009830355.1). Lineage (NCBI taxonomy): Eukaryota > Metazoa > Arthropoda > Malacostraca > Decapoda > Parastacidae > Cherax > Cherax destructor. Next base: position 47,404 of record WNWK01001094.1, on the reverse strand, counting down.
AATTAAGAGGAACTCTTGTATTATTAGTTATTCTAAACAGTCTGTTTAAGTGTGTGTGTGTGTGTGTGTGTGTGTGTGAATCCTGGCAGATGTGTTGACACAGGCAGAGCATTACCTGTACGTAATACATTATTCATAGCCGGAAGCTTTGCATCTGGCAACAGCAACAGCCGTTGATGCGCCAGATGTCAATTTGAGGGATATAACACGATCATCAGTGAGTGGGTGTTAATGTCTAGTGTACTCGCTCTCTACTCACCTGTTTGTACTCACCTGTTTTGTATTCGCTTTGTTGCATTCATCTGTTTCTACTCGCCTAGTCTGTTCACCTCTTTATCTGTACTCATGAATTTGTATTCGGGAGTTCTATTCACTTATTGTGTTCACTCATTTATTCTCACCTATTAAACTTACCAATTTGTACTCATTCCTACTTGCATATTTGTTGCTGAGGAAATCGAGTCTCAGCTCCAGGCCCTCTCTTAACTGGCCTTTAGAAAGGGAGGGTTTGGTAGAAACTACGTACATCAGACATGGTAGTGTATGGTAGAGGCTACGTACACCAGTTGTATGTAGATGCACCATACCTATTCGTAAAGCTTTGTATTAAACTTTATTCTACCATTGTGTGGGAGGGATGTTGGGAGGGAGGGGGGAAGGTGATCACACTACCAGTAAAGACCAATCAGAGAAAACGGTGGCATTTCGATTGGATTGCGATTTACGAGAGGTCCGGGACCACGAAAAGTGCTGTCCCCTGATTAAAGTAGCCGTGAGGGGAAAAATAGGGGGACAGGATTGGTCCTCGTTTATCCTGCGCCTGATTGTAAGTTGTCCTGAGTGTGAATGTGAGGAAACTAGTCTGTCTGACTCTCGGATAAATGTTTGTAATAAGAGATGAGGAGCCAAACGGCAAGCTTGCGACAATACGAAAGAAGAAGAAAATAAAGACCCTTTGCAAATCAATCTTTTATCAAGATTTTGTTTTGACTTGAAGAAGATCTACGCTAATCGAAACGGTGTCCTCCCCATCCCCCCTCAAAAAAAAGAGACAGTTCTGAAAAGTGTGTTATTTCTTCATAACAAGGGATATTTTTTAGGGATATTTTTTATTTGGAAATGAGGGACATGGGGATTTAGAATAAGGTGTTCGACTGATTTGGAATAAGAAATTCGAGTTTCCTAAATCATAGATGCGGAATCAGGGGCTCAGAGGTTCCGAACAAAAGATTTAAGGTATTGCATTAGACTAAGGGATTCAGAATAAGAGATTCGTGGTTTCTAAATGCGATGCTAGAGGTTTTGAAATATGTGATTTACTTTTAACATATTTCAGAAATTTTCCAATTCCTGCGGCGTGGCCAGAGGCCAGGCCTGCCAATTAAATACCTGGTTGACCAGGCTGTTGCTGTTAGCGGCCCACCTAGAGCCATACACTGGAGCATTATATCTTACAGTGTCCAAACTTCCAGAGACACCTACATGTAAACCTTCCAGGATATGGCAAACACATCATTGTCAATAAGATATCTGAAATCTTGACGCTGCAACCACACTCTTCATCGACTAGATGAGCGCATTGTCTTCACAGAGATTGCTACCCAGTTATGACCTTTTTTTTTTATTTTAATAGTAATAAGACATTATTTTTTCAGATAGTATGCGTTACTGCATTGTGTACAAAACTACATGAAGAAATTGAAAAAAAAATAGTAGTAATAAGATATATTTTTTTTGAGATTATATTTCATACTGTACTGTGTAGAACAACTATATGACTTAATAGTAAAATACTAAATGACTAATATTACTTTCTAGTGATGTCACAGTGCTCAGTGGGAGCTGACGAAGACCCATTGTGACCTCTGATTTTTTTTTTTTTTTTTGCGCTACCTCTCAAAGGACGAGCTGCGGGTGCGCAACCTCAAACAAAAGTGCAATGGTTATAAATATAATTATAATTTTTAAAGGAGTGGACCGGTAAGCCAGCGGAAGGCCTCGGTCAGATGACCAAAAGCTTCAACTAAGGGTCATCATATGACGAAGACCCGCGTGAGGAAACACTTGTCTGTTTCTTGCCTAACCTAACCTAACCTAACCTGGGGTGGGCAATAAACTAGAAGCTCAAGTGGCACAACTGAATAACTATTTCCCCTGAAAAAAATTCTACCCAAGTTCTAGCAATATTTCTCACATCTGCTAGTAGCAGGATGGCAATGTCTAGGTCACGGATGTTGATACTATATTCTCCTACTGTGTCCGTTGCTCCTCTGCTTTTCACTGGGTATATTTTACACATTCTTTCATATCTGTCACAACAATTTATTGTTATGGCTGTGTGTAGATCTAAGACTAAGCCTTCCGGCATCCTCCAGGTATTTATCGCGCTTTCTCTCTCCTTTCCAGAGAGAGACAGGGAGGAGAGATAACAAGAGAGAGAGACAGACTGAGAGAGAACATTCGTAATTCACTGAGATGGAACTAGCGCTGTCAATGCCTGATTCGCTATACTCACATGCGGGCGGTAAACGTTCTCTGGACATTTTCTCCAACTGTACTGTTTCACTCTCTCTGAACACATCTGTTTAATGGTACCCTCTGTTTTGCCACCCCGAATGACCCTTACGGGTTTAACGCTTAAATTAATAATAATAATAATAATAATGAAAATAATAATAATTAAAATAATAATAATAATAATAACGCATGTTAAACGTAGTAATAATAATAATAATAATAATAATAATAATAATAATAATAATAATAATAATAATAATAATAATAATAATAATAAATTATTGAAATCAAAAGTAAGCGCTCAACCCACAAGGGTATAATAATGAAAGGAGACATTTGTCTGCTGAATTAAAATCCGTGGAAAAATTCACTTATAGTAACTAAATAACCTTAGTGAATGTTAAAAATACTCTCTCTCTCTCTCTCTCTCTCTCTCTCTCTCTCTCTCTCTCTCTCTCTCATCGTTCCAAATTCCAGTAGACTACTTTCCCCTCCTATTAATTATTGATTTTTAATATGTGGGTTGATTAAACGAGACTTAAGTAACTGTTTTAAGAGTGACTGCGCGATAAAGTTAAAAGTAATCAAGAATTATGTTAAACCTCCATCTTAATTTATATAGGAAGAATTTTATTCCACATCTCCCTTGATGTTACTGTAGTGTGTGTGTGTGTGTGTGTGTGTGTGTGTGTGTGTGTGTGTGTGTGTGTGTGTGTGTGTGTGTGTGTGTGTGTGTGTGTGCGTGCGCGTGTGCTGAAAATATTTTGGGTGAAACAGGTAATTATTATTATTTTATTGTTGTTATTGTTATTATTATTGTGATTGTTGTTGTTGACACTGATCCAAGACAAGGGAGAATAGCTCTACTTCCTTTGATCAAGAGCCCTTCACTGGTAGCAAGGTGAGTGTAAACTCTGAATTAGCGAGTAGGTAACTAGCGAATGTCCCTGGAAGACTTGATGAATGTATTACATGGTGGACCATGGGACATCAGTTGGACATGGGGAATCATGGGACATTAGTTGGACATGGGGAATCATGGGACATCAGTTGGACATGGGGAATCATGGGACATCAGTTGGACATGGGGAATCATGGGACATTAGTTGGACATGGGGAATCATGGGACATCAGTTGGACATGGGGAATCATGGGACATCAGTTGGACATGGGGAATCATGGGACATTAGTTGGACATGGGGAATCATGGGACATCAGTTGGACATAGGGAATCATGGGACATCAGTTGGACATAGGGAATCATGGGACATCAGTTGGACATTGGGAACCATAGGACATCAGTTGGACATGAGGAACCATAGGACATCAGTTGGACATGGTGAACCATAGGACATCAGTTGGACATGAGGAACCATAGGACATCAGTTGGACATGAGGAACCATAGGACATCAGTTGGACATGGTGAACCATAGGACATCAGTTGGACATGAGGAACCATAGGACATCAGTTGGACATGAGGAACCATAGGACATCAGTTGGACATGAGGAACCATAGGACATCAGTTGGACATGGGGAACCATAGGACATCAATTGGACATGATGAATCGTAAGACATCAGTTGGACATGATGAATCATTGGACATTAGCTAGCTCTTGAATATGGCGAATATAGTCCACATGCTTATGCATGTATATAAGACATTAGCTGAATGTATATGGTAAATTACTGGACATCAGCTGAATTACTGGACATCAGCTGAATTACTGGACATCAGCTGAATTACTGGACATCAGCTGAATTACTGGACATCAGATGAATTATAGGACATCAGCTAAATAAATACATATGGTAGATTATAGAACATCAAGTGGATGTACAGGGTGAATCACCTGAAGGTACACAGTGAAATATATGACATCAGCTGAACGTGTGAGGGAAATTTATGAAGCATAAACTGGGTATATTTAGTAAGTTCATGGGAAATCACCTTGAGGATATCGACACATAGCTTCATGTCGTGTGGTTAATCAGCTGATGGATTTATTAGTCTTAATAAGACAAGCTTCTTGTCGGGAAGCAGCTCAGGGGTTGTAAACAAGGTTGATTTATTAAGTGTAGTCAGCTGATGGCACGATAACATGACTGGATGTTGTGGCTTGCCAGCTGGTCCCTCTCAACGCTTGGCTTGTTTTTAGTGGTAACCAGCTGATGAGGGATAGTAACCAGCTGATGAGGATAATAAGATGACGGCTAGCTGTCGTGAGCAGTTAATTATTACAATGTTAATATACAATGCGAACAAGATGCGCAATTAGACATATGCAAAGCCTGGATAGCTTTATTTGAAGACGCTTCGCCAACCTGTGGCTTTATCAATTCAATACGAAGGTAATATGAAGGGTAGAAAGTGAAAGCGGTAGTAGATGAGGTAATCAGTCCCCAGCCTTGCTGAACTATACACAAAAGATAGAGGAAAATGAGGTAATCAATGCCATAGCCTGGAACCGGTGGTCAATATCTTAATGATAATGAGTAGTTAACATTACAGAGGTAGACTTCTAGTTTTCACGAGTTGTGTATGAGAAATATTAAAATATTAAATATTGATATAAATATTGAAATCCTTCTAACGCGGATTTATTGTTTATATGGAGGAAAATATAAAATAACCATCACTGAAGTGAATGAGAGGTTTATGACTATTTTTTTTCATAGGTCATTAATATTAAATACATATGGAAGCGCTAAATCTGTATGAGACATATAGCGCCTGATGAACGAGAGGTAGTCATGTTTGTCCCATGGTGGGAAGAGGGTAGCTCCAATTCTGTGAATCAAAAACTTATCAAGAGAGAGACAGAGACAGAGAGAGACAGAGAAAACCATGTGTAAAAAAAGAGAGAAAGAGAGAGATATTTATCGAACCTGCAGTGCAACCCGTTCAGTAACTCCCACAAAGGGCGTGTGGATACGAACTCATTATTGAGCGACAGTATTTCCAACCCCAGCTCTGCCAGACGCCAAACTATAAGTAAATGTACGTTAATTTATGCTACCCTAAACTAACCTAAAACAACAAATATTAAAATTCAGTGGTGTATAAACCGGGAAGAAATGCACGAACTGCAATACTTTAAAAAACGCTGGTCCTGTTTGGACGACGTGTTGACGACACGTATGAAAGAAATGTAAAAAGGAAATTGCAAAGCGTATCGATGACAAGCGTAATTTACTTCCGTATAGCGTACTGAAGTGTAGTAAATTAATGTACATTACATTTGGATACTCTTATCTTTTTATCCGTTCTGGTGATTACCTTCCCCGTGGCCAGGTCTCAGACTCGGCCTCTCGGGTCGGAAAGAATATATCACAGAATGATACGAAGCACATGGGAAAGTAAAGGTATGTGTATGCTAGATATGAGAAGTTTGTAGGATTTGCCTCAGAGCTGATGTTGAATCGAGTCTCTTTATCATAGACAAAACCCTGCAGAGGACGTGAGTTGATATGAGATATTAAATGAAGAATGTCATCATAGAAGTTTTGCGACGAGTAAATGTCACTGCTTCACCAGCTGCAGAGACAGCTGTTGTGTCAGTTGAAAAGAGGTAGGGGGAGACAATCAGCTGATGGATGTAAACAGGAGGTTATAGTGGTTGATTGAAGCGGATAGTGTGGTTTAGTGTAAAGTGAGAGGCAGATGTTAGTAGTGGCAGTGTAGTAGTGTGGTGGTTTAGTGCAAGATGAGAGGCAGGTGTTAGTAGTGGCAGTGTAGTAGTGAGTTGGTTTAGTGCAAGATGAGAGGCAGGTGTCAGTAGTGGCAGTGTAGTAGTGAGGTGGTTTAGTGCAAGATGGGAGGCAGGTGTCAGTAGTGGCAGTGTAGTAGTGAGGTGGTTTAGTGCAAGATGAGAGGCAGGTGTCAGTAGTGGCAGTGTAGTAGTGTGGTGGTTTAGAGTAAGATGAAGTTCAGTTTTAATAGAGGTGTGACAGTAGGCTAACAGAAGAGTAGTGGTGTGACAGTAGGCTAACAGAAGAGTAGTGGGGTGACAGAAGGCTAACAGAATAGTGTGGTGACAGTAGGCTAACAGAAGAGTAGTGGTGTGACAGTAGGCTAACAGAAGAGTAGTGGTGTGACAGTAGGCTAACAGAAGAGTAGTGGTGTGACAGTAGGCTAACAGAAGAGTAGTGGTGTGACAGTAGGCTAACAGAAGAGTAGTGGGGTAGCTGAAATGTTGTGGTACTATTTTCTGATAATTAAAGGAAACCTATTACCTTACGCTGTGTAATAAATTACATATTCATAACAAAATCTAGCAATAGTATATATCTTCATCATACTCCATCAACTTTTTTATACATCAAGTCATGAAATCTGCCGTCATGAGCTGGGAGACTTCTATAAGATGATGAGGATATCGTCATGCATTCCAATATGGGTTCAATAGTTAAGGGTTTCAAAGGTTTCGTTCCAAAAGAGAGCGAGATTCTATCGCTTGGGAATTACCTAACCATCATGTGCTGAAACGATTGGGACATGGATATGAAGTGTTGAATTTCTTTTGTTGCCGTAGTTGCTAATCGATTTTGTTCCCTATATCCATCCTGTGAATTCACAAAAGGCTTAGGAACTAGGCTCTAAAGAAAAGTTAACATGAGTCTATATATTATAAACTTTGAAATATATATATCTGTATATAGCAAATTTGAGATATACACTCATAATTTATGATATCTTACTTGCAATAGTAAGATACCCTGACATTTCCCAAGGCTTCGTGTACTGTTACTAATTTCGTCAATAAATGAACAATCAAGGACACAGTGTTCAATAAAAGAGACCATAATGCTGACCGCAGTCTTCAGATTTATCATTGTTTGTGTATGTGTTGAACTGCCAGAAGTACTGATAACGAAGCCTAGGTCTAGTTACTTCCACATCCTTTAGTCTGTTTACATTGAAATTTTCTCTGTAAACGTTTATTTACATTTGTTTATTATAGAGGATTATTATTATTATTATGATTATTATTATTATTATATTCAAAAGTCAGTGCTAAATTTGGGGTTATACGTTGATGTTACATTCATGTTCTTTAAATAACAAAAAAGGCACAATACCGTGACTGGAACAATACACACACAACCCGCACATATAAAAAGAGAGGAGCTTACGACGACGTTTCGGTCCGACTTGGACCCCAAAATTATCCAAGTCGGACCGAAACGTCGTCGTAAGCTCCTCTCTTCTATGTGCGGGTTGTGTGTGTATTCATGTTCTTTACTTTATTCTTTCCTAAAATATTTTCAATCCTTGACACAAACAAATCAAGATTATATTTATCCTCTTTCAAAGTACCTTGTTTGGCTATTTTACTTGAATGGTGAAGGAATCAATATTATTTTTTAGGGGAAAACGTTAAACCCGCACAGCGCCTGGGAAAAAGGAGGCAATCAGGTTCGTTGCAAGGGAGTACAGGTCCAATTCCTTGGATTAAAAGCCCCCCTCCTCCCCTGACTGAAATCAAGAAACCTCACTTGAGGGGAAGGGAATCAGTAAATACGGTATCGAATACGAACGAATTGAGAATTAATTCCTGTCTTAGTGATTTTTCAATATACTACACTTAAATGTATTCAGTGATGTCACATAACTGAACATAAGTCTTGTAACTCTTATCTGAGGAAGTTAAAACAAGAACAGATGTCTGTGGACTCGTATTGAAGGCTATCTGTGTGTATAATATGCAATGTTTGCGTGCTATCAGTTAGGCGATAGCTTTCTTCTGAAGCAGTTATGTTTGTAATTAATTTAAGAAATGAATTATTGTTGTTATGATTCTTAGGAAATGAAATAAGAAACGAGATATAAAATGAATAATTCTTCCTTGGAGTGTTTAAGAGTCTTTGATATTGTTGAAGGCACAAATCAAGTAGATTATAAGATTCAGTCTCATTACAGTACATGTTTTTGATATTTGGATTTATGTTTACCTCTAAACATTCAGTAAAATTTGCTGTGATAGTGCGTAGTTACTTTCTAAGCCTTTTATTATTACCACAGGCTTATGGTAAGGAAGCAAAGACACAAGTTTCAGAGCAGGCTTTTATCAGGACAACTTTTCACCGTGTAGGGTTTTATCAAGTCATATAAACCTTTCGGGGTTAACAATCCAAATGATGTCTTCTGGAGGCGGCTCTGATGGTGTGCTGGTGGTGTATGGTAATGGCGTAAGTGGCGTGGGTAGTGGTAGCAGTAGTGGTTAAGGAAAGTGAAGGGTGAGCGAGGGTATCTCTTTACAGATACCAGCCTTCACATAGACTAACACCCTTCCTAAGACGCTCCCACCCCCACCTTTTTCTGGCTAGATAACAACATCACCCCACTGTTTACACACACACACACACACACACACACACACACACACACACACACACACACACACACACATACTTCCTAACATCTCAGATGAATCACAGAGATGTTAGGAAGTATTTCTTCAGTCACAGAGTGGTCGGGAAGTGGAATAGTTTAGGAAGCGATGTAGTGGAGGCAGGCTCAATACATAGCTTTAAGAAGAGGTATGGCGCAGGGAGAGTGACCCAGTAGCGGCCAGTGAAGAGGCGGGGCCAGGAGCTATGACTCGACCCCTGCAACCACAACTAGGTGAGTACACACACACATGGGACACAGCAACAAGGGGTCACAACTGGAAGTTGAAAACTCATATGAGTCACAGGGATATTAGAAAGTATTTCTTCAGTCACAGAGTGGTCAGGAAGTGGAACATTCTGGAGAGTGATGTAGTGGAGGCAGTATTCAAACATAACTTTATGAAGAGGTATGATAAAGCTCTTGGAACAGGGAGAGAGTGGACCTAATAACGACTAGCGAACAGGTGGATCCAGGAGCTACGAATCGACCCCTGCAACCACATATAGGCGAGTACATACAGGTGAGTTTTCACGATAATTCGTGAAAAAAATCAACACTGTTTTCCTAACAGGTTCGTAAAGCTTTCTCATGTATTTAACATTCATTACTAACCTGAACGATAAAGAAAAACTATACGAAGCAAGATTTTAATGAATCAACTAAAACACTGTTGGATATTATGGCTGTATATTTAACTAACAACAAATAACTTGTCAGTTTTATACTTACAGAGTTATAAGTTACCATCATTAAGTAACTTTTAGTTTAAGTAAGGTAAAGCGAATTATGTCTGGTGTATATCAAGCCTTATGGAGTTAATGGAACTGAGCCATTAAACTCAAGAAAATTCACTTCACAAGGCACTAATGGTGAATAGAAAATGAGGTCTCCCTCACTCTCTCTCTCTCTTTCTCTCTCTCTCTCTCTCTCTCTCTCTCTCTCTCTCTCTCTCTCTCTCTCCACTGGTAGCCTCCCAGATAAAATATAAAAAAAGAAAGCTAGATTCCCGTGAATTAAATCAGCGAGGAGTATCCCTCGAGCACACAAGTTAGTATGGAACAAGAGGCGCCTCTCTGGTCAGCATCTTAGTTAATTCTAACATTATAATCTTCATGCTGTTGTTCCTTCCTTCAAGGATAAGTAAAGAAATAGAAAGTCAGGGAAGACCTAATCACGGCGTATAAAATATTAAGGGATGAGAGAACAGACAATGTTAGTGTTGTTATGGAAGAAACCCCACTATAATTATATTATTATTATTATTATTATTATTATTATTATTATAATTATGAAAATAAGCGCTAACCCCCGAAAGGGTCGTACAGCACTGCTGTACGACCCTTATTGATTCAGCACATTTCAGAAAATAATAATAATAATAATAATAATAATAATAATAATAATAATAATAATAATAATAATAATAATAATAATAATAATAATCCTGATGAGCGGAAGGAATATTAGAAATTGCCTCTACTCTCTAGAACGCAGGCGGGAGAGATACATTATTATATACACATGGAAAATTCTCGAGGGCTTAGTACCAAACTTACACACAAAAATCACTCCCTACGAAAGCAAAAGACTCGGCAGGCGATGTAACATCCCCCAATGAAGAGCAGGGGTGCCACTAGCACGTTGAGGGACAACACAATAAGTGTCAGGGGCCCAAGATTGTTCAACTGCCTCCCAGCATACATCAGGGGGATTACCAACAAACCCCTGGCTGTCTTCAAGCAGGCACTGGACAGGCACCTCAAGTCGGTACCTGATCAGCCGGGCTGTGGTTCGTACGTTGGACTGCGTGCGACCAGCAGTAACAGCCTGGTTGATCAGGCTCTGGTCCAACAGTAGGCCTGGTCACAGACCGGGCCGCGGGGGCGTTGACCCCTGGAATTCTCTCCAGGTAGACTCCAGGTACGTTACAAGCGTGTTAGGAAAACCTGAAGAATTTAGAGGAATTAGTCGTGGAATTGAACTGTATAAATTCCATTCATGGATTCGAACGAAATATGAACAAGAGAGAAGAGGTTAGCACTCCGTTACGTTAAAGACACGCACAGAGAAACACAGACAGACAAACAGACAAACAGACAGACAGAGAGAGACACACACACACACACACAGTGCACCACAGGGTTATTCGGAGATAGTTTTTTAGTCTCAGTGTAGTAAATAAGTGTAAAGAATTAGATGAGGTGGTAGAAGTTATATCAGTACACAGTTTTAAGAGTAGGTATGATAAATCCCAAGAGGCCAGGAACTAAAAATGAAGATGTCTGCAGTTTAAAAGGCGTTGCCAGGAGCAAATAACCCGGTGAATACATTTGTATATATAATAAAAAATATTAAACATTAGAAGGACCTTGTTCATGGAAGTTGTCTGATAGGACGAGAAGAAGGAAAAGCTAACTATTTATTTAGCTTTTGATATAGCTTTGGAAGAAGATTCTCCTATAAAAAAAAATTGTATGAAAAATGATAGGAATGACGTAGCTTTTAAAGCGGCTGTCACTACAGGACCGAAGTTCCCCAGGAATCGTTCATTCTAACAATTTTCTTATGTAAATATTTGCAGAGAGAATGAAAATATACACGTTTTCAGATGATGCCAAAGTTTTAAGTAAAATACAAAATCAACATTAGTGTAAAAACTTGGACAGGTCGAGCACACGAATACTGAATTATTGATTATGTGGGGAAAAACGTCCTTAAGTAAAGGTGAAAGAGCACACAGATTTAGGTCCAGATTTTGCCGCCGTTGCAGCTAGTTCATCGTGTGAACGGCAGCACATGTGGATACACACACAGCCTGGGAATTAAACCTTAAAGGTTCCGTGAAAATTACGTTTGGGTCCGACTTGGACCATTACCCAAATCACACAGAAGCGCTTCTGTGCGACTAGTTAATGGTCGGAGCGAAGAGTCGTTATAAGTTTCATTGTCCTTTGTGCACGACATTATGCATTATTATTCTTGACAGTTGTCATGAAAGTGTATACAAGATCGACGAAAAGTGTGACAAAATTTTAGGAACATCTGATAATATACAATAATAACCAGATGGCCACGTATTAATCAGTCCTATGCAACAAAAATAGGTAATTTTAAGCTATCGTTAAAATAAACGAATTTGCTTCATTCATCAAATCAACATTACAGTTCAAAATATACTTTATTTCCCTTTTCTAGGATGATAAAATATAAAGTTTACGAGACTTTATGAGAAAACGCTGGATATAATATGCGTAACTAGCATTAAAAATAAGGACAAGATTACCTAAATTGCATAAACTGAAAAATAGATTGCACACGCTCATGTCAATAAATCAAGGTGTTGTTGTTGCCCTGACCAGACAGGGATATCGGCTGCCCGACCTTCACGTGACCACAGACATCGTGTCGTTCCCACCGTGTCGTTCCCACCATACGACCGATACTACTGAGTAGATCATCTTACGACAAAAGCTCGTGTCATAGTTCGTACCTAGATTAATAACCTAATAACTAGTATTTCCTTACGAATAGTGTAGATGGCGATTATAATGAATTCTAGGAAATGTTGCGATTTCATCCACTAGTGCTAAGATTAAAAATAATTAAGGTAATATATCTAAAGACGACAGGACACCGCGAGCATAACTTCTCCTCTAACCACAAATTGGTAATTATACACTCACGCGCAGCACTGGCGACCCTAAGCACCAGATGACTGTGACAAACAGCAGGTTCTTCGTAGAGACATCAGATCACCAAGCCAGAACCACGACACAGCTCCATAAACCTGCCTGCTGTCACCACCAACGATCGCAACCCAAACACTATCACAACACCGCCACTCCACCACTTCTACTAGTACTATTTACCATCACTATTTCCACCATAACCCTTCAAGCAGCACTATCACCACCGCTACCTCCACAGCCTTGACCAATATCACTATCACCATCTCAGCTCCATCACTAGCACCACCACCACGTGTATCACCACCTCCTCCATGGCCACTTTCATCACCACCATTATTATTATACTCATGGGGAGCGCTAAACCCATAGGATTATACATCGCCTGAGGGGATGGGGATGGAAGGTATTCAGGCATAATTCAGGGAACTGGAGCACAGATCCAATTCTCTAGATCAAGAGCCCCTCACCAGCGTCAGGGAACCTCCATTGAGGGGTGCATCACCACCAGCACTACCACAACGTCATCACTACTACAACCACTGCATTAATTTAATCATCAACACAACCACCACCCCTATCACAAAGTGTTCGTTCATATTCCTCATAACACATCATTAAAGGTTATTGAAAAAGAAAATTAACTTCTGCATTCGATATCTTTAGATATTAATAAAACAAATTGTTCTGTAATTATCAGTAATGCACGTCAGTTATAATTAACTACATATTTTGGATGTTCATACGAGGCAGTTGCCAATGTTTATCTTGATCCACCGGGAGGCCTGGTCAAGGACTGGGCCGCGGGGGCCGTGACCCTCGGAACGACCTCGGGTAAACCATGGAACGGTAAATAGATACCTATGTGATATTCTACTGTTATGGGTGTCTTCCAGGGAAGAATAGCAGTGTACTTTCCAAGCCCAGCAATAGACAAGGCTGCTGGACTTGGAAAAGAGCTTAATTTGGCTAATAGCTCGTAGCTACCTTTATACCTTACCTTTGAAGAGTTTCGAGAGTATCTACTCTCTGAGCCCGGCCATGGGCCAGGCTCGTCTGGTGCTTGCCTGGTCAACCAGGCTGTTGCTGCTGGAGGCCCGCTGCCCCACATATCCATCACAGCCTGGTTGATCTGGCACCTGGTGAAGATACTTGTCCAGTTTCCTCTTGAAGGCTTCTACACTGGTTCCAGCCGTGTTTCGGATATCTTCTGGTAAGATGTTGAATAGTCTGGGACCCCGGATGTTAATACAGTGCTCCCGTATTGTCCCCACCGCACCCCTGCTCCTCACTGGGTTTATTTTACACTTTCTCCCATATCTCTCACTCCAGTATGTTGTTATGGCAGTGTGCAGATTTGGGACCAGGCCCTCAAGTACTTTCCAGGTATATATTATCATGTATCTCTCTCTCCTCCGCTCCAATGAGTACATGTTCAAGACTTGAAGGCGTTCCCAATAATTTAGATGTTTCAATCATTTTTACCATTAATAATTATCACAATGTGACCTGACCTGACTAGGTTAGGGCATTGGCTGAAGCCGGTAGGAGACTTGGACCTGCCTCGCATGGGTCAGTAGGTAAAGGAAAAAAAACACACACATGCAAACTTCAGAAAGTTGCGTTTGTGTCAGTATAATTAATTGGTGGTCGGGATTTAATTCTTTCTATTCTCAGCCTGTAAATTCAATGGTGTAGAGAATAAAAAGGTCCTAATACCGTGGCTGGAACAATTCACCGTGAAACCTGCACTTAGGAGAAGACCCTTATAACGATGTTTCTGTCATTTCTGGACCATTATCAAGTTGTGACTTGACAGACCGAAACATCGTCATATGGTTCGGTTTCTCTTCTAAGTATGTTCTTTTTTTGTGAATTCAAAAATGATTAATATATAAAAAGTGAATGCCATCTGTTCTGTGAGATGCCTCTTCGACTTCTCCCTGCAGAACCTATCCAGCTCCTCCATGCAAAACCTCTCCACCTACTCTATGCAGAACGTCTATAGTGCCTCCCCTCAGAACCTTTCCAGCTCCTTCAAGTAGAAACTTCTCAACTCCTCCATGAAGAACTTCTCCAACTTTTTCAGGTTGACGAATTTTAACACTTGGAGTGCTCTATTTTTTTTTCCACTTCAAGCAACAAATTTTTCCCAGAAGAAATATTTCTGAACTCGGGAAAATCGTAATAACGATTATAAATAACTTGTTTACAATCGCAGAATTACGATTGGGAGTCCTTGATGACGGTTTTCAAGGGACTTCAGTTGTATTTCATTGCTGCCGTGTGGGTGCTCATTGTAGTGACCAATGTTTGTGCTTATTGTAGTGCCCATTGTTTGTGATCATTGTAGTGCCCATTGTTTGTGATAATTGTAGTGCCCATTGTTTGTGATAATTGTAGTGCCCATTGTTTGTGCTCATTGTAGTGCCCATTGTTTGTGCTCATTGTAGTACCCATTGTTTGTGCTCATTGTAGTGCCCATTGTTTGTGCTCATTGTAGTGCCCATTGTTTGTGATCATTGTAGTGCCCATTGTTTGTGATCATTGTAGTGTCCATTGTTTGTGATCATTGTAGTGCCCATTGTTTGTGATCATTGTAGTGCCCATTGTTTGTGCTCATTGTAGTGCCCATGAAGTCGGACGGTTGTTGAAACTATTGAATAAACACCGTAGAGCAATTGCCTTACCAGGTGAGAAGATGGGTTTAACGAACCTATTGTCCCATCGTATCCCACCGCTGCCACCACTTGTCGCGTGGGTCTTGGGAGAGATATATAGGAGGTCAAAGATACTCCTTGTTGGATGGTTACGGTATATTTACAGTAAGTGAAGGAGAGTCCAGCCACCCGTCTGTCTCGCCTGTAGGTCTAACGTTAGTGAGGGAGAGTGCCTATGAGAGGCTGTGCACATGCGCTGAGCCTCTGACGTCAGCGGGTACCGTGACGTCACACGCAAAGGGACCAGCTGTATAAAAGGAAAGATACACTACACAAGTGTATATATGATACTGACACGACATGTGCTCATTGTAGTGCCCATTGTTTGTGCTCATTGTAGTGCCCATTGTTTGTGCTCATTGTAGTGCCCATTGTTTGTGATCATTGTAGTGCCCATTGTTTGTGATCATTGTAGTGTCCATTGTTTGTGATCATTGTAGTGCCCATTGTTTGTGATCATTGTAGTGCCCATTGTTTGTGCTCATTGTAGTGCCCATTGTTTGTGCTCATTGTAGTACCCATTGTTTGTGCTCATTGTAGTGCCCATTGTTTGTGCTCATTGTAGTGCCCATTATTTGTGCTCATTGTAGTGCCCATTGTTTGTGCTCATTGTAGTGCCCATTGTTTGTGCTCATTGTAGTTCCCTGCTACCCTCTCTAGTACATAGAACTACATTTAGTTTAATAACTCTAATGAAGCCTGTGGTGCGATCTAGTTGTTAGAGCACCGGCCTACTAGTTTTACGTCTGACTGGCCTGCCATGGAGTCAATTCCGCCGCATTCCCTGGAATAGGTAATTAAGAATGCTGTTTGTGGCTTTACAGGTTCTTATAACTGTTAGAGAACTGAAAGTATATTTTCCACCAGGCCTGATTTTTTTTTTTTGAGTCTTTTTCACCATTTTTTTAGACAGTATCTTTATACTGCATGGACATCGGTGAAGCAAACACTGGAATTTTTTTTTTTTGGGGGGGGATGAGATGGGATCTAATGATATCAAAATTTCCAGTTTACGCACACTTATGCGTAAACATCTCTCTCAGGCAGAGCAACAACTATCATACTTGCCTCAATTGAACTTTATGGTGATAGAGGTCTTTATAATCCTACAGGTTTAGCGCTCCCCCATAAGCTACATGCTTTTTTTTTTTAGAGCTGTCATGAATTTTGTAAAGCTTCGTAATTTTTTTTTCCTGTGATCTCTGGGCAATTTCCAGACCTTTCCCATGGTTACAAACGGTTATGATGCTGAGTTATATAATAAAGTATACGCAGTGGGGAGCAGCGTGTCAGAGCTTATCATTTTAATCCTGTGAAATTAACAAGTAATAGATCATGGAAATGGATAATTGCATTAAATTTTATTTTGTTTGACCTATTTACAGAGTATAAACAAACGCGACCATCAGGTGTTTACAAACACAAATAACTGTTGATAAAATTATGATTTATTTATGCGTGCACAAAATATGAAAGTCACACCTGATTATATAGATAAATATTCTTGGCGTCATGATGGGAAATAATAAATTTAAAGAATTCTGTAAAGCACTTCCTTCATGCACAAGGGGGATTACTAACAAATCCCTAGCCATTTTTAAGAGGGAACACGACAGATTCCTCAAAATATTTCTTAATCAGCCGGGTTGTGGTGCAATCGTTGAACTACGGGCGACGGCCACTAACAGTTGCATCGATCAGACCAGCAACCAAGAGGCCTGGTCTGGAACCGTGACGTGGGAGACAGTGAATCCCTGAAGCGACTCTTTGTAAACTCCAGGTAAACTCCAGGCAAACTCGGGTAAACTCCAGGTAAATTCGGGTAAACACAGTCTGTCACCGAAGCCTCACACAACCTCCACAAGGATCCAATGGCGTTCTGCTAACAATAGCGAATAAAAGACGCAAGTTGCAGAACATATTTTTTTTATTTGAATGTTTCACTGTGTATACAGTGAAATATTGTCCAAATAAAAGCTTGTTCTCCAACTCGTGATTTTTTCTTCATGGAAAGACGACATCGTAGTATGTAATAACGTCAGATATAGAGCAATATTTATGATTTTCAACGAGGATTCCTTCAGAATAATATATAACACCTGCGATGTCGATCTTGGGTTATACAGCACCAGCAAGAATCTCACATCTCGCCAGACATGTAAGGACTCTCGAAAAGTTCTGGCCTTACACATCTCATTTTTGAAATAATAATGGCATGGATATTTGCACGGTGAGGTGTATACCTCAGTGTATATTAGATGAGTGTGTTTATATGACTGGTGGTGAACAGGTGACATGCAGCCTTAATGACCCTCGTGTTGATGATCGGGATAAATCCCCATTGGCCAATCAACCAGTCACCCAAAAGGGAGGCGCGGGTGAGGTATGGCCACAATATTCAAAGGGAAATTGATTTTGCCGCCGGAGCGGCTAGTTTACTGTACACCCCCATTTCTATTCTGTGGACGGTAGCGTAAGAGCATATTGATTCACAAAAGGCCCAGGAACTAGGCTTCAAAAGGGTTTTATATCTATCTTCAGTTGATTTTTCTGTTGGAAGCTGATTTAGGATGTTTGCTTAATACACCTGTCATCTGATTTTCTTTAATAAGATATCTTGACATGTCTATCTCTTTATTCCTCAATAAGTGGTCAATTAGACACATAGTGTTCAAGAACGTGACCATAAGGCTGGCCACATAATTTATATTTAGTTTGATCATCATCTTTGTGTCTGTCTAACAACCTAAGCTTGGCTATTGCAACATCAGTCAGTCTGTTCACATTCCACGTTGCTCCATAAACGTACTTATCTGCCTTAATATTATCCTAGTGAGTGATAGATCTATCCAGGATACTAAATGTATTCATGTGAATACAGTTATTTCTCTCATAATATTATACCTAATGTCAGACACAGATATTCCAAAGTTATGCTCTAAATGTCTATTATACAACACTAATGAAAACTGAACAGTGAAATGAGGCTAAAATACACTGTAGAAGGTACTTCATCAACTTGAGAACAGTGAAAACTTATAAACGAGAAAGACAAAAATGGAAGAAAACTTGTTGCATGTAATCATATATTCCCCAAATGTAAATATGATTAAACGAATGGACATAAGGCAGAGTCCATAAACTGGACTCTGAGTTCCTCAAACCTAGGTACATGGATACATTTTGGTGAATATATATATAATTGAGCACACGTGTGTGTGTGCTCACTTATATGTACTCATCTATGTGTAGTTATAGGGGTTGATTCCTAGCTCCAAGCCCAGCCTTCATTTGTGGCTTGCCAGATTCACTTTCTCCTAGGCTCTTGGGCCCGATCGTACCTAATCTTAAAAGTATGTATGAAGCCTACGTCTACCACTTCTTCGTAGAGGTCATTCCACTTCCTAATCACGCTGAAACTCAACAAATAGTCACTGACATCCCAATGGCTCATCCGTATCTTTAACTTCCAGCTGTGTCCGAGTACCTGTTTCTCGCCTATCAAACAGCCTATCCCTGTGTACCATATATCTTCCTCTGTTATATTTTTTATAATGTTATCATGTCTTCCCTGATTTTTCTGCCCTTCAATGTAGTGAGATTCACTTTAATTTGCCTCTTTTCGTAGCTCATAACCCATTGTTCTTAATCTAGCCTAGTTGCATACCTCTGCAATTTCTCGAGTATCTTGTATTTATTTAGGTATTGATTCCATGATGGCGGTGGTTATTTCAAAATGGGCCTGACATATGTTGTATAAAGAGCCGGGGTGAATCTTAAATTCCCGAGAGCCACTCTTA
The DNA here is from genome assembly GCA_009830355.1 of Cherax destructor. Classification (NCBI taxonomy): domain Eukaryota; kingdom Metazoa; phylum Arthropoda; class Malacostraca; order Decapoda; family Parastacidae; genus Cherax; species Cherax destructor. The sequence goes on along the minus strand of WNWK01001094.1, from coordinate 28,283 downwards.
GATTTGCTTGGCGAGCATTAGCTGCAGAGGTTGTTCGGATGATGTGAGCCTCTGGCAATATTGCAGGCACTATGCTCACCCCTAAGCCTTTCTCTTTAAGCAAGGTCTTCAGCCTCTGTCAGCCAAGTCTATGCTCCGTGTCCGGTCCTCTTGCCTCTTCCCCGTCTTCTTAACCCTTCGTTTGCTGGGGTTGAAGTAAAGCAGCCTCTTATCTGATCATTCTTCCAGTTTGTCCAAATTATTTTATAACCTTTCTCTGTACTCATCTGTTTTTATTCTTATTAATTTTACAAAATCAGCAGAGAAGAACACACCTGACTCGGTCCCATTTGGCATGGTATTCACATAAGCCAGAAAGAGTACTAGTACTAACACTGATACTTGTTGAGCCCCGCTTGCTCTTCTTCCCCATTCGGATTTTTTTTTCCGGAAAATCCCTCTTCGCTTCTTTCCCGAAGGTAGTTTTTGATCCTTCGAAGTACGTTCCCTGCTATTCCTGCCTGCACCTCAGGATTTTGTTCCCAGTCTCTTGTGGGGTCCCTAGTATGATACACAGTATCAAATGAGTTCTTGTAATGTAAAGTAAAGCAATTCACCCAGCCCTCTCCCTCCTGTCTCACTTCTGTGTGTGTGTGTGTGTACTTACCAATTTTTACTTTCCTATTTGTGGTTGCAGGGGTCGATCACAGCTCCTGGCCCCGCCTCTTTCCTTGTCGTTAAGTCCACTCTTTCCCTGATCCTTGAGCTTTATCGTATCTCTTCTTAAAGCTATGTATGGATCCTGTCTCCACTACATCACTCTCAATATTGTTCCACTTCCCGACAACTGTATGACTGAAGAAGAACTTCGTAACATCCCTGTGACTCATTTCATGATTCCTTGTTGCTTTGTCCCATCTCTGAAACATCCTGTCCCCATCCACCTTGTCAATTCCTCTCAGCATTGTATATGTCGTTATCATGTCTCACCCCCCCCCCCCATCTCCTATCCTTCATTGTCTTTAGGTCGATTTCCCTTAACATCTCCTCGTAGGACATACCCTTTAGCTCCGGGACTATTTAAGTTGCAATTCATTGCACTCTCTAATTTCTTGACGTGCCTGACCAGGTGTGGGTTCCATACTGGTGTGTGTGTGTGTGTGTGTACTCAGCTAGTTGTACTCACCTAGTTGTGGTTGCAGGGGTCGAGTCACAGCTCCTGGCCCCGCCTCTTCACTGGCCGCTACTCGGTCACTCTACCCGCTCCATGATGTGTGTGTGTGTGTGTGTGTTGAAGCTGAGGTTACAAGTGTAAGCGAGTGTGTGTACACTGAGGGTGATTGAGGGAGAGAGAGAGGGTAGGGGTATGCTTAAGTGGCTCGAGTGCTGCTGGGGTGTAGGGAGGAAATGATAAGTGGGGAGGGAGAGAGGTGGAGAATAAAGAAGGGGAAGTAGTGGTGAAGAGGATGATGAAAGCCAGAGATCAAGAGGATAAAAAAGAGGAAAGGTAGAGTTCAAGAGGATAAAGAAAGAGGCAAACGGGCTAATAAGAATTGGGAATAAGGAAGGAGTGTAAAAACTGAGGAAGAAGTGAGTGATAGGATAAAGAACTGAGGAAGAAAGGATGAAAACGAAGGAGGCAGAATGGGAGAGAATACAGAAAGTTGTGTATCCTGAGATACTCAGCCACTTAATCAAACCCCAAGTTACAGAGAGAGAGAGAGAGAGAGAGAGAGAGAGAGAGAGAGAGAGAGAGAGAGAGAGAGAGAGAGAGAGAGAGAGAGAGAGAGAGAGAGAGAGAGAAAGAGTAACCCATCGACGAGTAACCCTAAGAAAAATAGGACCAGCAGCTGACTTGATAAGGGAATCAGTTAACTCCTGTGCAGTGGCCCTCGATGGTGAACATACACAGTCACAGTTCTTCCAACCAGTCACCCGGCCCAGTCTGTTCCCCGTACAGTCTTTCCTTTCAGAGACTGGAGCTTAGCATTTGCATTCGTTGATACGGCAGTCACGCCCAGCTCAATGAAGGGTTTCAGTCGTGTCCTGAAAGACTCATTCACTTTAATATATCAGCTGGGTCGGTGGGTCGGTGCTGCTTCTTGTCAAGGGTCTAGGACTCTAGGTGGTGACGGTGGCGGCGGCGGCGGCGGCGGCGGTGATGGTGGTGTTGAAAGTAGAATGGGAGCAAGAGTTACCACTGAGGTTTAATCTTTAATCTGCCTGTCTCCCCAGCTATTTACCTTACGCTGCTCTATGTTCGATTTTCTGTTCATTAACTCCATTCAATAATTCTTCATCGAAAGAAATATTAAATGTAATTTACTGTAGTGGGCAAAATTTATTCACTTTGATTATTACATTTATATTCACGGTCTTATAGTGTCTGGAAAATGGCAGGTAATTAGGTTTGATCTTGGGAACTGGATGGTGGATCCAATTCCTCTAGGCACAAGCCCTTCAGCATCAAAGAACTCCCCTTTTAAATGTGTACTTATTTACTATGAGTCAGACGTTGTTAATGTTAAATTTAAGACTGAAAAAATACATGGGAAATGAGATAATGTACTTATCACACCTGTCTTGTCTAGTTAAGTCACCTGATGTGTGTGTGTGTGTTCGTTTAATATACACACACACGAAAAAAACACATACACAAACAAATCCTTCAGAACTTTCTACACGATACATATTAGTCCATACAGGGTCATTGTCAAAATGTTGAGACATCAAGTGGTCAAGCTGGTGCAGAAGCACGATGAGATGCAACATTTACACCCAGATTATCCCGTATCATCCTTTTGCAGACGATACTAGAATCTGAATGAGAATGTCATCAATTGAGGACACTGTAAATCTCCAAGTGGATGTAAACAATGTCTTTCAGTGGGCAGCAGAAAACAATAAAATGTTCTATGAGGAGAATTTTCAGTTACTCTGTCATGGGAAAACTTTAAGAATTTAAAGATAGATCTGAGTATATAACAGATTCTAACCACACAATAGAGAAAAAAAAAGTAATATGGAGGACTTAGGAGTTATAATGTCAGAGACTCTCACATTTAATGATTGCAAGTGTCATTATCACAACTGCGGGGAAAATGATGGAGTGGATAATGAGAACCTTCAAGATATTGGATGCCAAGCGAATGATAATCCTTTTTAAGTCATTTGTTATCTCTAGATTGGAATACTGCTGTACACTAACAGCCCCTTTCAAAGCAGATGGAATTGGAGTTCTTGAGACTCTAAAGAAAACTTTGCTGCTTGTATAAGTTTAGTCATGCACCTTAATTACTGGGAACATTTGAAATCTCTTGACCTGTACTCCCTGGAATGCAGGCGAGAAAGATGCATCAAAATTTACACATGGAAACTCCTGGAGGAACTGGTCCTAAATCTGTACACAAAAATTATTCTCTACAAAAACAAAAGGCTTGGCAGAAGGTACATTATATCACCAATAAAAAGCTGGGTTGCCATGAGTACACTGAGAGACAGCACAATAAGTGTCCACACAAAAGAAAGATTCCAAACAAATCCCTAGCTGTCTTCAAGAGTAAACTGGATAGGTTCTTAAAGTCAGTGCCTGACCTGCCGAGCTTTGGTTCGTACGCTGGACTGCGTGCAGCCAGCAGTAACAGCCTTGTTGAACAGGCCTTCATCTATTGAGAGGCCTGGTCATAGAGCGGGTCGCGGGGGCGTTGACTCCGAAGTTCTCTCCAGGCAGACCCAGAACTAATATGAGGAAAGGTTGAAGAATTTGAACCTGACGACTTTGGAGAAGAGAAGGGCTAGGAGGAGACATAATTACGACATACATTTTTTTTAAAGAGGAATTAAAGTGGATTTTAAATGAGATTTCCAAAATTATCACAAGGGTCAGCGGATAAAAAAAATAATATTTGATTTTAAAACCAATTTTAAAAACTTTTATTTTTTTAAATGATGTTGCAAAGAATGGGAATTAACAGTAAAATAGCTTAATTAGGGCCAATAAAATTTGAAACTTTATGATATTTGGTCGGATACACGAGTGAAAATAGAGTAGTATAAGCCTCGCATGGCTTGACGTGGCTATTACTGTTATTTATACTTTATTATATATTTGTTTAGCACTCAAGCCGTGTTCCAAGAAGGTAGGGCCAGCCCAGACAAGGAAACTCATTCATCATCACTAATTCGATAGCTTTTTGTCTGAACCGCACTGACTTCACAATTTAAATGACGCTCCGAACTGCAACATCCCCGCCCCTTCTTCAGAGTGCAGCTAATGTACTTCCCTATTGCCAGAGTCCCTTCAATAAGTATTACCTCTCTAATACTGCAACAGCGCGTCATGTAACAAAAATCACTTGTGTTCATTCACTACAATCTAACACGCTCACACACACACACGCCTGATGAATGCTCAAGCCCCTGCCACTCAAAACCTACTTTACCCTCTCCAGTTATCCTTTCCTGGGACGACCCCAACCTCTCCTTCCTTTCACCGTGGATTCAAATACATTCTTGGTTAACCTAATTTACTCCATCCTCCCTAAATGCCGAAACCGCCTCAACAACCCATCTGCCACAGATCCAGTGTGTGTGAGCGTGCGTGTGTGTGTGTGTGTGTATGTGTGTGTGTGTGTGTGTGTGTGTGTGTGCGTACTTACCTATTTGTGGTTGCAGGGTTCGATTCACAGCTCCTGTGTGTGTGTGTGTAGTATTTGTAATAGTTACGAGTCGTCAGAGGCACTTGTTAATAGACACTTGGCCTGTTTTGTGTACATGAAAGTCGGGGGTGCGTGTGTGTGTACTCACCTAATTGTGGTTACAGGGATAGATTCATAGCTCCTGGCCCCGCCTTTTCAGTGTGTGTGTGTGTGTACGTACCAATATAGATACGGAGCACCTAGCCACAGCTCCCACCGCTGTCACGGAAGTGTACGTGAGTAGGAAGGAGGAAATGCGCACTGACACGGGCCATTTCCGTCTCCGGGGTGTATATGGGGAGGAGACGGGAGTGACACGTAGGCTGTTTCATTTCTCATATCTTCCCCTATCCCTACCGTTAGGCCTAAGGCCTAGTTGTGAAAACGTGGTTTGAAATAATGTATGCGTAAGTGCTTGTGTACATGGACCTACTTACCTGTGCTCACATAATTGAGGTATTATTATTATTATTATTATTATTATTATTATTTTTATTATTATTATTATTATTATTATTATTATTATTATTATTATTATTATATTTATTATTATATACATAGGGAAGCAGTAAATCAATAAGGTTCATACGGCCCCTGGGAAATGTAATGTAATCAGGTCTGATCTGAGGAAGGGGAGGGCAGCTCCAATCCTTGCCTCAAAAACCCATAATCACCAGCATCAACGTAACCTCCTCGAATGGTGGCTGGGCTATAGCTCCTGGGCCGCACCTTTTAAACAATAATCGTTCAGTGTTTTGTGTGTTATGAAGACAAAAAACATAAGTTTTAGAACAAACTTTTATTGAAACAACATTACGCTCTTTGTAGAGATTTTTCAATCGAATGTTCTCAGCGATTTGAGGCAATACGACGCGTTCTCTGATATCTTTGAAATTTTAGCTACAATATGCATATAAATAAAAATGTTATTTTGTGCAGAAACGCTGAATTATAATTTTAGATAAAACTTGTCGTCTAAACTGCGTTTTAATGTTGTCCCAATAAAACTTGTTTCGGGCTTCAAATCAGTGGGTCTATATTGCAATCCATCTTCAGTTTCTTTTAGTATCAATGGCTATACCGTATTGTTTACTTTGTCCATATTTTTTTTCAATTTCACCACGTCCTCATCTGTTGCTAAAGTGTTTTCTAGATTTGCTTGGTCTGTCCTCTCTTCCCTCCGTTCTTATGAGAGTGTCTTCTTCACTGAATCATCTTGGAACTCTGTATCTCTCAGCTGGATCTCTATAAAGCTTTCATTGAGCTTTTCTCATTCTTCGTTAATTGTTATTTCCTGGTACCTACCAGTTAATTTTTCTTCTCATATTACCGTGGAATAATTTATTTTATATTTTGGCCTTTGTTTCTATTTTCTTTTCATATTTCTCTTGATCTCTTGTCTTCTTTCTCGAAACTTTTCGTCCCAGGCCTCCCTGTTTATCACCTTGTCGTCTGTCGTCACTTCTGTTCTTTATTACTTCCATGCTCTTATGTTTATATGTTTGGCTTCCTGCAACTCGGGTTAAACCTCGGGTTAAACCTCGGGTTAAACCTCGGGGGTCTTCCAGTGTTTCACATTACCAAACCTTCTGAGAGGAATAAAAAAATTAACAGTTTCAAAGCACTTCTTGCTAAGGAGTTTCATCTAAGTTTGAGGATTTTATCCAGCAATCTCTCTTAAGTGTATGTGTGTGTGTGTGGTTGTACTCACCTATATGTGCCCACCAATATGTGGGTGAAAGGGTCGGGTCCCAGCTCCTGGCCCCACCTCTTCGCTGGCAGCTAACAGGTTCACTCTCTCTTGGCTTCTTTTTCTTAATACTATGTATAGGTTATGTCTCTATCACGTGTGTGTGTGTGTGTGTGTGTGTGTGTGTGTGTGGGTGTGTGTGTGTGTGTGTGTGTGTGTGTGTGTGTGTGTGTGTGTGTGTGTGTGTGTGTGTGTGTGTGTGTGTGTGTGTGTGTGTGTGTGTGTGTGCGTGTGAAGAAAAAACCGGAGGCACAATTTTTTTTTTAAATTTTCTTATACTATTGAGCGGATTTCGACTTCATCCCAATTTCCAGCAATGGGTTGGCAGAAAGTTACCCTACAGATAACAGTCACAGATCCAGCTAGTCCCACTACTTAGGTCGAGAAATTTAACTTATGATGGTTTAATAAAGTGAAAGAGTGTTTGTTTGTAGCTGAAGCTTTCTTCTTGTCTTCTTGGTGAAACAAACAATGTATTCGAAACTTTTTTAAAGATGTCTTACATGCGGTGTTCTTGAAGATGTCAAGATATGTGTAGGGTTATTGAAGGTGTTAAGGTATGTGCAGTGTTCTTGAAGATGTCATAATACATTCTTGAACACGTAGAGATACAAGTAATGTTATTAACAACTTCAGAGTACATCTAGACTTCTCAGAGACGTGTAACTTCTTGAAGGTGTTTAAAATATGTGCAGTACTCCTTAATATTTCTCAAAGACACTCCCCTTCAGGAGGGACCCAATGATGGTTGTGAATGGTTCTTGATCAGAGAAATCAGAGCTTAGTAAGGGGGTCTCACCCTTCCCTGCTTCCCAAGAGCCCAGTTGTTGCTTGTACTTGTTACAGGAACTGTGGTTACGCCCCGTGGAGGACTGAACACCTTATCTGCCTGCCCGAGGCACTGCAGACCAGTTATAATGCCCTCATGTCTTACACTGGTGCAATTAAAGAGACTCACTGAGGTACCGAGCTCTGACACAGTGACTCGCTCTCCTCAGCACCATTATTAATGAGACGCTCACAGGAGGTCGTGAAGACGTCTAATATCCGTGGCGGTACAGCAAAGGAAGAGAGAGAGAGAGAGAGAGAGAGAGAGAGAGAGAGAGAGAGAGAGAGAGAGAGAGAGAGAGAGAGAGAGAGACAGAGAGAGAGAGAGAGAGAAACAGACAGACAGAGAGAGAGACAGAGACAGAGACAGAGACTGAGACAGAGACAGACAGACACAGAGAATGTGTGTGTACTCACCTTAATGTGGTTGCTGGGGCCGATTCACAGATCGTGTGTGTGTGTACATGGGGAAAGACAGGTAGTACAGGACTCGAGAGTCAACATCGAACCTATCTTCTAAGTTAAGGTCTATCATGAATTTTCTAGGTGTTCGAAGCAAGCAAATTAAGGTAGAAACAACGCTGAACTAGAGACGAATGGATCGAGAACAGTGAGGCCAACATCTTCTCAGCTATAATTAGTGCTTCACCACCAGCACTTCCTCTTTCAAGTTTTAATTGGTGATAGTGACAAGTGCTCTTTGCTCATCCACCCCAACCCTGCTAGCCTGTCCCTCCCCATCCTTCCTTGCTCGTCGGGGTCGGAGGGTGTACGGGGAGTGGCTTTATGATGACAAAGGATCTGTTGATTCAAGGTATTGAGTTTGGCAAGTGGCTTGGCAAGATTGAATCCTCCTTGCTTCTGAGCTAAAGTGTTCGAGATCTCTGTGATTACTGCTTCCAAACAATGCTTTCTCGTACTACTGCCTTACTTTATGAGTAATTTTTCATATGAGGAGTTGATCTGATTGCAGGTTTAATGTGCATACTTGTATGTGAGGCTGTGTGGGCAATATAGAATATGTCACTTCTTTCTCAAAGGTGGTGGTGGTGCGGAGTATTCAGTCTGGCCAGTTCTTGTATAGTTTGAGATGTTATGACTACAGTGTTGATGTTACTCTACTTTAGAGCCTGTGTTATGTTGTAGACAGTACCGACAAGTTGAAAATTATAGACACATGTGCAACATCTGTGTATCTTTATTGTAGACGTTTCGCCATCCAGTGGCTTTATCAATACAAATTCAAGGACATGAATGGAAAATAGTAGAACTATATAAAAAAGATGAGGTAATCAGTCCCTCAGGCTTGGAGTTGGTGTGAAGAGCAAACACAAACGTGTACGTCAAAACATCCAAAACCATACAGTGACTGACCAGACACGAATTGTCAACCACTGCCATGACACAGTAGCAGGCATGTATAAGATCCTTCGTGAAGGATGTGACAAATTGCGTAGGTGAAAGCACACGCAGCCTACACACCAGAATCCTAAAGCACGTGTGTGCTTGTAAAACTTATGGTTAGAATAACACCTGTGTAACTCACAAAAAAACACACCTCGTAATTAAGTGACCAGTAGAACCCATTATAAAGGAAGACGACAGGACTAGAAGGTATTATTTAGAAGCAGCTATTAAGAATATATATATACAGTGGACCCTCGGTTAACGAATACCCCGGAAATCGTGCAATTATGTAAGTATAATTTTGTAAGTTCTTGTGGAAGTGTATTTTTGGGGGTCTGAAATAGACTAACCTACGTGAAATTTTTCCTTAAGGAGTAAATTCGTTCGGTAATGGCACTTGAGCAGACTTCAGGAGTGAAGTTTTTACGAAACTCGGGGTCCACTGTATATATATATATATATATATATATATATATATATATATATATATATATATATATATATATATATATATATATATATATATATATATATATATATATATATATCCAACATTGTAGAGCAGAATCAGAGGCATTTGGTAATGGCAGTGCACAGCCAAACTGATGCTACACAGCAAAACATGGCAAGTACAGCAGATGTCCCTGCACATCATCGCCACTGATGACTTCTTTTTTCTTCCTATTCGCATTTCTCGTATAAAATCTCCTTTTGCATAATTGCTTGTACGACTCGATAAAGCTCTACACTAAGAGAAGCTTGACAGTCGACTACCTGGAGTCGACCTGGGTTTACTCAATACCATGTGTCTTTCTACGATACTTGTCTTCAATATCTGCCGTCTAGCAAGCACTGTAGGAGCTTTACTGGTGTAACATTTCCTCAATAATAGTCATTCCTAGACAGCCGCTGAATTATTTCTTGTCCTTACTCTCCTCAACCCTTCTTCCTCTTGTTATTATTTTATCTACCTTTCTTAACTTTCCTTCCTCTCCCTAACTATCTCTGTGTTCCAAATCATTCGTAACCCTTCCTCTTCTCACCCTCTTCGCTCCTTCCCCGATCCCTTCCCTTCTTCCTTGCATCCATAATGCCTTTCCACTTGTCCCTAATCCTCCCTCAGTTCCTCCTTACATGCAATTCTCCCTTCACCATCTCTCCACCCCTTCCTCCCTTAGACCCTTAATCTCTCGTCCACTCGAGACAGCTTAGTGTGTGCTCAACATATCAGGATTGTAGCCAGGGAGGTCAGAGCCATGTTTAGAAACGTCACTACATCAACACCAGCGATGTACCGCTCTCTGAGTTATTTGTGATCGTTCCCATTTTAGACTGGAATCCCTCAGTAACTCCTATTGGAATGGGTTTCATATAGAGAATTAAAGGATATACTAAACTGGAACCATTTTGTATGTCCTACTGGAATTGGTTTCAAAGAAGAAATATGAAAATTTACCAGACTGCAACTCTGGAGCATATTCCATATTTAGCCAAATAAAACTAGAACTCGTTCAAGAATGAGAATTATATGAATACAAAACTAGGATTCGCCAAGTTAGCTCTTGAAGCCGCAGTTCTAATATATTATAGATTGAATCTAACGATCAATGAAAGACTGGAGTGCTCCTGAAGCAGCCTGGAAGTGTGTTTACACGAGGGTGAAGCTGGAAGTAAGAGGGTTGCAAGAAAGCTCTTTCTGTTTAGCTCAAGTTGCAATGGATGTAGAGGCATGTGTAGTATGATATCATAAAGAACAGAAAGGCACAATACCGTGACTGGAACAATACACAAATAACCCGCAAACAGAAGAGGAGTTTACGACGACTTTTCGGACCGACTTGAACCATTTACAAAGTTCATGTCGGAACAAAATGTCGTGGTAAGCTCCTCTCTTCTATATGCGGGTTATTTGTGTAATATAATATCGAAAAGTAGTGGTAAAAGATACAAAAATGCAGCAGCTCAAGGACATGTCTATTATTATTATTATTATAATAAAATAGAAGCGCTAAACCACAGGGGTTATACAGCGAAGGACATGTCTAATAGAAGCGTTTCGAGTCGCATTTGATCGCTCCAAAAGTCGAGAGATCAAAGTCCCAGGACCGAAACGATTCCATTAATTGCTCTAAAGCGATTGCATCTTGTGCCTCTTTCCACTAAAGTTGCACTGCAGACTAGATTTTTGCTAAGAAGCGTCCTGACAAGGTTACAAAATCCTAGAAACTCTTCTTGATTATTGAATCAACTTAGCAGCGCTAAGCCGTAAGAAATACACAGCCCCTGAAAACACTATCGGGAACGTATTAATTACTTTTTTCATGGGATATCTTGAAACCCATCGTCGCCACAGAGCGCATTGGAAATAGACAATCAGACTTGATCCGAAGGAGTGGAGGGTTGATCCAATACCCTGGATGAAGAGCCCATTACGGGTACCAAGGGGCTCGTGAGAAAGGAACATGGTATGAGGATATGTGAAGTCTTTAAGTTTAAGCCCCTCTAGAGAGGTTCCTTGTGGCTGGTGAGGGGCTCTTGATCTAGGGAACTGGATCTGCACTCCAGTTCCCTGAATTGAGCCTGAATGCCTTCCATCCCCTCCCCCCACAATCGTTGTATAATCCCTACGAGTTTAGCGTTTCACCATAATAATAATAATAATAATAATAATAATAATAATAATAATAATAATAATAATAATAATAATAATAATAATAAAAATAATCTAAGCTCTGAGCGATCACGTCACAATGATTCCAAAGTTCATTTTAGGTCATGTCTACGAACACCCATATGGAAAAGAGTCGTCCTTGGAACGGAGTTTATATTTGGATCAAGAAAGTGAAATGAGGTGAAGTGTGCGGTCAACAAGCTCTTTCTTCTCCAGTCAACGCTTCATGCCTCAGCTTCCCCAGGGGAAATTACCTTATGTGTTGCATGCAACCGGATATAGCCAAGCCAGAGATGTTACATGGAACCATGTTTGTTGCTTACTGGAACATTTGCAGAGAGAGAAAGAGAGAGAGAGAGAGTTGTGTATTTGTGTGTGTGTACTCACCTAGTTGTACTCACCTAGTTGTGGTTGCAGGGGTCGATTCATAGCTCCTGGCCCCACCTCTTCACTGGCCACTACTGGGTCACTATTCCTGCGCCATGACCTTTATCATACCTCTTCTTAAAGCTATGAATGTGTTTGTGTGTACTCACCTAATTGTGGTTGCAGGGGTCGAGACTCAGCTCCTGGCCCCGCCTCTTCGCTGTCTGTTACTGGGTCTCTGCTCTCCCTGCTCCATGAGCTTTATCATACCTTGTCTTAAAACTATGTATGGTTCCTGCCTCCACTATATCTTTCTCTAGTCCATTCCACTTCCTGACTACTCTGTGGCTGAAGAAATGTTTCCTGACATCCCTTTGACTCATCTGAGTCTTCAGCTTCCAGTTGTGTCCCCTTGTTTCTGTGTTCCCTCTCTGAAACAACCTGTCACTATCTACCTTGTCAATTCCCCGCAGTATTTTGTATGTCGTTATCATGTCTCCTCTGACCCTTCTTTCCTCCAGTGTTGTTAGTCCTATTTCCCTCAACCTTTCTTCATAAGACAGACCCCTGAGTTGTGGAACTAACCTTGTCGCAAACCTTTGCACTTTCTCTAGTTTCCTTACGTGCTTGACCAGGTGTGGGTTCCAGACTGGTGCTGCATATTCTAGTATGGGCCTGACGTACACGGTATACAGTGTCTTGAACGATTCCTTGTTAAGGTAACGGAACGCTAATCTAAGGTTTGCCAGACGCCCATATGCTGCCGCAGTTATCTGGTTGATGTGTGCCTCCGGAGACGTGCTAGGCGTTATACTCACTCCAAGGTCTTTCTCCTTTGCCGAGGTTTGTAGCCTTTGTCCGCCTAGCTTGTACTCTGTCAGCGGTCTTCTTTGCCCTTCTCCGATCCTCATGACTTTGCATTTGGAGGGATTGAATTCGAGAAGCCAACTGCTAGACCAGATGTCGAGCTTGTCCAGGTCTGTTTGCAGCCCTGCCTGGTCCTCTTTCGATGTGTGTGTGTGTGTGTGTGTGTGTGTGTACTCACATAATTCTGATTACAGGGTTCGAGTACACACACACACACACACACACACACACACACACACACACACCACACACACACACACACACACACACGCTAATTAACATAATCGCCAGAGACAAAAACAAAACAAGAGGGAAAATAAAGGAGGGAGTAATTGTTCCGAGGCTGGTCTGAGACGCCCAGGGTGGCTTCATGAATCACTGAATCACCCACTTGTGACTATTAGTCTGTCATCCGTGGCTCCCGCATCCTGCTGTTACTGTTGCTACTGCTACTGCTGTTGTTATTACTACTGCTAGGGCTGCTAGTGTTACTGCTGCTGCTGTTGTTGTTGTTATTACTACTGCTGCTGCTATTTGTATTTCTGTTCTTGCTACCACGGGTGTTGTGGCTTCTGATGTCGTAGACGCTGATACTGCTGCTTCTACTGGTGTTTCCGCTATTACTACTGGCAGCACTGCTGCTAGTACTGGTATTACTGGTGATGCTACAGAATGTACTAACATTGATGGGGCTATTGTTAGTAGTGTTACTACTGCTGCTGATACTGGTATTATTTCTGTTGTCACGGGCGTTATGTCAATATTGTTACTAGGTACATCTGTTATTGGTGAATTACGTTATTGGCTGAATTACGAAAGATCATGTGGGCTGATTTGTCAGACACGAGACTTTATCAAAGACCAAGTGAGCTTATTTATTGAAGACCACGTGGGTTTATTTATCAAAGACCACGTGGGATTGTTTACAAAATGTCACGTGGAATTCTTTAAAAAATATCGATTAGATTTTATTTAAAAAATGTATATATAATGATACAGCAGATTCAGTTTAACAATTCTAGTTCTTTGATTCCCTCTTGGTACTCATTTTCCTTACTAGACGAAGGTGAATAGCTATATTATCCAATATGTATTCTTAATGATGGCTCCATTGGTGTCCTGGACCCTTACTTCAACTCCCGTTGAATAAGAACGTTAAATAGCACGCACCCTAATAATTAGGAAGACACAGGTGCAATACCTAGCTGTCTTTATTGTCGAAATGTTTCACCTACACCAGCAGACTTCTTCAGTCAAATACAGGCGATTGCAACACTGGAGAGAGAAGTGGAGAGGCAAATTTGAGGCGTTCACTCCCATGGTCTTACTGTGAATAAACACTTCAAAATCACCCATTCGCTGATACTATCTCCAGAGTTGTAGTCGCTTCTATTTGACCTCAACAGTCACCGTTTTGACCTCAACAGCCACCTTCCTGACCTCAATTATCACCATCTTCGCCTCCACTGCCACCGTCCTCATCTCCACAGTCAACATCTTGACTTAAATAGCCACCATCTTGACCTTCACAGTCACTATCTCGGGAGCTTTATTTTTTTTTATTGTGAAGCAACTGGAGCGTGTCATGGCGGATTCTTCGTTTCTGCTACAAGACCTGTAACACTATGTCCTCGTCTTTCCTCCAAAACAATGTATTTTCTTCCAACAGCTCTGTTCCGAGAGAGAGAGAGAGAGAGAGAGAGAGAGAGAGAGAGAGAGAGAGAGAGAGAGAGAGAGAGAGAGAGAGAGAGAGAGAGAGAGAGAGAGAGAGAGAGAGAGAGAGAGAGAGAGAGAAGAGAGAGAGACGAGAGAGAGAGAGAGAGAGAGAGAGAGAGAGAGAGAGAGAGAGAGAGAGAGATACACACACACACGACCGGTTCCCTCTACTGACACTTCCCTTCACCACCCTTCTGTAACCACAGTCAACCCCAAACACGTATACATCACTGTTGCAGTGGCAGTCAGGAGAGTGAATAAACACCTTATATTCATAATGGTACAACGATTAAGGATTTTTTTTTTGAAGAAAGCAAAAGTAGGATGTAATGGAAAAGCAATCATGGCATGATGCAGGGATAATATTATTAATGTTGATACAATTAGTAATGGATGGGGCTAATTGCTGTTCAGAGGTGGATTTTGAGTTGTGATGTTCGTGCACTTCTTACAAGGTAGCTATTGAATGAGTGATGGTGAGTCAGTTTCTTCTTTCGGTCACCCTTTGTGAAAATGGCAGATGCATACATGCATGCACATTTTTTTTTTTCAACATGTCGGTCGTCTCCCACCAAGGCAGGGTGACCCAAAAAGAAAGAAAATCCCAAAAAAGAAAATACTTTCATCATCATTCAACACTTTCACCTCACTCGTACATAATCACTGTCTTTGCAGAGGCGCTCAGATGCATGCACATATACATAAGAAATAAATACCACAGTGAAAAAAGGAACTAAAAACTGAGTGCTTTCATGTACTTATATACAGATGACCAGCTGTTTCTATGAAGATGTGTAAACACATGAAAGCGCTCAGGTTTTATTTCCAATTACGCATTTTATTGTGATTTCTTCCACATATACATTCATGCACATAAACATACATACACACACTTAATATTTCCTAATTCTCATTAACTTTAGCCTCTTCTTTTTGTATTCCATTTTCCTTTGCTTTTATGTCTTCTTATCTCTCCTTCTCCTGATCATGTTCCAATTAATTCTCCTCTTCGTCCTCATTTTTCTGTATGTCCTCTCCCCATCTTCTCCTCCTCCTCTTGTCTAATTGCCAATAACCCTGGGGGATAGAAGGATCGAGGCAAGATAATCACATGTGTCGGGATTCATCAAAGAACATATACGGTCGATTTATGAATGGATGCTAATTATTCAGAGACACTATAATTTCTGAATCTCCTCTCTCTCTCTCTCTCTCTCTCTCTCTCTCTCTCTCTCTCTCTCTCTCTCTCTCTCTCTCTCTCTCTCTCCTTCTCCCTCTCTACCTTCCTATCGGAATGGGGGCAAGAAACGTAGTATGTGTTAACATACTCTATATTAATGCTATACAATACAAACAGGTTGATGAAAAAGACACGAGTTCAACAATACTACGTGTTGTATTACTGCACCTCTAACCTGGCTCCATTGTGTACGTCTCTACCCTCAAGCATCGGCCTCAGATTTCGTGAGGTTAATGGATTTGGACACAAAACTTACCTCTGCCCTTTCTCCACTGTCTCCAGTACAATATTTAAATTGGATTGATCCAAACTACTGGATGGAGAAACGGTTCGTGTCTTACTTATCTCTATTTTCAACTTTATTTATTATTTCTCTCCACCAGTCTTCTTTGTCTATACTGGCTTGAATTAAAGAGATAAAAAGTGTGAAAATAGATGTGCGGACAGGGAGATGGGAGATAGAGAGGAGAGAGAGAGCGAGAGAGAGAGAGAGAGAGAGAGAGAGAGAGAGAGAGAGAGAGAGAGAGAGAGTGGTCTGAAAATCACTGAATGTACCAGCTTACCCGAGTGTAGTGAGCTTGATCCCTTGTTATGTAGTGTATGCTTCAAGGATTAACACCTCCTCATCCCTGTATTTTGTGAAAAACTCTGTACTCTAACTCTTTTAAAATAAAAGATGCCTATTGACCTGAGGTACATCCATCACTAACTTACAACTACATATTCCCAAGGCGATTATTATTATTATTATTGATAAGCGAGTTTAATGTGAGTAGAAAGCCATACTCTCATTACAAGGTCACACAGAGTACATTATCCACATACCTCAACTATCTGGTATTTGGATGATGAGTCTTGATGATTTTCTACCCAGATTAAACTCAGATTTGAGTTCTTGCATCTATAAACGTGACAGTTTTATACCCCAAAATATTCATAATCTTAGGTTAAATAATAAACGATAAACTTTATTTCTACTTTTGATTCAGGAATTATTGACATGCTCTAAAAAAAGCCCCTGGTTATGCAAAACATCTCGGACAAATAAACTTTTATCTACTGGATGAAGAGTTAATTTGGTTTACAAGAGTACTAAAGTTTGCAGTGATTGATATTAACTCTAACACTTTGGTTTATGTTTGTGACATTTTGGGATTTTTTGCAAATCAATTCGTTGAATGTTTTTTTTTTTTTTGTGTGTAAAACATTTGTTATAACGTTTGTATTGGGTATTACAAACGTTAGTCAAATACAAAATGCAACTATCCGTATACTACACACACTTAAAAATTTCCTGTTGTGGCAACACCCAGAAATATCCCGCATGGCAATGCTGCAGCGCAGCTTAAAATATGGCACTCCAGACATTTTTCCTCTTTTTCTTCGCATCAAGTATACTGTCTCAACGCTTTATTTGTTTCGTAACTGGGCTACTCTTCCCGAAGCCATGGTCGCCGTTTCATAGCAATTTCACCAGAACGTCAGTCAGTATCGAGTTTCAAAACCGCAGCCTATCCACCCATTGTCCACACACATACTACAATAATATACATGGTTTCAAGAAGCTGACGAGTCCTATTTTATAACCAGCACTCCCAACAAGAACACGTCAGCCTCGGGATCTTTTTCCAAATCCCAAAAATCAGCATGAAAACAAAGGCGTTGGAATTAGTGTTGTAGCAATCATAGAAATAGACAAATGTATGGCAATGGTGTTATTGACTAAAGCAGGAAATCCACTAGAGTGGTAGAAAGAAAATGTAATACGTAGTTCTTCTATCCCCGGCAAGCCTAGCCAGTAAATATCTGAGTTTACACTCTTGAAAGATTACTTAGCATTGGGAACAACATTTACTCTCCTCATTGGAACAGATTAGATTCCAAAGATGGGAAAATGATGGTGTTCCTCAACTTCAGCTTGAGAAATTTAAATTTTAGGTTCATAGATTAATGTATGAATAGTGTTTATTTATAATTTCAAATATTAGAATCATGTTTGTTTGTGTTTTTAGGGTTTCTTCAAAGTTTTGAAAAAAAAATTGAAACTGAATATTGGTAATGTGTCAGTTAATTTAGTGTAATAATGGAGAGAAATTGTTGTTTAAATTTTGAACTATCATTTAACATTTCTCAATTTCCACTAATTACAATAATGTACATTTTTTTTTTTTAGTTTTCGAGAACAATAAATATCTAATATACAGCAAGAGAGTGATGGAAGTTTTAGTTTCATGTGTAATGTAATTGGAAATTATTTTGACTTATTTCGTAATTGATTTCCGATTATGTTTTCGTCAGATTATCAAAAATATATAGACAGGTTCAGAAATTTTCTGCTTTCATTTCATAATTTGTAAGCCTCACAGAGTTGCCTTTAATTAGTAATAAGCAATGACAGCGGCATCTCTAAAAAAAATTAGTTATTTAATAATTTATTTCCCTGCTATTGAAAAACAGAGACACAAATGTAAGATAATCTGATGATTCTTTATTGACAACGTTTCGCCCATATAGTGGGCTTATCAAGTCACAAAAAGATCTGTTTGTAACTTGATAAAGCAAACTGTGTGGGCGAAACGTTGTTAATGAAGGATCTCATTATACCGCATTTGTGTCTTGTGTTTCCTCCATCATGGTTATCATTATTTTAAAAATAAAAAAAGAAATAGTGAAAAATATCGGTATCGTTAACGGCCTAAAATTGGGTATCGGTATAGGCAAAAATCTTTGGTATCTTCCCATAACTACTCTTAACGTATTACCGTTTAACTTCAGTATACGTGTCTTTAACTTATGCTTCTTAAAAATAAATCACACTCGAGTACTTTATAGCTTTTTAGCTGCGCAAATACATGTGCACACAAAAAAAATATTTATAATACGTCCATTTTTATCTCCTATTCGTCTCCCTTTTCCTTTCTCATTAGACCCCTCCCCTCTTATCCTACTCTATTCTCTTCCCTCCCCCTCGCCTCCCCATTTCCTTTCGCTCCTTTCCCTTTTCTTCAAGGCAGTCAAGAACCGATGCTGTATTCAGGCCACACCTGTGTCTGAGGTGAGAGAAGAGAAGAATGTGAGAGAAACAGAGAAAAATGAGGAGGAAAGGAAGAGCTGTGAATAAAAGAGAAAAAGAAGAAGAGGGGTGTGCATGAAGAACAAAGAAGAGAGGGAGGCAAAAGAGGGATAAAAGAAGGAACCGAAGAAAGGTAAGGAAGAGAAAGAGGAAGAAGGCGCCTTTCTCCCACACGTATTGGAAAATGTGTAATCTGGAGAAGCTCAAGTGATGAGATTCTTGAAAGGGTGTTGGTTGAAGGCTGGAAGACTGCCTGGATGAGGCCTGGAATCCTAGGCGAAGAAAGTCTTGGAGGAAGGTGAGAATAAATTCTTCATGGGTTAGGGAATAAAATCCGAAAGTCTCGGGATGGAAAGTCTAGGAGAGTTGGCCAAAAATATGGATGCAACAAAATTTACTGGAAGCCAGAAAAGATTAAGTCTGGGAATGAGGAAAGGGGGGGGGGGAAGGCGAGACAAAGAGGAATAAAAGACTGTGGATAAATTCATGAAGACTGAAAAACAGTCTGATAAAACATACTTTACTAATTAGAATATGAGGAGAACTTTGAAACGCTATGTAAGAAAAAAAAAACCGCTTCATACTCTTAAGCTAGTCTGCACCCAAAAAAAAAAAAACCTTCACAGGATTTTAGATGAATTTTTAAATTCTTTAAATAAACTTTTGAGAAGAATAGGTCTATTTTTATTTCAAAATTTGTTGAATAATACCTAAAATTATTGAAACAATTATAACTTATTATTATTATTATTATTATTATTATTATTATTATTATTATTATTATTATTATTATTATTATTATTATTATTATTATTATTATTATATCAAAGATAAGCAGTAAACCCATGTGGGTGATACAGAAACTATTTAATAGAAGAGTATTCTGAGGAATAATTAATAGAAGAATATTCTGAGGAATAATTAATAAAAGAATATTCTGAGGAATATCAGGTGCCCAAGGGAGCGCGCCTCATATTCCTCAGAACAAGACCTTGCAAGGAAGCAACCTCACCTGATGGATATAAGACTCAAAGTCTGAGTTACTTGTGTAAAATAAACTTAAAAGTCAAGAACGTTTCGTTAAAGACTGTCATAGAGACATTTAAAAGAAAAGACTTCAAAATACAAGTAAAATACACTAAAACATTAAAACTGAAAAAGCCGAGCTAAATTCTGGAGCTGCAGGAAGAATACTGGAATCCCCGGGATGATGCCTGAAAGCAGTGGGCTCTGGCCTGGAAACCCGAGGATTCTACTAGAAATTATTATTAGTATAAAAAAATGCACAGGATATCTGTTCAAAATTCCAATGTGTGGGTAGTGCTTTCAACACTCGTATAGTACATAATTATATATATATATATATATATATATATATATATATATATATATATATATATATATATATATATATATATATATATATATATATATATATATATATATACACACACAATAAGATCACAGTAAGCTACATCACGATTGTGAGTTACTCAAACACACACACACACACACATGGACACACTATTGACAATTGCCTTTGACAACCAGTCCTTCCAATCACTCTGGCTCTTATAATGGGTTCCTACTCGCTCTATCAAAACTTTTAAGAATCATGTACGTCATTAACATATCTCCCATTATCTGTATTTTAAAACAAAGTAATGTTCGATTTAGTTTCTTTAGCCCTTCCCACATAGGTCCAGTCTAGGTGAACACCACTGGACCGTCTGTTCCATACTGGTGTTGCATATTCTATAACAGGTCTGACGTACGTCGTGTACAGTGTCCAAAATAAATATTTCTTGAGATTCCTTAAGTCGGTCCTAGGATTAGATAGCTTCGCCGGTGCTGCCGATATTGTGAAGTTTATACCTTCGTCTGGTAATAAATTTGTAGCATTGTTCGCTCTCAGTTCTTTCTGTTTGCGGAGTTTTTAGTTTCTTTCTTCGCAGTCCGTGCTTCATGGGGTATCTTTTTTCTTCTCTGTTTTTCATAAATTGAAATCCAGTAAACAAGTCTGACCTCACCTGCAGTCTTCTTCTAAAGTATCTCTGTTCTTTCTGTTTCTTATACTTCTCATTAGTTTAATGTCATCAGCATAATAAAGAGTGAGAGTGTGTGTGTGTGTATTTGTGGGGTAGGGGGAGGAGGTTCTAGCGTAAGATCGATGGGTAGAGACAACGCCTCCACTGACATACAACGCCTCCACTGACATACAACGCCTCCACTGACATACAACGCCTCCACTGACATACAACGCCTCCACTGACATACAACGCACAGGTACATGCATATACTCCACTCGTCCCATACTTCAGGTTAACAATTATTTTCCTTTCACCTCTGGAGAGGGGCATATGGGTAGCAGATATACAATGATATACAACAGCGAGAACGTACATTCCTCCAACGATACCTTCTCTGAATATTTATGACCTCGAAAGGAGGAGACCACCAGGAAACACAGCCTCCAACACAGCCTCCAACACAGCCTCCAACACAGCCTCCATTGATGTACTGCACCCAGGAACCTCCTTTCTTCGGAATCTTTTAATTCGTGTTTCTTAGTAAAAAAAAAAAAAAGGTACTAGGTGCAGAGCAAACCTATAATATAGAGGGCGTCTTGCTATAACAAGTCTATAATAAAGGTTTACTCCCCAATATAAGGCGTTTTTACAATTCTCACCAGCATTGCCTTCCTTCCAACAATTCAAGTTACTGCTAGAGGGAACAAAAGACGCTTATTTTTCTTTGTTGCATACACACCCGCCTCTTTTAGTGTTGATAAGTGTCTTTTTCTTGGCTTCACTAGGAGAAGGAAGACACGCCATTTCGGGCTAAAGAAGGGCATAGGAAATGCTGCAATATGATTTAAGGAATCGTCTAAATGTTTACACAGCGAGTGAGGAAATGCCTTTACCCAGCGGTGACCACCAGACCATCAGGTTGCAGTGACAGTTTTATGGGAAATGGTTGTGAGGAGAGAGAGAGAGAGAGAGAGAGAGAGAGAGAGAGGAGAGAGAGAGAGAGAGAGAGAGAGAGAGAGAGAGACAGACAGACAGACAGACAGACAGATTGAGATTCTGATTGCCAGTAAGACTGATAAAGAGAAAAGAAGCCTCTGTACACTATTTTCTTTCACTAATATTTATCATTATTTTGTTCATATAAATCTTTCATCTCTATTCTCTTACCCCTCTCTCCCTCTCCTAACCTTTTACACTCTTCTCTTCTCTCTTATCCCCTTCTTTCTTACCCTCTCGCCCTCATTAATTCTCAGCTCTTGGCTCCCTCGCGTGAGGAAAACCCAGATACGTTGTCCAACAATTTTATTTCCTGTCTGAGGACACAAAAAAATTGACCCCAGAGCCATTATTTAGCACAGGTAGGGAAGGTACACACCTGTAAGAGGGTGAGGAGATAGGTGTACACATCGCAGATGTGTAAAACAAGTTTAATGGATGTATGAGAATGATTGGACAGATGCATGTGCATGTGTACTCACCTATTTGTGGTTGCAGGGGTCAGTCACAGCTCCTGGCCTCCTCTGTGTGTGTGTATCACCCGTACATGGCGATGCAGGTGTGTGAAGGTCAGGTGTATTGTGTGAGCTGGTGTGTATTGTGAGTGTTGCTGTGTATTGTGTATGCTGGTGTGCATTGTGTGTACTGTTGTGTTTTTTATGTGCTGTTGTGTACTGGTGTGTACTGTTGTGTACTGCTGTGTTTTTTGTGTGCTGTTGTGTACTGGTGTGTACTGTTGTGTACTGTTGCGTACTGTTGTGTACTGGGGTGTACTGGTGTGTACTGGTGTGTACTAGGGTGTACTGGTGTGTACTGGTGTGCACTGGTGTGTACTGGTGTGTACTGGTATGTACTGGTGTGCACTGGGGTGTACTGGTGTGTACTGATGTGTACTGGTGTGTACTGGTGTGTACTGGGGTGTACTGGTGTGTACTGGTGTGCACTGGTGTGTACTGGTGTGCATGCTGGAGGAAGTATGAAGGCGAGGGTCACGATCTGCATGAGGATCCATCCTTGTGTCCAGTTGACAATACCACATAGTGGCAGAGTGCAACATCGATTCACTTACCTCTCCCTCTACTCTCTCTCTCTCTCTCTCTCTCTCTCTCTCTCTCTCTCTCTCTCTCTCTCTCTCTCTCTCTCTCTCTCTCTCTCTCTCCCTGCATTATGCTTAAGAGATTTACCAAAGTTAGGGTCAGAGTTCGTGCATTTACTTGACAATTTAAGAGGTATTTTCCTGCTTTAGCTCATTTTAAAGCCTCTAATTTAAGAATATCTTAAGTCAGAGTTATTTATTGGCATGTAATTTATTTAATATTAAGCAACACACATTAAGGGCACGTAGCAAATCTGCAGTCAGATGTGGGATACAGCTATCGTTATATCAACTGACTTCCCTGGTGAAAATATGTAGAAACTGAGGCCGCTGGTAGAGTTATGACGTTGTTAAGGGCATAGTCTAACTGAAGCTGTTGATAACTGCCCGTCTTGTGGCATGATAGCTGAGTTCTGACTGCCCACGATGATAGGCTACCTGTAAACATTCACGTAGCAGGTAAGATAAGACAGGTCGCTCCAGGTTAGGAAGTTGCCTGCGTAAATCTGAGAAAGGATTAACATCATACAGAAAGAAAAGGGAATAAATTCATAGGAAATGCCAAATATATAATAGTCACAGAGCACTTGGTGACAGTCTATCCTGTCAACCACTAACATAACGATTCTTATAGTCAAACGGCCTAACCTAACCAAACCTAGCCTAACCTAACCTAACTAAACCTAACCAAACCTAACTTAGCCTAGCCTAACCTAACTTAATCTAACCTAGAATAACCTAATCTAAACTAGAAATGTACTGCAAACCGTGTGTGGAAAATGCGACATAGTTGCCAGGAAGATCTGGCAACTATACTTGATCCAAGGCATGGGAGGATAGTTACAATTCCTTGGATCAAGAGCCCTTGGCCACCATCAAAGCAACTCGTTGAAGGGAAATCCAGAAGTAACATTAAAAGTCCGGGTGTTTCAAGTAGCCAAGCTTGTCCACCATCACCACCACTCGCCTCCTCCCATATAATTGCATGTTAGTGATTAATGAAGCTGAGGTGAAAGGCGTCTCCCTTTTTTTCTTAATGTTGTCCCCCCCATCTCTCTCTCTCTCTCTCTCTCTCTCTCTCTTTCTCTCTCTCTTTCTCTCTCTCTTTCTCTCTCTCTTTCTCTCTCTCTCTCTTTCTCTCTCTCTATCTCTCTGTCTCTCTATCTATATTTCTCTCTGTCTCTCTATCTATATTTCTCTCTGCCTCTCTCTCTCTCTCTCTCTCTCTCTCTCTCTCTCTCTCTCTCTCTCTCTCTCTCTCTCTCTCTCTCTCTCTCTCTCTCTCTATCTATCTCTCTTTCTCTCTCTCTTTCTCTCTCTATCTATCTATCTATCTATCTATCTACTTTCAGTCCTAAGCTTAGCTGTGTTTGTGACCACTATATCTCTCTTTCTCGTCGGCAGGTCAGAGGTCAACGATGGCCTTCAAAAGTCACTAAATATTGACGCCCCGGCCGCTGTTGTCACCCTGTCGACACGGTTCATGGTGGGTTTTGCATCAGTCTTAGAACTTCACTGTAGCTCTGTCTGTCTGTCTGTCTGTCTCTCTCTCTCTCTCTCTCTCTCTCTCTCTCTCTGTCAAGAGGTGAGAAGGACGTGTGTTAGATTGATGGCCGGTATTGACTTGTGTAGTATTCACACTGGTTCATTCCAGCGCCTTCACGTTGATTTATTGCGAATATTCGGTGTAACATTGTCTCTGGAGCTGTGTGTGTATGTGTGTGTGTGTGTGTGTGTGTATGTGTGTTTGTGTGTGTCTGTGTGTGTGTGTGTGTGTGTGTGTGTGTGTGTGTGTGTGTGCGCATATGATCATATGCGTTTACATGTTTGAATATATTCCTTATGTATCTGTGAAATGCCCTTGAAGCCCCATCTGCAGTAATTAATTTATCAAATAATTATGAGTGTTTTGGTCGCATCACGATTTAAAAAATTCCAAAGAAAGGAGGTTCCTTGGTGCAGTATATCAGTGGAGGTTGTGTTTCCTGCTGGTCTGCTTCTTTAAAGCCCATAAATATTCAGGGAAGGTATTGTTGGAGGAACGCTCTGTACGTTTAACTCACACAAGAAACACAGTTGCATCTCAACTACCTTAATGTGCTCGGGAGCAGGAATTCACCCTCGAGAGAACCAGGAGCTGTATAAATTTGAGACCAGCCGGAGAAAGCATCGTCGAGATACCCCAAAGTCCCCCAAAGCAACCCAGGAGCTGTAGTTCAACACCCTTAAGGAACCCAGTTCCTGGGTTTGTTATGGGCACATGGGAATTATACTACCTAACATTGTAAGTGTGACCTTGCTGTGGTATTGCGACCTTTGGATATCCACTCTGGGTTATTTGATAGTAGCTGTTGCTGTTCCATGTTTGTTCTCGTTGATCATGGTATTAACTACGGGTTTACAAAGTTGTATCTATCTTCGATAGGCTATTTAGGGTGCTGTAGATATTTAATTCACGTGCAACTAATGTTTGTATTATTTTATCTTCCTACACAGTGAACAAAGTCAAATGTGTATAATTGTGTAAATTTTTGCGCCTTATATTTGATCAGAGTACTGAGTAAAATCACTCTTTTCGTCTGTTAACACTAAGTTAACTAAGTTACTTATATACTCTAGAAAATCAACCGGTTTTACGTATATTATCACAACTGGATATTCTGCCTACCTGGACATTATATCTGTGTTTTATTATTGAAAGGATTCAGGTTCATATGTTTTGTGGTAAAACTTTACAGTGGGAGTCAAGTATTGGCAATCACATTACGACCTGCGTATAGGTGCGTAAGAGTGAATCGGACTGTAGTATTCACTGCAATGACTCTGGTATTTTTTTTGTAGATACCCCATTTTCATAGAGCTAAAGGTTAAATATGATACCCCAATTTTTAAATAAAACCAGCAGATTGGTACACAGTCCAAAAACAAGTAAGATGCACCAGCACTGAGCGTTTAAAGTCGATCGGAAGAAGTATTCTTAAGTTATCGCAGAGAATCAAAGAAGTCAGAAGAAAACACTAAGGTAACCATTACAGCTAAGCTATGTTATTCCTTGTGGGAAATTCCTAACATGCTAACTGCCTTAGGTTACTGAGTGAATGCAAGACAAAGATAAGAAATGGTAAAGGAGATTTTGAAAGACTAATTGCACATAGCATCAATCAATGGTAATCCGACAGAATTCTTCATGTGTGTCAGAAAAAAAAAATGATTGAAAATAATAATTGGAGTTTTAACTATCGTCAACGACTGAATAACAAATTGCAACATAAAAATGGTTTAAATACTCAATACAGCTTTAATTATTTACTGTTCTTATCATTTCATTATTTGCAATTCAATAGTTTATTTTTTACAGTTCAACAGGATACGGACCATCCTAGGTCGCAATTATCTATGTGACCAGACTCAAACTAAATACCTACAGCAGCTGAACATCAGCAGATCAAAAGAACTAGACGAAATGCCAGCTTGGATAATGAATGCATGTAGGTAATAATTTGCATACACTAACAACAGAATTTAACAAATCGTTAGAAAAAGGCAAAGTGCCGAACGCCTGGAAACCTTTAAGATACTGAAAACATTTGATATACTTAGACACTAAGACTTATTCGAAGTGCACGGAGTCAGTTACCTGGATGGATGATAGAATTAAAATTTTGGGCAAAAGATGCCATAAAAATGGGGCTAATTTTTTTTTTCAGAGCTGAAGACTAATGGAACAGACTCACCAGAAAAGCGATGAGTGCAAAATAATGCAGTTACTTGAACATCCACATAAATACATATACTTTCCAAGCATTGAATTAAACTAGAAAATATGAAGGGATTGTTCCCGGTGTAGTTCAAGAACATCAGGACGATCAGACAACAATGAACAACCCCGGACACAATTTTGGTAGTGGTAAGTGACGGTTGTGATCATGGTAATGATTCTTACAGAAGAAAGCAAAAATCTGCTATAACTTTTTCTTAAAAATACTTGCACATTTTTTATAGGTCATATAATAATTAACCTGCTTTTTTCCATGCTCAGACTCACTAAGACACACACACACACACAAACGCACACACACACGCACACACACACACACACACACACATCTCTCTCTCTCTCCTCTCTCCTCTCTCTCTCTCTCTCTCTCTCTCCTCTCTCCTCTCTCCTCTTCCCTGTTTTCTTATCACTCTCCTCTTCCTCTCCTTCCTGTCATCAATATCTCGTGCATTTTCTTTCATAACTGTTCCCTCTTCCCCTCTTCCCTTTATTCCTTATCTCTTGTTCCTGGAGAGAAATGGTATAAAACACTAACACGATGGAAGGAGAGAGAGACAAATGCAGTGTTTCTGACTTGATAAATCCACTGTGTGGGCGAAACGTTGTCAGTAAAAGATCGTATTATACAGTACTGCGTTTCCCTCTTTTCCCATTCCTTGCTCCTCTTTTGCTTTCTCTTTTCTCCTATTCCTCTTCCATTTCCTATATATCTTCCCCCATTTTACTATTTTTACTTCCTCTTACTCTTCTATTTTTTTCATACCTCTTTCCCAATTGTTTTTCTTTCGTCTCCTCTTCCTACCCTTCTTCCTTTTTCATCTCCTCCCACTCTTCCTTTCATCTCTCCTTTACCTTTATGTCACTTTCCTATTCTTTCTAGCTCTTTCTTACCCTCTCTATTCTCCTCCCTTTTGTTTACTATCTAGGTACTTTATACCCCAATCATCTCTGTTCCTTCTAATCCCCATTTCCCTTTCTCTCCAGACTTTGATGGTGTACATGAATGTGCATATAGTGTACGTGTACATGATTGTGCATATAGTGTACGTGGTGTACATGATTGTGCATATAGTGTACGTGGTGTACATGATTGTGCATATAGTGTACGTGTACATGATTGTGTATATAGTGTATGTGATGTACATGATTGTGTATATAGTGTACGTGGTAAGAACATAAGAACATAAGAAAAGAGGAACACTGCAGCAGGCCTGTTGGCCCATACTAGGCAGGTCCTTCACAATCCGTCCCACTAACAGAATATTTGCTCAACCCAATTTTCAAAGCTACCCAAGAAATAAGCTTTGACAATTCTCCCACTCATGAGTCCCACTCAAATCCAACCCCCCTCACTCATGAATTTATCCAACCTAAATTTGAAACTACCCAAGGTCCTAGCTTCAATAACCCTACTAGGCAGACTGTTCCACTCATCAACTACCCTATTTCCAAACCAATACTTTCCTATATCCTTTCTAAATCTAAACTTATCTAACTTGAATCCATTATTGCGGTTCTCTCTGGAGAGATATCCTCAAGACCTTATTTATATCCCCTTTGTTAATACCCATTTTCCACTTGTATACCTCGATCATGTCTCCCTCATTCTACGTCTTACAAGTGAATGTAATTTTAGGGTCTTCAATCTTTCTTCGTAAGGAAGATTTCTAATGCTATGTATTAATTTAGTCATTCTACGCTGAATGTTTTCTAACGAATTTATGTCCATTCTGTAATATGGAGACCAGAACTGAGCTGCGTAATCTAGGTGAGGCCTTACTAATGATGT